>JAWWLV010000040.1:8297741-8311325 GCA_035041135.1 Platyrinchus mystaceus
GCCCAGAGAAGCTGTGGCTGCCCCATCTCTGGAAGTGTCCAAGGCCAGGTTGGAGCAACCTGGGCTAGTGGAAGGTGACCCTGCCATGGCAGAGGTTTGAATTAGATGATCTTTAAGATCCCTTACAACCAAAACCACTCCATGATTCTATGAATTCTGGGGGTTTGATAATTTCTTCTTTATACCACGTTACAACCTGCTAGTTATGTAAGGAAATAAGTGATCCTTTCCAAATAGTTTTTTTTTTTTTTATTGGTTGCTGGGTTGGTGTTGTTTTTTTGTTTTTTTTTCCAAGAGAGAATGCAGATGTCAATATCTATATGAAAAATAACTTACTGCAACACAAAGCAGTGCACTTGCAGGAACAGCGTAGGAGGAACTGTGAGAAACTATGTCACCACATTGCTCTCTGGTTTTGGGCAGTTCCAAGTTCCCCTCCCAATTTTTGTTTCAATTCTAAGCATTTTAAGACTCTCAACATTAGATGAAAACAATACTCAGCATACCAAAGGCCAGATTCCCATCTGGGACTTAATGATATTGTAATAATCATCTTAATACTGAGAGATATTTTAACACAGAAACTCAGCACGATGGATCTTTCCCCATCCCTTGAGGTTCCAGGGCTTACAGATAAGAGAAACATGGGAATTTAACTCTTCAAATGTCTCATTAAAGGAGTAATTTATAGTCTCTCATTAGAGAAAGTGATTTTTGTTTTAAATTGTTGTGCATGAGGAAAAGCCAACTATGAGCAAGGGAATTATGGAGGGTTGTGTTTGCTCCTTTATCCACCAGCTCCGAGTGGGATTAAGTTGCCTTGATACAGATTCAAATTTAATTTCAGAAGAATGCATCATATTTCTCTGAGCAATACCAATCTGTAAAAAAATAAATTATAATAAGCAAAAAGGATATAAAAATATGATATCAGATATGACTTGTCTCCACTTCAGCTGAATGACTTTATTGTTGGTTAAAAAAAGAAGTGAATTATTTCTCTATCCACTGAACTTCTGACTCTGATACATTTCCATCACTGATGCAAATGGATGGAGCTCTGGGTGAGTCCATCTGCCTCCCTTCTTGGAAAATGCTGAGGTTTTGATCAGGATTACAATGACAGCAAGTTTGCTGGTGCTATTTATTCAATCATCGAGTCAAATATTCCCTCCATAGCCATAAATCTGACCAGATTCTGTGAAAAAGATTTGACTAGTTTAGCAGATGATTGGCACTTTTCACCACTCCTAAAAAAATAATTTAAGAAAAAAAAATGTATTGCCACAGTAATTATACTTTTTGTTTGCTACTGTTTAAGAGAATAATGACACTACTTCATGTTTAGAAATATTCATATTATTCTTTCCCAGCATTTGTTCAGGCTTGGACTTAATTCATGATACAGTTCAGCAGCCTCGAAGAACTGCAACTAAAACAATTTACATTTGAAATGGCCCTGTTTGAAGTATCTGCAGTGTGTCCTTGGGTCCTGCTTCCTCAAGTTATAAGTGACACTGGAGATTGATTTTGGATGGCGCTTTTTAGTTCAGTTGAGGACAGGATTTATTCCTGATTCCTGACTGTCCCTACCACAAACCCCTTTGCTCCAGGAGCTACCTGAGTGGAACTCATCTGTCCCACAGAAAATGCAGCTCCAGAACTGTTCTCTGCTAAAAGGTTTTAGTTTAAGCCAAGTAATTCATGTTTTTAATTTTTCCTTCGCAGTTATGGCCTCGAGCTTTTGGACACAGTTTCAATTTCTACCAACAGCTCAAACTGTGCCCATCACAAGTGTGGCTGTTTCAGCAAGAGAACTGCTGTGGAATTCAGTAAATTAGGATTAATTTCTTTTGCCTAAGAGAAGCAATAATTTCACCAGACAATGTCTGTAACTTACTTTTTCCCACCCCCACAAACCATATGCCATGGAAAAAGCCAGTCAGTTCTAACAGCTCAAGTCCCCTCCTAAATTGGGATGCAATGACACGAATTTTGGTCCTGGATCCCACTATTCACAGGCAACATTCTCATATCACTGATGGCTTTTCTGTTTGATTCTCTTGTTCACCGGTGGCTTTGTTTATTCAGACTAAAGAGCAAGGCTCTGAAACAGATAAAAAACAACAGTGCACCAATCTTTCAGAATTCAAACCCACCCCTGCTGCAGGGTTGGACAAAGATTGTCCTTCTTGTCTGCGCTGGTATAACAGATTGCTGTTTATTTTTCAACAAAGATGTAGCATTCTCAGGGGAAAAAAAAAAAAGAATTCTTAGCTCCCAGTATATTCAGGTTACCCCAGGTTATTGCAGAGTGAAGTTTGTATCATACCAAAGATTGCTGAAATTATTTTTCAGATTAAGCAGTTTTCTTATGAGTGGTGGTGCTGGGTTGGTGGTTGGACTTGATGATCTTAAAGGTCTTTTCCAAGCTTAATGATTCTAAAATGCTTTTCCAAACACAAACGTTTCATTTTGTGGAAAAATTGCTGACAGTGTTGAATGTTTTCACTGGGAAGAACTGCAGCTTCAATTCTTTGAAGTCGAAGTGCAAACCTTTGTAAAGGTTTCATGAGGCTCATTTTGGGTTGTTTTGCTTTTACCTGCTTTGACGACTCCTTGGGTTTTGTGGCAAGTGTGATACAAGATCCTCACACTGCTGAGAGGTGCTGAAGGGTCTGCACAAGTGGGTGCACAAGAGATAAGTATTGACCTCTAAGGACAGGTGTGAACGTGCAGGAATGTCTAGAAAAGAGAAGACTCTATATCCAGCACTCACACACCTCTTAACTCATTTGGTGGGTCAAGACACTGAAAGCTTTACACAAGACAGAACCATAGGATGGCCTGGGATGGAAGGGAATTTAAAAATCACCCAGTCCCAACCCCCTGCCATGGGCAGGGACACCTTCCACTAGCCCAGGTTGCTCCAAGCCCCATCCAACCTGGCCTTGGACACTTCCAGGGATGGGGCAGTCACAGCTTCTCTGGGCAACCTGTGCCAGGGCCTCACCACCCTCACAGGGGAGAATTTCTTCCTAATCTCTAATCTAAACCTACTCTATCAGTATGAAACCAATCCCTCCTGTCCTGTCACACCAGCTCCTTGTAAATAGTCCCTTTGCATCTTTCTTGTTGGGCCCTTTAAGGTACTGGAAGGCTGCAATTAGGTCACCCCAAAGCCTTCTCTTCTCCAGGCTGAACAATCCCAATTCTCTCAGCCTTTTCTCATAGGAAAGATGCTCCATTCCTCTGATCAACTTGGTGTCCCCTCCTCTGAATGTACGGGGTGCTGGATAGGAGCCACATCTGTGACCAGTATATCCATTAGAAAGCAATGATATTCAAGTCTGTCTGCCAGACAGAGCAGGAGCCTCAGGTTAGGAACCCCCAGTATAGAATTTCACGTCACACATGAAAACAGTGCAGCTCTCAGCACACAGCACTCAAAATACGAGTTTTGGTGTGTTTTACTAAAGCATGTGAAGAAAGGAAGCTACTGTGAGAACTGCTGGTCAGCTCAGAGAGTCCCAGGAGCTCTGGAGACACAGGCTGGCAGGAGCCAAGTGCTCTTGCACATCTCTGGATCAGCAGCACACCCAGCCCCCCAGCCCCTGGCCCTTCCACAGGACAATTGCTGCTCAGCAAAACAGGGCACAGCTCGTGAGAGGAATGGGAATATTTTAACTGACAACACCCTCCAGAGCTGAGAAACCAGACTGGGTTTAACCAGCCAAGGCAAGGCTGCCTGGCTCCTGCTGCCTCTGACCCTGGGGATGCTTCAGCCCCTCACATGGGAGCAGATGCAGCAGCTCAGGCAGCAGGGAGGGTAAAACCCCAAAGAGCAAAGGCACGTGGCCTGACAGGGTACAGAATGTCTGTCTGGCTCTCTCCAACAAAGCCCCTCAAAGCTTTACCCCCTTCTCCTGAGAAAATAGGGGGATTTGGCATTACCAGCCCCCAGAACTGCAGCTTCCCTGGGCTCTGCATTCCTGGCTAAGGGAGAATTCATTGTGAACAAAACATCCAAAAGGAACAAACCCTCCCGGTGCTCCGAACAGGACTTTTCTCCCTCTCGCTGCTTTGTGCTCTCTTCCTCCCTTTCTTGCTTTCAGAAACACAGAATATGTATTTTTAATAACGCAGATTTCCAAAGAACTGAGCATGCAACATTTCTTCCCCCCTTCCCCCCGGGAACGCAGCAACACGAAGGAGGACGCCTTTGAAATCCATCTGCCAGGAGAGGCAAATCAGAGTTACATTGACCATAAACGCTGCAATTATGTCCTGGGGCTGAGCATTAGTGCTCACCTGAGCAGTCTGGGCACGGCAGGGATGGCGTGACTGCAGGAAAAAACCCACTTCTGCAGCAAACTGCCCTCGGGGGCCACAGAGCCATGAATGTTTCATCTCCCCCCGGCCCTGCAGGAGAAGGAACCACACTTAGGAGCTCCGGGCTGGAATCGCGCTGTGCATCTGTAAATGAGCAGCACGTTCAAACCCTCTCCTGCTCCAGAGGGATCCACAGCAAACCAGAGTAGGAAAATAGCAAGGAAATGTGCTGTTGCTGAGCCCCTTAGCTTATGAGATGGCTTCAGTGTGGAGAGGGATGCCAAAGAAATAAATTTCATCTTACAATCTAATGCTTGACCTGAAGCTTATTAAGGCCAGTGGAAAACCTTCCACTGATCCCCCTTTGAATTTTGGTCCAGGCACACCAAGTTTCAACTGTCCTCACTATCATTTATTTTTGCCATTGCACCTTAGTGTATATAACTGAAATTTTTTAGCTTCTTGTGACCTTCCTCTACTAAAATCCCAGGGTGTTTGGTAGAAAAAAAATGGCTTCCAAGTTTTCAAAGTCTGTATGATTGTAGGAAAAACAGAAAGTTGGAACTTTTACTCAGGATAAAAACAAGAAAACTAAGGGAAAAAATAGACATTAATACTAAAAATCCCCATTCTTTACCAAAGAAAACAGGGGGAAAAAAACCCCAAACCAACAAACCCAAAGAAAACAAACCAATATTTTTCTCTGGTATTTGGCAAAGCAATTTGTTTCAAAGGTTCTCCTAAAGCATTTTCATGCTTTAACACTTCATACTATAGATATTGGCTCAGTGTTTCAATTCCAGAAAAATAGACTAAAACACCTTTTAGCACATCATTAATCCTGATCAGAAAAGGACAAATTAGACAAGTTGCTGGGGAAGACTCCAGTAAACAAACTGAAAAGCTTCACTCAGCCGAGATTTCAGCCACGTGGGTACCAAGTCAGAACACACAACACTTGTTTGGCTTAAAAATAAATAAATATTTTTCTTTAGGAAAGAAAAATCAGATAAGTAGATACAGTCTTTGCAAAATTCAACCCTAAATTTGAAGAGACAGGAAGTAGGAAATGGGTGGGAAGAGATAGATAATTCTATACAAACAAAAATATATGTCAAGTAGCCAGAAAAAAGTTCTGAGCTCAGAGGGGAACAGAGGGCCAGATCCTCGACAGAGATAAATCAGCCCAATCCCATCAAAATCAAGGGAGACACAGCTCTTTGCACCAGCTGCCAATCTCATCCACCAACCAGACTCTCAACCCAACTTGTATTTTAGGTCCTACAAAAAATTTCCTCTTGGAGTATAAAGCCTGTATTTATCCATTGGCCTTAGAAAGTATGCACAGCTGTGACATAAGTAACCCCTGCTCTGTTTTTAAACGTATGCAAACATAAAAACGAAGAAGAAAAACGACATTAAAATAATGTCAAGGATTTGGCTTGGGGCCATCCGAGCTAGGACATTCCAAGTTAGAGCTGAAACGACATCCTTAACCTTAAGTCACCCCATTGTGCCTGGGTATTGCAGCTGCTGAAAGGGGAAAATCAGAGCGGTTACGGTCTGGCGTGTGAATGAGAGCTGAGGGACTCTTAAATCCAGGATTATTTGGCTGCCGCACACCACGCACTGCATCCACGTGCTAGCAATCCTTATGCAATCTTTGCTGGGAGAGGGGAGAGAAAAAAAAATACCCCTCAGGCTGCATTTGAGAAAGAAAAAAGGACACCTTTTTAATTAAGGTGACATCTGTGGCTGTGTTTGGGGAAGGTGTGAGGAGCAACAACCACTGACCCAGAGCACCCGCGATCGATGCACGGACAGGGAACTTCAGTGCACCAAAAGCTGCAGCAGGTGAATCCTTCCCCATTCCATTATTTTTCAGCCCAGAACAGGGTCTTTCAGATGAAAACATGACACTTCCCAACAATTTTTTTTTTTTTCATTCAGGGTTTCAATGCACCAAGACCAAATTTCCTGGAAGTCAAAACTGCCTTTTGTTTCCAAAAGGAACATTGAGGCATTGGACACACTGGGGATTTGGTTGAACTGGGTTTTTCTTTTCTAGGCAGTTACTAAATTGGGCATAGATTCCTTCTCCTTCCTTCATTTCTCCTTTATTTTTTTACTAGTGCATCTCTTCTATCCCTCTCTACTTCTAAAATGGCAAAAATAGAGACAGAGAATCAAAAAAGTAAGACTGTAAGAAACCAACATCTACCAAAACAGAAATCTTTGAAGTCCAAACTTAGTCCATGTCTCAAGAGTGTTGGAAGCTGTAGGTAAAAGCAATTATGAAGAACCTCTGTACATGCACATCTGCATGCAAATAAATAGCAATACATAAATATTTACAGTTTAGCCTAATATTTGCTTGACTTATGCAATAAACAACTGGGGCAAAGCTGGTCAAGATGGACTTTATATTTTTAAGAAGTCCAGCTAGTCCTTGAGTTAAAATAGTGGTTGATTTGTCAAGCTCAAAGGCTACCAAGGCTCTCTCCAGCCCTGGGTTTCTGCAGTTCTCTGACTGGCTGCACATACACACATACCTATGGGTTTAGCACATCCAGAAAGCAGGAATAGGTGGCCCTGGAGTAGGTTTCCCAGAGAAGCTGTGGCTGCTCCATCCCTGGAAGTGTTCAAGGCCAGGTTGGAGGAGGCTTGGAGAAACCTGGGCTAGTGGAAGGTGTCCCTGCCCTTGGCAGGGGGTTGGAACAAGATGAATCACTGAGATGAACTTTAAAGTCCCAACCCAAACTATTCCATGAGTCTATGAAATTAGAGTCACCTACTATGGAGAACCCAGGTATCTCTATCTGTCCTGCAAGGAACAAACCATGGTTAAAACCCCTTTCAAGTGACCCCATGATATAGGTCTGGTGATCTTCTGTATGAGATTGACAGTCAAATGGAACAAAAATCCTCACAGACATGTTCAGGGTCACCTGTTGGGCTGCACATTCACTGAGGACTGGTTTGTTCATTAAGAAGATTTATGCCGACTCCCCTCCATCTCCTCACTATTCTCCCTTCCCTGTCTATCTCCCTGAGAACACTTCATTTCAATACAAAGGTAGTGAAATGGCACAAGGATAGATTGCAATAATAATTTAATCACAAAAAATAAGCTCTGTTGGAAAATACTGATGAGTGGCCATATTTAACAGCCTGGCTATTATGCTTGATTAAAGTAGAGTGCAAAAGTATTAATTAATTGGGCTAGTTACATAGACAGCTTTATGTCCTGCAGCAATTCATGTAATAACAAATTGATTTTTAGCTAAGCAAGGCACTGCAGGCTGAAGAAAAGTAGGAAGTAGAAATAGTGTCTGAATGCATTAAGTAGCTTGAGTCTGAAGTTATAATGTATGTGTGGCATAAAATGCTGGGGAGAAACAGAGAACAGTTCCTTCAGTAGGAGAATGAAAGCAAATTCATTTAATGCCCTTTGACTGTTTAAATTCCTCCATTTCACATTCATGTGATTTCACTCTTGCCAATACTCCAGTACTGGACAGACTTCAATATTAAACTCCCTAAAATAAATTTACAATACAGCGACAAGTTAAAGAAGCTTTTCTATGGAAATGCCTCCAGCTGAAATAAGGGACATCTGGATTTCAGTCCTAGCAGAGAACTGCACAACCCAAGTCACTTCCAAAAACAACAGCACCTTCTACCACCCTTCACAAGCAGAGCCAGATTATACGGATAGAAATTTGGTTCAGGTCCCTAAATGGAGTCTGAGTGTTTTGTACTGTGATTCCAGTGGGATCCTCATGGCTGTGGGTCTCGTGGTGGGGCTGCCAAACAGAAAGCCCAGCGAGGCTGATTCCTGCACACAGGTCTCATGTGCCAGGTTATCTGATGGGAACGTGGGTCACTGGTGGTGTGAGACTGACCAGGCTGAGCCCCTCAGGTGGCAGAGCACACCTGAATTTGGGATGTTGCCACATTTATGCCCCAGTGCCAGCCCCTGATCTGCTGTTAAACTCAGCCTCAACCTCTGGACTCCGACCCTTGAGAGCAGCTTAGAGAAAAACCCACCACATCCAAAAGGTGGGAGGTGGGTAAGGAATGATGAGAAAAGCTTCAGGATTCTGCAGCACTGACATAACAGGAAGCAAGAAGGTGAAAACAGATGATCATGTCCAGGGCAGAAGGTAGCTGCCTTCCTGCCTCACTGATCTGCTCCCCCCAGTCCTGCCTCTTCCCACCAGGATATAGTTTTTTGTGGGGAAACAAAGAACACTGAGAGGCCAAAGAGAAAAGCGAGGGGTTTCAGAAGAAAGAGAGCACTCATGTGAAAACTGTCACAGCTACTTAGGAAATTGAAAATATTTTCCATCCTTGCCTGAATGATGATTTCCAGATTTTAATTATTTCCCGATTGTCTCCGAGAAGGATACACGGCTACCGACCTCGTTTGGGCCTGAGGAAATAAGTGTCAACATTACAGACTAGATCTGATCAGATTAAGAGATATTTGGGATATTGAACATAAGAATTTGACAAGCCAGCTAGAACAGTGTATGTGTTTTGAGACGTGCAAAACCCCCCAGAGTATTTCTGCAAGCTCATACCCACTTCCCTGGGCTGCCTGCACTGAGTTATGAGAACAAACAGTTTGAGTACATTTTCCTCTACACTCGACTCTTTTCTCTATTTCTACTCCCAGCAACAGCTGGTTTTAAATAACCTGAGCAGAGCTGAGCATTAGCAAAATGTAAGAATGAGAGCCTTAAGTTATATCAACCTAGAAATGTGTCTCAGACACAGCTACAGAGGGAAAATGAAGGTTGGTAAACTGAGGCTGAGCTGGACCCAAGCTCAGAGGAGAAGGACCAGGATGGTAACAGACCACACATCAGGGCACATGAAGTACAAAGAGCAGCAGGGAAGGCTCAGTTTGCCCTGCCTGGGGGTTAAAGGCACTTCTTGTCAGGCTTCAAGCCCCAAACTGGGGGTAAATGAGAAATGGAGTCAAGCTCTTGTTAAGAGATGCACAAAGAGCAAGAGGAAACACACGGGTTGCAGCAAGAGAAATTCCAGCTAGAAAAGGGAAAGTACTGGAACAAATTTGCCCAGAGAGACCCCAACCTCAATCCTTAAAGTTAACCAAACCCCAACTGTACAAAGCCCTAAGCAATCCCATCTAACTCCAAGCTTAGCCCTGCTGTGAGCAGGAGGGCTGGACCAGAAACACTAAGATGTCCCCCCTCACACCCAGCCTAGTTATTCTGTATTTCATCTTCTATTGAGACAGTGTTTTTCTTAAGAGGGAGTCAGTCTTCTAGCAACAGAAATGAATTTTAAAAATGCCTTGACTTGAATACAACCCAATTCAATACAAAAGCCCCAATCTCTTTTGATGTCACTTGGTGTACAGCAGTGCCTCTGATGGCGAGTACACTGAACAGAACCTCCTGTGAAATAAGAATTCTCTTTCTAGTGGAATTTGCTGCCTTTGATTTGCTGATATGGGCAGGATGAACAAAAGCAATTGAGAAGAGATTGGCAGAGAAACTCAACTTTCACATGTGCCTCACAATGGCTCAGTGGTTAGTTCAGATCCTCTCTGAACAGCGGCAGCACAAAGCCCAAAACTGCATGGGCAGGCACTGGCTTAACTTCAACTGCAATCAGCCACAAAGGGAGGACGTTTACTGAGTAAATGAACATTTCTGGTGGCTCAGCATCTGATGAGTTTGATCAGAAAGCAAACAGTAAAGCCTCTGTCCTCAAGGCTGGCCTACAGTGAGCTTTGCCATGGAGCTGTGATGTTATATATAACGTCCTGCGCAGAAAGGAATGCAGTGCTCCCTGTGCATTGCACAACCCCTGCTCCCTACACCCTCCTCCTCAAGCAAGGCATTCATTCCCCAGAGGAATTTTCCAGACTGAGGAGCAAAACAAGCCAAGAATGTGTTAAAACAGGTGTTTCAATCAGCTCTGGGTACAATCTTAGTACAACTGAGGTTAAAAATGTTTGGGAATGATGTAATATAAAGATAATAAGTTCTTGGTGTATATTCCCCTCCACCCACAGAGTAAGACTGTCTGTGTGGAGCTTGTCAGGTCTTTCTTTTCATTAAGTACAAGCTCAGGTTCAAGGGCCAGAGGCAGCTCTGACTTTTGCCATATTAGGCCAGACCTGCCCAGGCTGATGAGGAATCAACAGCAAGTCCAGACTTTGAAGGAAGAAGGAACTTTGTGATAACACAGCTCTGTTTGGTGGTGAGTGTTCACACCAAAAGAAATCAGCAATAACCAAATAAGCATTTGGAGGTGGAAAGCTGCTTCACTGGCAGGCAATAAGGAGGCAACCAAACACACCATTTCCAGCCCTGCATGCTTTAGTTTCACCAGCCATCCATGCTCCTTAAATGAAAACTGATGCTCTTTCTTCAGTCCCACTTGTTATGCTGTAGAGAAGAGGTGCTGCTCACTTCCCTGTTCACATGCCAGTGTGCTGCAACACACATTTCTGTAGCTGCTACAGAAATCCTAACAGTGCCTGATGGACGATCCCTGTGGATGCAACTCAGGGAGAACAAGAACTCTTCATATTCCCTCTTTCTATCCCTGGAGATGAAATCCTTGTGGGCTTGCAGTCAGTTTTCCTGGGGCATGAAGTTTGCTGGCAAGTCCAGGTGTACCCCTAAATCAGTGCTGAGGTGCCACATTTGCCTCCTGTTGATGCCCTGTTGCCTCCATAATTTGAACTATTTTGTGGCTTGTCATGGCAAAGTGCTTAGGGAGACTCAGCACAAAAAGCACAATAGACAGACCAGTTCCAGCCGAAATGAAGGCTGTGAAAAGACAGATAATTTCCATCCTGTATCCTGATTTCAAGAAAGACCAGACTGCTTCACTTGGAAAATATCACATCACTTTACATTCCACTCTCCCCAGCTATAAATCATTGTTTAAGACCTACCTGATTTAAATTTGGAAAGCATCCATCTGTCAAGCTCCACATCGGCAGCAACTTTTGTGCCAAACACCCCCAGGTGTTCTTATCAAATACTCACATTAACAGCTCAATTAATTATGAGTTAGCCAGATCAAACAGGCCAGTCGCCAGCTTGACAGGCATCTGATGTTCAGATATCCTACCTATGCAAACTTTACAAAGTCAAGCAAATTCGAATTCCAGAGGGCTCAGATCAATACCACATTAAGATGCTGGGCTTATCTCCTCAGCTGAAAAGCTCATGAGAGAGTTTGTAGAATCTGTTGATTCATTTGTGGAATTAAAATGGAAAAACAATCCACTCGATCTTAACAGTTTGATGTGGTAATAAAGGACACGAAGAAGTGCAAAACTCCACGAAGCCAACGGAAAGCAGTAAGTGGTTGGTGGTACATGCACGTTTCAGAATGAACACAGGCAATAAAGTCCCTTCCAGATGCTCAGTATCTCAGAGAATAAGACATTCAGGACCTGCACTGAAGTTTGGCCACATGGATTTTTCCTTTTCTGCAAATCTCAGCCCAGATAGAGGGAGAAGTTCCATGAAGAAGTTTTTCACCAGCTTTCCCCACCTAAGAAACGCTCTTGGGGGCATTTCTCTCAGTGTTCACCAAAGCTTCATGAATCAAATAAAGTCATCTACCCTCCCAGCCCATCCCATTCCCCCTCCAGGCTACTGATGCTGGGAAGGGGTGCAACACAACACTGCTCCAAATTTAAGCTCTGTACATGAGATGACATAAAGACCTCTACTTCTTATTGCTTTGGGATCTTTAGAAACCCTTAATGTTCACATATTTGGGATATCCTTATGTTTACATAAGCAGCCAGATGAAAGCCATGACATTAATCCTGGCTGCAAAGAAATGGGAGGAAAAACATACACTGAGAAAGCTAAAAGTCCTCAACATTGCAGAGCTCCAGGTCTCGGACCTATTCAGAAGTTTGAGGATCATTTTCCAGCTCATGCTTTTAATTACTTGAGCTTTGTCAAGTCAAATTTGCCAGCTACAGATCTGTAGTTGACTAAGCCCTTATGCATTTATTTTGTTGTTGTTAATGACATAGGCTTTTATTTATTTAAAACTAAGGAACTGAGTCACAGATGCCACAGTAAGAGCTGTACTTAGCATTTATGGCAAATAACATTTCCCAGTTTCCCGGCATTTTACAGGCAAAGGCTAATCAATCTTCCCAGCATACATATGAGATAAGAAAGTATTATCTTGGTAATGTATTAGTGGTCAGATCTCACATGCTTAAGGGTACTGAGCAATATTCCTTCATTTCAGTCACTCCATTGAACTGCACTGAGCAAAATCTCGGGGGAAATCACAAGTGTTTACACATTTCCATAATCTGGTACATTATTTGTATTGTACCTCCTGGCTGGCACGAAGCAAAGGTAGGAGTTTTGCAAGAGCTTAAGGAGGGGGAAAGATCCCAGCTATGGCTGTGGTTGGTGGGCAGATACAGCAGCAGCTCGACTGTGATTCCCTCCAGACTCTGGGAACAACACTCCACATCTGGCAGAGACTTAAGCAGGTGAGTGTTTCCAAGGAAACATTGTCCACAGTTTTCCTAAGAGCACACCTGGCTTTCCCCCACATGAGCTTGCTGGGCAAGATCTCCAGATCCCACCACTTCAAGCACTCTCTGTGAGGGAGTGCCAGCTCTGCCTGTGCCCCACCTTCCACATGTCTGTATTTTACCATAGAGACCAACTTCCATACATCACTAATCTGCCACGAAAACTGGAGGGGTTGAAGAATCATAGAATGGCCTGGGTTGGAAGGGACCTTAAAGATCATCTTGTTCCAACCCCAGTTCCGTGGGCAGGGACACCTTCCACTAGATCAGGTTGCTCCAAGCCCCATCCAACCTGGTTTTGAGCAAATCAAGGGATGAGGCAGCCACAGCTTCCCTGGGCAACCTGTGCCAGGGCCTCAGCACCCTCACAGCCAAGAATTTCTTCCCAATAGCCCATCTAACCCTGCCCTCTGTCAGTGGGAAGCCATTCCCCCTTGTCCTGTCACTCCAGGCCCTTGCAAATAGTCTCTCTCCATCTTTCTTGTGGGTTCCCTTCATGTCCTGGAAGGCCACAATTAGGGTCACCCTAAGGACTTCTCCAGGCTGAACAATCCCAACTCTCCCAGCCTTTCCTCCCAGCAGAGCCACTCCATCCCCGTGATCATGTTGGTGCCTCCTCTGGACTCTCTCCAGCAGCTCCATGTCCTTGCTGTGCTGTTCCCCAGGGCTGGAGGCAGCTCTGC
>JAWWLV010000040.1:8316523-8338832 GCA_035041135.1 Platyrinchus mystaceus
AGCATAGTTTAGTCTCTGGATGAAGGGACAGGACAATTCTCCAGCCCCAAAGGAAAAATGCGAACCCTCACCCCTGAAAAGGAATTCCCCTTAATGTACAGTCTGTAGGGAGAGTCCCCCACCCAGATTTCTGGATCCTGGCAATGGGCTGAGGGCCAAATTCCTGCCCTGCCGTGGCCTTTACCATGGACAACATGGGAAATGACTAATGGAAACCACCATTTTTGGCTTCTCTCAAAACCAGCTAAGAACAAAAAATAGCTCTGTCAATCCACAATTCTGACTAGAGGGAGAACCCCCCTCCCAGAGGGTAATAAAACAGGAAAACTATGGGGACAGATCAAGTGGATTCCCCTAAAGACACCCCCGCTCCTCCTTGGAAATTTTTCCATTTTCAGAAACAAGAGTCACAGGGTAAACATGACACTTGCTACAATGGCACCTCTCCCTGCTGAAAATAGACACATTCCTGGGAGTCCCTGAAGGAAAAGGAGGAAAATAAACACGTGTGAGACATCAGCACTCAGGGGCAAAGGGAATATAACCAGAATGGGATATTTGTAAAGAAAAATATATAGGGAAAAGGGCTTTGCCTCTGACCTACAGCATCCCATCCACAAAGATGCCTGCTAGAGAAGTCCCCCAGTCTTCCTATAATGGAGTTACAACTACAAAACACACATGAAATACAAGCTTTAAAAAAAAAAAAGTCTTCAAAAAATGATACCAAAATAACCTCCAGGTGCCTGGAGAAAGCTCCAGGCTTTGCCCAGTTCTCTGCAGAGGTGTGCATGAGAAACCAGATAAAAGAACTCATTTTTCCATTGCATCCAGGTGCCATCCTGATGCTGCTGATGCAGAGGCTTGAGAGAGTTGCTACAAGCTACATCCAAACCCATGGGCAAGAAGGGGCACCCAAACCAGGGAGAGCCTCACAAAACAACTTTGAGTCAGCACAGCCAAGCATAATTTAATTTCCTAAGCAGTAACCTCTCAATCCACCCATATATATTCCATATTTAAGTACTCCACTTTGCTCAGATGTTGAAATCACTGCTCAGCACCAGCACGAGACTGTGGAGAGGGATGCAAAGCATCAGGATGTCAGTGCTTACCCTGCACCATCACATCTTGTGGCTCAGATGATGGTTACTCACAGGCTTTTACATATTCACCAATGACTTCACAGAACCACAGAATATTCTGAGGTGGAAGGGACCCACAAGGATCATCAAGACCAACTCTTAAGTGAATGGCCCATAGAGGGATCAATCCGACAACCTTGGCTTTATTAGCTAATCTCAGGGTTTTTGAACATGACAACATTGGCACAACTCCTCTGTAGTTTAAAAAAGCTCATCCTTGGCATGACAGATCACATGGGGATGTCCTATCTGGGCCATGCTCCTGTAATCCAGCTCCAAAACCAGCACCTTCCTCTGCCCCACCACAGGAGCAGCTCCCTGTGTGTCACCACAAGGATGTTTGTCACAGGGCCAGAAAACGAGAGGCTGCTACATGTAGATAAGCGGTTTAGAGAAGTAAATAAAAGCAGCATGGATGAAAGATGCCAGATAATCCCCTGCAGCAGCTCCAGCTCTACGAAATTAAAAAGCTGTAGTGGGAGCTGTTACAGAGGCAACAACGGTGCACACAGAGCATCCCTTGCTCTGCAGTGGGGCTGCAGCACAGGCACCACTCAGCAGCTTCCCCTCCTTCTTTTGGGGATTCTTTTATTCTCTGGATATTACCATTTTATTTTAGCTTGGTCAAAACTATTAAAATAGGAATTCCAAACACATACACCATTTCTAACAATATTTTTGCCCCCTTCTGTTGAGGCAGGTGATGGGGGAAGGATATTTTCATATTTATTGTTCAAATGCAGGCTTTTTCCATCATGGAAAGTCTCCTTTTTTTTCATTTCCTACTACACACACCACCAAGCTTCTCTGCTTTGCAAAGATGAATAGCTGAGTCAACTCTGCTGGGATTCAGCCCTCTAGGCTTAAACACCATGAGTGCTTCCATCTCCCTCATTAGCTAAAACAATTAGTAGGGAGAAAAAGCTGCATTAGAGCTGGCATTTCCTATTCCCATCCCTTGCAATGAGATCTCTCAGAAATGCCTGTATTTAAGGCTGATCTTAAGCCACATTTATTGGATGCAGACAGGGATTCACACTGCTATCAATTCCCAGAGCTTGAAGCTGCTCAGCATAAGTGATGTAGTTCAAGCACATCAATAGAAGCCTGAAGCACAGTGTTTTGCTTCAAGCTTGGCTGGCCAGGCCCCAAAATTTCAAAGATAGGCTTTCTCACCTGCTCCAGTTGGGTTCATTTCTAATGCACCACATCAACACACACTGTCAGGCTTAGACAATCAAAAAATCAGCAATTTCAAACCCCCCAAAGCACCAACATTCCAGGGAGAAACCTTAGGGTTTAGCCCACACCTTGAGCTCTGTACTGAAGTTAGGAATGGAACAACTTAGGCTACAGTCTAATACCCTTGATCAAGTGTATGTTTAGGATATGTTTAGAAATGTCAATGCTTTGATAAAAAGTGAATTTTAGTCCCATTTAGAGCAATAAAACCACTTCAGCAGTATCTTTCTTGGAAGCCTGAATCATTGCTCAAACTAAGCCTGATAAGTGTATGGCTTAAAACTGCCTCTTTCTGCATTTAGAGTTGGTAAGCACAAAACAGTGCCTTCACTTCCCACTGAAGGTTTTATGTCCAGTTCTAATTTACTGCCTTGGAAACTGTTGTCAGGAGCTCATCAGAGGGATGTGATGAAGACTGTCAAGAAAGACTGTCAATCATGAGAATGAACCTCATTAACTGCCCTGCTTGGACTGGAACAACATAATTTATTCTGAGGCTTCAAGGAAGGGGATCTCAAGACAGATCTTTAGCTGAAAGGTAGCAGAGTTTAAGGTCTCTGCTGGGCTTGGGAAGGCTGGACAGCAAGTTACCTTTCCTTCAGAAAAGGGCTGATGAAGCAGGGAGCAGGATATGGAGCTGGCCTGTGGTTTGTCAATTCTCTGCAGATTCCCCAATCCCTTTTATTACCAGGACTTAAAGCTGCAAACACAGAGCCAAGGGAGATTTGAACTTCACTCAGCAAACCAGCTGACTTTGATGGGAATTACTCAAAGTTCACGTAAGGGCTGTAGGACTGGACAGCATGAGGGGGAAGAGTGGAGGAGGATATTACATTCTTGGATGTAAGTTGTTGGCTAAAGAACATATGAGATGTGAATAGGCACTAAACAGCATATTCAGCCTGCCTGGATTCCTCCCGAGTCCCTTTGCCTCTTGGCTGCCTTCAGATTCAGGTCTTCAGATCTTCCTTTGGCTCTCCTGAGGATTTCGGTAGTGCCTGGATTTTGATATCACTCAGGCAGAGAGATGTAGGTGAAATTTAAACTCTGAATAAGCCTGTATGTATCATTATTTTAACCTCCCGGGATGGGCTGTTTAGTCTTAAGGGAAAGCTTAAGGGCAGAGCCTTTGCACATGTAGCAGCTTCATCTGCTTAGCAATAAGGTGAACTTTTTGCTGGTCTAGGCAGACTCTACTATTTTGGGAGAAGCTTTGTTATGGCCACTCTTACAGTATTTTTCACACCTCTGCTGCACATTAGTGTAGAAAAACAGTCAGACATAATTCATGTTACCCATTAGAAAGGTAGAAATAAAGCAGAAGACTCAGATTATGAACAAAATAAAAATAATACACTAACCAGAATTGCTTGTGCATAACCTCAGTGCAAGGCTTCACCCAGCTGCAGCCTCAGGCTTGACACACATACATTGACCCTTAACCTATGGGGGTCACAAGCAGCAGCACTGAAGCACAAGACACGATGCAACTCAGCGTTCCTGGTCAGCCCCAGCACTCTCAGGGCTTCAGGTTTGAGAGCCACGAGTTCAGGCCACTGTTCCAGAGTTTGGAAAGAAAATATGCTGTGGGGAGTTTTCCAGTTTTGATTCCCATCCTGACTAGAAAGCACTGAAAGAAAAGCAGCCTCTACCAGGTGGAGTTTATCACTGTTTGTACACACTTGCATTCATTATTTGCCAGATGTTTTCCAAGAATTTAAGGAGATTAAACCCTGCTCCAAGAAATTCAGTTAAACAGCAGATAAGCAAATATAGACAGAAGAGGAAGAAAAGGTGATTGCAGGTGCTTCACAGTAATCACCACTAAGTCTCAATGAAAGTATATCTGTTATAATGTCAGGGGAAGGTGTTAGAGCAAAGATACACAAGGTATCTTTAATCTGGTTTGTTTGAATACTGGAAGCAGTGAAGCAGGAGCTGCTAAAGTTAATCCTGCACATGCACAAATCCTCTCAGATTCCCTTTGTGGGAAATCTGAAGCCTGGACTACTAAACCTTAAGCCTGGACTACTAAGACACAGATTTATCAGCCCTTGATCTACCTGGACTAAAGCTGTGCTGCAGGTTTCCTCCCACAGTTGAGTCCCTTTCAGCACCAATGAAAGAGAGGACTTGAAGGAAATAAACTGAGCCTATCTGCAAGTTCAGTTCAGCTAACATTCAATTAGCTTATTTTTGGGTCTATACTTCTCTCCCCAAACACAAACTGCCTTTTACTACCTACTCTGACACACAGGGAGCCTCCAACATCACCAAATACCTGCCCAGCAGCTGGGCTGGACACTTCACAACAGAAAGGGCTTTCCCTCTGGTTCTTGATGTGTTTGAGGTGCAGAAGGATCTCTTTTCCTCGGATCCTGAAAATATCCTTCTCACCAAGAGGAGAAAGGCTGTGCTGGCACTTTTTGATAATGGATGTCTCAATAAAAGCTTTGGCCTGGTTCCTGGGAAGGCTCTGCACTGCATCCAGGTACCAGGGGCTTCTTTAAGTGTTCATTCCCATGGGATCTCTCCTGGGATCTTTTATGCACAGATGAGCACACATTTGCCCTTGGAGATTTAGGACAGTGCCATTATTAATATTATTTCTCCAGCCCTGTCATGGCAGGTGCTTTAAAAGAGCCACATGTGATAGAAGTTACTTTTTGTAGATAACCTCTCCCCATGTTGCTGGACCTTCTCAAACAATACCAACTTAATTGGATCTCCAGTGTGGTGTCTGCCAACATTCCCAGTCAGGAGCATCCACTCACCCGCCCCTGTTCTGTCTCTATTCAGGCAAATCTGGAGGAATAGTCCCCAAATCAGGTTGTACAGCTCCATGTGCTGTTCATGTTTGTTTTACAGCAGAAATCAGTTCCCTGGTTACACTTTTGCCTGACAAAGCATTTTCCTGCATGCTGGGGTTGGTTCAGAAAAGCTGTTTTGCAAAATATGTCTATTCCATGTATGTAAATGCAATGGAATATACAAATATCATATATACAAGGAATTACTTCCATGCAAAGGTCATTCCATGCATATGGAGAGGTTAAATATACACTACTTACCCCATCCCCACACAGCTCCCTCAAGCACTTTGCCAAGTGAACAGACAGAAAACGAGCACATTTCCCTCCCTGAATTTCCTCCTGTGCTCACTATCCTGAGGAAGAGGAAGGCACAAACAATCCTGAATGAGGCAGAGAATGTGGGAAAAGGGAACACTCCACCTGCATTGGGCTGGGTGTTTGACAAGACTGTGAAGAGAGGGAAAGTTTCCACACAGGTTTATATAAAAATATTTTATATATATATATATATACACATACATATATATATAAAACAGGCTGTTTTGATCTTTTTTTTGTAAAAGCACATTAAGCTACAAAAAAGAATAATGTGAGCCTCACTAATGGTTCTCCTCTAACCATTTCCAGGGGGGAGCGTCATCGTTGATAAAGAAACACAACTTTCCTTATTGATAAAAGAAATGCTTCACTTAATCAAGTTTTCTAGAAGGTATAAGAGTTTTATACTCCAGTTTATTGTGGTGAGGGGCATAGCAGTGGTGGGAAGGATGAGACTGACAGCTAAGGACAGGACTCTGGGCACAGTTTTCCCTAAAATTTCTTTTTTTCCACATGCCCAAATTATAAACAGATGCTCTGGAACACAGAATATTCATCTGCAAGAATGACTGACAAATCTACAGCCCAGAGAGCCCATGGTAGCCCTACAGTTTGCCATCAAAGCTGCACTGAGCAGATGAGGTGACCAACCTTCTGCAGAGCAACAGCAGAAAGAAGGAACAGGTCACTGTCAGAGGTCTCCAAGAACTCATTCTATGTAGAGGAATTCATTCTTGGTAGAGGCCAGATCTGAAAGACTTTGTGACCTGCTACAAATTTAGGGAAAATCTGAGGGAAGAGCTGACTAAAATGATCTAAGCAGCATTTGATGTCTCAGGTTTGGAAGAAGAGGTCTTTGTAGTCTGCTTATGGATTTTATAAGCCAATCTGGAGCATGAATCATTTCAACTGTGTTTTGTAATGCAGTGGTACTTAAAGCCAAGAGAAAGGGTCTGCATTTCAAATACTGCACTTCAATGCAAAACCTTATATTTTCTCTTTTAAGTCTTCTTCCTTTCCATTTTCAAAATCCGATAAATGAATACACACTAAATGGGGCTGATGGTGGGGAGCTATTGATTCTAAACAAGATCTGCCTGTGAAAGAGAGCTAAATGGGTTAGAAAATAAGAGAAAATTGATGTCTGAAGCCTCAGACAGGCACATTTCCACAGAAATATAGCTCAGGCAGGTAATACTGGGAGAGGAAGAGAAGAACGTGCATTTTTCTGTCTACTTGACTTGCCCTTAATGCAAGGGGAGCAACATTTAGCTCTGCCTCACACTTCAGCTGCAGCATCAGCTTTTCCAGCCTTGTTCACATCAATTGTCCACACATGCATAGAAACCTGCCTGATGAAGCCCTTGGGATGCTCAGTCAGGTCACTTATGCCTAGTTTTTTTTACTTAGAGTCAGCCTGTTAGTTGGTGAAAATTAGCCAAGCTCCCCTCAAAATTTGGGCTGGAATTTTACCCCAGTCTTTGGTCCAACACAGGTAACAGGCCATTTGTGCACAGGCACTTTTAGAGGGCTCAGTTTAGGTCTCACAGTGAGACACAAGCAGCTCTATTAAAGCTGATGGCACAAATTCTCAGCTCACATTAAAAAACCACCTCCTCTGAATTCCATGAGCTGTGTCCTAGAGCAGCACAAGCAGTTGAGTTCCTTCCCCAGAAATCCTACTGTATCCCTCTGTCATTCCATGTTTGCAAAGCAGAAGGCTAGGGAATAACAGCTGCACTGCCTCAGTGCCTGCTCCTCAAAAAAAAAAACCTCTCCTAGGAAACTATCAGGTAGCCAAGAAAAATTTCAAGCTCCCTAAATTACTTTCAGACCTGAGTTTGCTATTTGTTGTTCCTGAGGTCTCAGTGCAGAGAGAGCTGTTCCACTTTGTTTCTCAGTGCACAGAGTTGTTCCAGTTGTTTTTAATCAAACTGCTTAATTACAAAACACTGGGGGATTCACTGCTTGCTTTTCAAGTTTGCTCATTAATCTGTGTTAGATTCTACCCAAATGACTGTGGCACCAAGCCAGTCTGCCTCACAAAACTAACATTTAGAGAAGTAAATAACCGAAAATGGTTAAAAGGCATAATTATTTTTGTAATGCAACATCTAATTAATCCATGAAGCTCACTGAAACAAGTGCTAATTGACAAGAATACCTTAACAAGATTTTCAAAAGGAATGATTAGACATGGTTAGGAATAGCTGAAATCAAGCTGAAAAGTCACTTTACCATTTCTATATATAATCCAAGCAGAGGCAGGGTTGAGAAAGGCTTCTGCCTCCCTCACATGAGCAGCCTGATGCAACACATTTGTGTGTGTCTGTGGCACGACACGTTCAGCATTATCAGAGACAGGGTCCATCTAATCTTGTATCATTCATCTGTTTCCTGGTGGCAGCTCCAATATTGCCGTGTGCTGTCAGAGGGATGTGGTAATGAAGAACTGACTCATGATGAAGCCATCATCTCAAAAACCTCCTGTGCAACTAAATGAATCAGGGCTTGGGATGAGCCATATCTTGATGTGACTAAGCTCCCATGATAACTCAACCTTTTATCCATTAGGAAGCAAATTGGAGACAGCCCAGAATTCAGTTTCTGGCTGGACACCTTCAAGGTAAGGTTATTTCCCCATGGCAGGCGTGACAGTCATGCCCTCAAGAGACAGGATCTTGTGGAAGGAAAATCAGAGAGAAGACAGTAGTTACTGAAAATACAGCTGAAATCCTTGATCCAAAAGCCTCAGGAGTTCTGTCATTTCATGTGGATCTTGAAATCCTATTCCCTGCTCTGCAGTTTGGGAAGAGTATAGGAAGTCTACATGCAGAAGAATATCACCTCCACAGGATCAGCACCAAGCTCAGACAGAGATTGTCTTGAACAGATCATCTTCCTCCTGGGGATGCTCCCAGCACTGAACTGCCATTGTATGGAAACAACCCATCCTTGCCCACCTGTTTCTCCCATGGCTCTACAAAATCACGGCCAGCTCACACTTCTCAGGGAGAATCTTTGGAAAACCCTGAACATTTGAAAGCCAGATAACTACAACTGATTCTAAGTATTCACTTTAATTTTTTTCCTCAGGAGACTTTCTCTTATCTTCCACTTCAACCAAGTAGTCTTTTATTTTTTTTTTCTTTAGTAACCATAACTGACATAAAAGATCAACCCAGTACATGGTTCCGATTTCAGCCACAACCCACTGATTAGTCCACTTTGCTGTTAAAAGCCAACTATTATGACACAGGAAAAAATACTGAAGAGAGTTCAAAAAAAAAAAAAAAACCCAACAACAAAAAACCTCAGAATACACACCCAAAGTATCAGCTGTTTCCCAAATGAGTAAACATAATAAACCAAATTTTGTTTATACAGGGCTGGAAATAAGAAACCAACAGAATCTATGCCCAATTGTCTCAAAGTGAAGAAAAGCAGTGACAGATGCACTGCTGTATGGTTTGACATGTACACAAGTGGATGCCTATCACTTGAGATGCTGCAGAAGGGTTTTTTAAGAAGTACAAAACAGTGTCTGGACTTTTTATTCTTTTGTTACATTTTTAAGTTGTTCTTTTTTCCACATATTTATGAAAGGGGATTGCCCTCCCTCAGCTAATTTTGCCTGATGTGGAGTACTAAATAAATGTTTTTGCAGATGCAATTTTTCCCTTCCAATCTCTCTTATCACGGGAATATTGGCTGGGAGAACCCTCTCAGTCTCCTGCTCACCAAGGGACCGTGGCCAAGGCTGGCTCAGGTCAGGACTTCATCCAGCCAAGGCTCCACAACTCCAAGGATGGCGCTTCCACAGCCTGTCTAGACAACCCATCCCAGGCTGCACTTCCCTCCTAGGGAGAACTGTTTTCCTAATATTCAACTTGCAGCTTGCAAACAGCTGTTTTACAGCCACTGCCCTCTTGTTTTACTCTCTGGCATCACTAAATCTCCTTTGTCTGGGTTCCACCCCTCCAAGGAGTCTTAGGTTGCTCGTAGGGAGCTGCTCCATCCCCTCCTGGCTCAGCTAAGCCAGCCCAGCTCAGTCACATACTGTTGTCTCCCAATAATCTTGCTGGCTTTATTCTGGATCTTCTCCCTTACACCTGAGGAATGGAAACTCCCCCTTTTCAGCACACAGGGACTGCAGGAGAACAGGAAAAACTTGAAAAGAAAGGAAACAACACTTTTTTTCACTTCAACAGGCTTTGTTGTCCCGAGGCTTTGTCTTACTAACAAGTTTCCCACTTTTTAATCTGGGCGAATGGAGGATCCCAGCAGCCAGTCCTCCAGCTGGCTGTACCTGACAGCTTTGGTAATTTAACATTATCATTTTGCAATTGGAATTATGTTGCCATTGGATCACCAAGTACCCAATCCATTCAGAGAAGACAATGCAATACAGCTGAAGTGGAATAAATTAGCCTTTCTCCCAGTTTTCTCATATGGGCCTTTTACAGCTGTTACATTTACATCCATCTGTCTGTTGCATTTCTGATGCCATTCACTGCTATCATTTTAACAGCTCCAGTCTCCTTTCATCCAAATGAAGGATTTGTGTGGGAACAGCTGGACCACTGTGCTCAGCTCCCAGTCCATCATTCCCTTATTTCTGTGAAACATGGAAAGAGACTCAGAGCTTCGTCTGCTGCTTCACAGGACTTCAAAGAGAAACCTGGCCCCCATCCAAGAAGGAGTTTATCATGGTTTTGCCAAACCAAAAGGCTTGAAACTCATGAATAAAGCCAGCCCCAAACCATGAGATTGATTTATTTCGATGCTTCGTTCAGCAGCTCTAAAATAGGAAAAAGATGCTGAAATTCTTCAAGGATCCGAGCTTGAATACCTCACAAATGATGCTGAAATCACCCTGCCAGCATTTAGGGAGGTTTTTTAATCTCACTTTATGGATTAAGGGTTGAGTGAGAAATGTCAACAAGGTCTGACAATGCTGGTGAAGCCAAAGCTTTGCTCCCCTTGATCGCTGTGCATCAGTTCAGACCCAAACTTGCTACATGACCCTTCCTCCTCCCTGCTTCATCTGTGGCAGGAGGCACCACGGGAGCACCAAACAGCAGGAGAAAAATGCTCAAGCTGGATAACAACTCCCTGTGCTTAGAGATGAAAATGGAGGAGATGATGTCATTTATGGAGGATGCTGTGCACAAAAGCTCAAGGAGGAATTCACCTTCACCTACCAAACAATGCAGAGCTTTATTGGGTTTTTACCTACTCATATAATCCAAAATAGCCTCTGGCAACTTCATGCAAAGACAAAAGCCCACAAAACTTGAGTGCCACTGCTTGATTCAGTGTGGTGATCTCAGGTATAACTTCTCTTTGGGTTAACTGCCAACCTCCCCATCCTGGTATAAACCAAAAACCTATTGCAAGATCAGCCTAAGAACAACTGTTTTTATAAAATATTTTAATGTATATCATATATATATGTATATAGAATAATTATTTTAGATAAATATTATTATTAAATACCATGAGTAGAACAAGTTTAAACTCAGCTTCATGCTTATGGCAGAGCTCATTCCAGTAAAGACCAATTCCATACTGGTTTGAGTGGTCTCACACACAGCCATTGCTGCTGCTTCCACCAGTCAACACACAGGATGTTTCCATGGAAAGTTTCCAGCACTAAAAAATAGGTTTGGAGTTATCTGCTCAGTCCTGTGGCCTGAGGAAGGAACAGAGAGGAATCAAGCCTTTTCTATTATTATCTAAAAGGAATCTTCAGTATTGGGGCTGTCTCCAAATCTTCCTTTGAATTAATTGTTTTCCTTTGGGGGGAGCTAATTTAAGTACTGCTCTTGAAGCAGAATTCATGAGGTCTTAGGGAAACAAACTCTTGCACAAAGCCAGGCCAACGGTCTGGTATGGATTCCTGAAAAACTGAGGTAAGTCAACAACTGTTAAAAAAAACAAAAAAAAAAAAACAAAAAAACAATGCCCAAAGATTCACCCCCAAAGCACACAAGGAAAGCAGGAAGTTGGGAAAACAAGAACCCCTTTACCCTCATTCCCAGCCATCCACTGTTTATACTCCAGTCCAAGGATCCACACACACTTTTGCCCATCCCAGCCCCAGCAGTCCTGGCAGGAGCAATGTTAACACACAGCTTTTCTAAGAGTACCACAGACAGTTAACACCACACTAATTACCACGTGAGAGCCCCTGTTAAATCAATGAAGATTAGAGCCCAAATCTGAAAACTGCAGCAACACAAACCTGCTCAGTGTGCACTAAACAACACATTTCCCCAGCACAGCTCAGTCTCTCTTGCCTTCTTCTGACCTCCCATGCACTCCCTCCATACATTGTTTTGTAAAAGACAAATTAAAATTCAGTTAACATTCCTGGAGACTTCAATCACAGTGCTCCAAACCCCTGCATCTCTCAGCAAATGCACTCATCTCCCAGCTCTGAGATGATCCCAATTTTTATTTTTATTATTTTAAATGTTCTTGCCAGTTTCCATTGCAAATCATGCAATGTCTGGTGAGCAAATGAAAGGGTAGAATGTTCTCATGCTTGGGAGAGATATTCAGTGTGGGAGAAAGTTTCTTAGAAGTAGCTGCACTCTTTTTCTAAAAGAGAAAAAAATACATGCTTGGAATAGAATGAATAGCACAGAAAAGATGACATTAAAACTGGAGTGTAGGGAATATTTTGGTGGTGGCCATAAGAGCTGAAGATGTTTCTGGTAACGGAGAAACATCTGGATGGAGAAGGAATCAGAGAAAGGAGCCTTTATGACAAGCCCTGGTGTAAAATGAGAGTGTTTACTTGCTAAAGAGAATACAGCGAGTTTTTATGTCCTGTTCATACAGAAAGTCATTATTCCCATCCCCACATTATGGCTGCCCAAGGCAGATACACTCAAGGTCCAAACTAAACTGAGCTGACAGAAATAAACTCAGCTTTTCATGTGTGGCTTTGCACAGAGCTCCGACTGTTGCCTCAGCACAGGGATTGTACTCAGGGATCTGCTGCCCTGGACAAGGCTGGAACTTCAGCACTGTCACCTGTCAGCAGGAGAAAAAGGGGGAGGCTGTGGGTTAAACAGCCTCAATTGTCACAGAATCAAAGAATGGTTTGGGTTGGAAGGGACCTTAAAAATCACCCAGTTCCAACCCCCTGCCATGGGCAGGGTCACCTTCCACTAGCCCAGGTTGCTCCCACCTGGCCTTGGACACTTCCAGGGATAGGGCAGCCACACATTCTCTGGGCAACTTCTGCCAGCGCCTCACCACCCTCTCAGCCAGGAATTCCTTCCCAATATCCCATCTCTCCCTGCCCTCTGGCAGTTTGAGGCCATTCCCCCTTGCCCCCTTCCCCCTGTCCCTCCATCTCTTGTCCCAAATCCCTCTCCAGCTCTCCTGGAGCCCCTCTAGGCCCTGGAAGGGGCTTTCAGGTCTCCTTGGAACCTTCTCCAGGTGAACACCCCCAGCTCTCCCAGGCTGGCTCCAGAGCAGAGGGGATCCAGCCTTTGGAGCATCTTTGTGGCTTCCTCTGGACTTGCTCCAGCAGAAACAGAGGATGAGGAGGCAGTTTTAGGTCTAAACATCCTCATTTGAGCCTTGCAGGTAAATGAAGCAGATGGTGAGAAAGCCCAGGTGGGCATCCAGCACATTTCCTGCTCTAGTTGTCAATTATCCTTCAGTCACTCCAGGCTGGAGGTAAATAGTCTTTCCATCTTTCTTTTAGGCTCCTTTCAGGTCCTGCAAGGCCACAGTAAGGTCACCCCAAAGCTTCTCTTCCCCAGGCTGAACAATCCCAATTCTCTCAGCCTTTCCTCATAGCAGAGCTGCTCCATCCCTCTGATCACCTTGGCCTTTGGACTACTTAGTGTGCAAAGCCCAAATCAGGCATCCTTTCTGAATTTTAATAACAAGCAGTTGCACTTTTACTTAATAATCCTTAACTCCAAGTCTGGGATTGTAGGAGTTGCATCAGTACCTGTTACATAGGGCTGATTCTTCCTAATGTTTGTAGGGACCAAAAGTGACACATCTTCCCACTGGGATCTGTATCAGAGCCATTTACATGGAAGTGAATTTAATTATCCCCAGTCCAATTTAGAAACACTTTAGACTTCTGCTCTGAGATGCAACGACAACATTCAGTGCAGCAGAAAATCCTGTCTAAAGCATGTTTAGACATTCAGAGAACAAAAGAGTATGGAACAGGTTTAATGATTATTGTCTAGTTATCTCTATGACATTCTTTCAGCCTCTCCTTATTTATAACCGATGTATGAAACCTATACCATGAGCAATAGCCTGACAAAAGAAAAAACAGAATATTGGAGCCCTGTGGAAGGTTCATTCAGCACCTCCCAGCAGTAGGAGATTGAATGAAACGAATCATATTTTAGACCCTAAGCAGGGGGTGGGGATGTGGGTTTCTTCCTTTTCAAAACACTCTGATCAGCTTTGGGAGCTAAGCACAGGCTAAGAGCAATTTCACATAAATACAGGAAGAACTGATGACAACACTTGGGAATAATCACAATGAGTCAAAGCTGCAGAAGGCTTCCCAATGTTGCAAGATCACTTGGAAAAACAATCTCTCATTTCCCAAAGACAGTAAGTGATGATAACTGAGGACACATTTATTAAGAGGGAACTTAGCATCCACTTTTCTTCTGCAATGACAGCAGAGGATGAGGGATCTGGATGCTGAGCACCTTTCTAATGCCCTAATCCCAACTTTTTCATGGGACCAAGATGTGACTGAACATCAACACTGTTGACAGCTTTGTTTAACACCTTGAAGGGCTCTGCAGCTCCAGAAGGATATTTATTTTAAAGAAAACCCATCTAACTTCTTTGACCTCGGTTTCCAAAGGTTCAAATAGAATATACACATCTCAAGGGAAACCCTTCAACTCAGAAAAAGTGTAATTAAAACTGGAACATATGTGAGTGTTGATGGTTGTCCATTGCCTCTACCAGGCTAGCCATGAGCTTTAGTCAATCAAAAGATGTTTTCTCCCCTAAAATCCAGTTAACAAAGCACAGACCAACCCAAAATCCAGTAGCACAAACCAACCAGGCAGCTGGAGGCTCCACAGCTTTCCTTCCTGCCATGGACTGCCAGTGTCTTCACACCCGGTGTTCATCCCTCTCCCCCTCGTTTTCCCTCACTTACAGGCCATAATCACACTTGGTTCCCATACAGGATCACTGTGAATTGAAATTCATTCAGACTGGCTGAGAGATGATGGGGGAATGTAAAGCATCCAGAGGAGCCTGCAGGCTGAGCCGTGTGCCGGAGCTGGAGCTGCACGGGAGAGGAATTACAGTCGGGTGGTGGCACAGGGGAAATTATGAAAGCAATTCAGAAGCATTGTAATAAAGTACAATGCACTGTAGTGCTGCTCAAATTCAAACCAGGAATAAATTCTTTCATATGTTAAGTGCTCCCTGAAGTCCAGGGCTGCCTGAAGCGCGAGGCCCTGTCTGGGGGCACAGTGGTACATGTTAAAGTGGGGTTTGGGTGCCTGACGGAGCTGCAGCTGAAATTCAAACTGACATGCCCACAGCTCCTTAGCTGTCTGAGCCACAAAAGCCAAATTAAACATTGCTTCAGCTGGAACTTACCCTTTGTACCTTCAGAACCATTATATTAAAGAGCAGTGTCATTTATGAGCTGGCCGTGGGGAAGGGCAGGTGCCTAACACTGAGAAATCATTTCAGCTTGGGGTGATAAATCCAGTCTATAAACTGAAAGGAACAGAAATGAGCTCCACATTCAATCCCACCCCTTTTCTTTCTGTTTCAGTTGCCTGTGCTGGGATGGATGCTGAGCTCCAAACCTGAACAGCCTCCTTTAGTGGCAGTGGCGCAGCTGTAACATGAGGTCACACCAGCATGGTGCTGTCAACTCGTTCCAATACCTGCTGAATTCAAGGGAAACCTTTCAGTGGGCTTCAGCAAGCTTTGGTTTACTCCCTAGGTGACACTGCATGTCTTTTTTTCTTCTTTTAAGCTTCACAGTATCAGGCAGTTAAAAGTGTTATTTAATCTCTTGCCAACTTGAGTTGTCTTCTCAGCAGGAAGCTCCATCTCACCAACAGACCTTGGAGCCTTCCACTGTGAAGCAGCAGAGAGGAACACGTGTCACTTGGTGGCTGTTTCAGTCATTGTTTCCTTGGGGGTGGTTCAAATAGATTCTGATGGCTAACAGACACAAGTTCACCAGGGCAGGGAAGGTACCTCCTTGCCTCCCAACTTGGTTCCAGAGAATAGGCTGATCATTAAATAAGTCCTGGTTATTGTCTGAGCACAGGAGCTGGTCCAGCGCTCTCCTCACTGGGCTTTTAGGGGGTGGGAGGGCAGAGAGCCACTGGGAACTAGATCCTCAGAAAATATATTAGTAATACAACAATATTATGTCCCTTCACCCCCTCAAGTAGCTCAGCCTGTCAATTTGTTCTGTTCACATTCAGCATATCCTCAGGTATTTCCAAATTCAGTCACAGTTTCCAAGGCTTGACAACCACGTGTGGCACTGCCTGTTACTCATGAATATACAAGTGCACTTCTGCTGCAGGAAGGTTATGTACATACAGAGCTTGCAGCAACAGAATACCAATGTTCCCTTTCCTAACAGCCTAAACTTAGGATGTCAGGAAAACTAAGAGGCAGGAGAAAACCAAACCAATGTTTTTCTGCCTAGAAATCTAGAGGAGTGATCTGCTACTAGACCTGGAAGCAAGTCAGCAGCAATACCAGTCAAGCTTCAGATTTTCAGACTATTTCCTGAGAGGACACAGCCCCAGCATCTTCATGTTCCTCTTTCCATGGTAATAAATCAAGAAAGATAAACAGATCTGACTGGCACACACTGACTGCCCCTCTCCTGCCACCTGCACAAGGGGCATCTACAGCACCCTGTGACAACCCCAGCATGTGCAGAGCTTGTTCAGTTCCTGAAAGCATCCCACCAGTGTTTCCCAGAACAGAGAGCAGGGCTCCATTACCTACAAGCCTTTAGGTCCTTTATTCCTGGGGAGGAAACTCCCCCTAGAGTGATCAATATGGAAAACATGATCCAGGTTGCTCATGGTAAACTATATTTATATCCTGGCACCCAGAAATAGGCAAAAAAATTGCCTGTTGCTGGAAGAATATTTAGATTTTTGTCTCTTAGGTCTTCCCAAGATCTTGAGGGTGACAGAGCCATGAAACTGCAAGTACATTAACTTGGATTCTTGTCCCTTGCACTGTTACTTGGGGTGTCACTTCCCAGGCCATTATGAACCAAGCACAGAATCCTCTGCCACCAATCCCAGCCCCCCTGCTTGACAGCTCTTTTTCAGAAGGATATTTGGGCTTAGTTTAAGACACATATGCTTTGCTCTTACACACAAGCCTTTCTGCAGCAATGCTTGCAAGAGTCACACTGACTGAAAAGAGTCTGTAAAACACAAACTGTGTCAAACCACACTGTTATAGGGCACTTCTGCCCACTGCTTTGGGTCTCAGGGCCTGTAATTACTGAGTGGCACTTTTGATGTCACACTAAGCATGTGTTATGTCCATCTGCACGAGTGGTCTCATTTCCTTACATTTACAACCTGCAAAACCCATGAATAAACTTGGGCTTTATGATATTTTTGTTTCTTTCCAGTAAATTTCAGATTTGTAACTTGGCAGAGGGAGCTATTGTATTTAACCACCTGTGCAGACATTAACTAAACACTTGAGCTTTACAACCAAGAAAACACAAAGTGCTAACTCTGCTTAGGTAGATGTTTGGGTACCTTCCAGCTCTTAGCAAGACAAGGTTGTGAATGTACAGCACCTTCATAGAGTCTCTGCTCTCCCTTACAGTGCAAGGGTGTGGGAGTGCTGCCTGTGCAGGAGGATTTACAGCGTTAGAGCCATTCCCAGGCAAGATTCCCTGCAAGGAAAGGTGCACGCAGGGCTTTCGGGAGGTCACAGCCTCTCCGTGCTCTGCTGACTTGACAAAGGTTGCTCACGAACTGGAAGGCCACAGGGATTTCCCAGCTAAGCCCAACAGGAGTTTCCACTTGTGCTGTTGTTAATATTTCATTGTGAAACACCCCCAGGCCTGAACAAAGCACCAGCCTGGTTCTGTGAGGGGCTTCACGTGTCACAAGTGGCCCCATCCCAAAGAGCTGTGCTGACAACACACCGAAGAAAAGCCTCATTAGCCACATTCCAAAGGGGGAAAGTTGAAACCCAGAGGGAATAAGTGACTTGCTGATGGCTACACAAGTCACTGGCAGTACCAGGGTTTGAAGCTGGTACACCAGTTTCAAGATCCACACCTTTAGTCCAGCACTATCCTTAGTTAGTGCTGGAGAAATTACAACCTCAAGAACTGGCAGCAGCAAAACACTCTAATTCTTCCAAGCTGGAGACATAACACAGAGGAAAGCACTAGAACTGCAGGAAAGGCAAATCTATACCATACCCTGGCCCTTCCTGGACTCTATCCAAGTCCTTGCTGTTTAACACTCCAGGGACTTTGATTTCAGAGTTGACGAGTTTCATTTAATTATCTCTATTTTGTTAGGCTCTGATCTGCCTTATTTCTCCTGCAGAACCCACAGCAGTGTGTTGTGCCACCTATGGACTGCAGAGAAGCAGCATCACCTTTAAGCCCAGGCTGATTTCCAGGGCAGCACTCCCAGGCTGAATCCAGCATCCTTTTCATCAGCTGGGTACTGGCTGGACCTCCGCAAAACAGATCCCTGTGCCTGTTACACAGAAAATCCATGTCATTACAAGGCTCTTCCCTTGTAAACCAGAGCTGAGAAGCCCCTGCTAAGTGGTCAGCTCAGAGTCAGTCCAAATAAACTGACATTGCTCCAAAGTGAGATCATTGGCAATTTTTTCCTGCCTGAGCCCTACCAGAAAGAAAACAGTGTTTCATGTTGGGGCTTTTTTCCTCCTCTCTCCCCGCTCTCATTTCTCATCTCTTTGCTATTTCCATGTGCTTCCCACCACACTGTGATTAATCTTTTCTAAGGCCTAAGGGATTGGAGTAAAGAGGTAAGTCAGGCTGTATCAAAGACCCTACACAGAGGCAGCCAGGATCTACCCCAGCCTTTGTGGGGCTGCAGCATTCCAAGAAACATTTTCCATCCTCAGAACTTATAAAGAGTCAGAACTTTTACAGCTCATTAGTAAATCATTAATGAGATGTTCCCTTTACCTCTCAGCAAGCTCCTCACTGCTCTCCCCCAAACCAATCCTAAAACCCTCCTATGAAAAGGAGCATTTTGTGTTCAGGGCCCTGTTAACGCCCATCTCCTTTTCTTCCAATTCCCAGCACAACATTTTCCAAGCCGTAAATTCAAACCCACCAAAGCTACTCCGGGGAGGTGCAGAGCTGGGGCCAACCTGCTTGGCACAAGCAAAGGGATCACCATGCTCTGTTACACATATACCATGACTAAATTCTGGCTTTCTAGGAAAAAAACACCACACCATGAAGAGCTGCAGCCCTGGTGACAGTCTGGGAGATGCTTGACTCCAGCACAGATCCTAAATCTACACAAGGAGATTGCCAGTCTGGCCATCTATGTCAACCCCAGTGAGGAACAGCTTTTGTGATGTGTGGCAGTAAAAGCTTTTCCCCTGCAGCCATAGAAGAGCACATTTATCATCCCTTTTCATACACTGAATACTTATCAACATCAGCAAAAAGTATTTCTGGCAGTATAAATTGTGCCTCTTGGATGAGGATCCTGGAAGCACAAACGCAGGAAGGAACAGGTGTAAAACAGGTCTTGAGCTCCTGCACTGAAAAATAATACAGTATTTCCCAAAAAGCAGTTGCAAAAAGAGTTCTGTACAACACAAGTGCTGCAGGAGCTGGACACATGACTAAAAACTTAAATGAGCTTCCATCAGGTATTCAGCTCCAAGTCATCCACCCTATTTACAAAGATTTGGGGTCTCTATCAGATCCAAACCTCACAACATTACACTTGGCTTTAAGAAACTAAATAAAAGCTTAGAGAAAAGGCTTGTCTTGTGGCTTCTAGTTTCCTTTAGTTTTTATTAAATTAAAAACATCTCCCATATGTACCTCATGGCATGTTAAAACTCATTCCTATGCCTGCCACAGGCTCAGAGTATCTGCAACCATTTACAGTGTTTTGGTGTGGTCATCCCTGCAAAATTATCAATAATCTCACACTACTTGACTGCATCCCCAAAGCCTGAGCTGCTGACACCTCCTGATTGAAACCAGAATTCCCTGCTGAAGGAAAAAAGCTGTCCCTGGTTTGAGAGAGAAGTCAGAAAGTATTAGGTTGCTGAAAGATTAGAAAGTAAAAGCAAAGAACTCCAAGTATGTCACATATTTCAGTATCACAGGGAATATGGTGCTTGGCCACAGTGTTTTAACATATCACTGATAATAATGGGACACGTAAGAGCTGAGTCAAAAAGTATCAGTGCCTGGAAGATGATTAGAAATTCTGAGTTCAACTTAGCTTTGTGTTTTAAATGTAAAATCCAAACCAATTATATTCCACATAGATTTGTCTGAGGAATTTTAACAGAGATCTTGTCAACACCAGAATATTTCACTCAGGACACTGCCTCCCCCTTGACAGGACCCCTCTCAAACTCTTCCAGAGATCCTCTCGTGCCTGGGAGTTGGGGGAAAGGTGGTTGGATCTCACCAGGGATGTAGAGTTAATTTTGGCACAGGGCAGGAACTGCAGCTTTGGTTATTCAGAGTAGACAGGCCAACATTCTCACAACAGTGCAGTGGTCAAATGCCACAGGAATGAGGATTTTTATTACATCCCTTTTAAAATGTGAGGGAGAAAAGAAATCAGTAGGAAGATGGATGTTGCCCAACAACAGCCCAGGAAGGAGGGGTTGCTTAACAGGCAGTTTCTGGTGCTGCTAAAAGAATGATGCTGAGCTGGGACCACATTTCAATGACATCACACACCTTTCTCCACATTCCCTTGCTGGTCTTGTACCCTTCTGCTCATTTTTCAGTCAAACCTGGGCCAGGGGCAGAAAGTTTGCCCTTTTCTGGAATACTGAGTAATAACAGCTGAGCAACTAATATTTACAAGTACAAAGAGCTGGTATTAAAACCCAAAGGCTTTGTGCACCCTGGTAAAGTATCCAGCACCCAACACCCACGCTACAGACTTCTCAAAACTTATTAAAGACTCAATCCCACAAACTCCCACCTTGATAAATGAACACGGGAGCTGCAAGTCAGCAGAGGGAAAAAACTTTGTGATGCTTTGCTTTGAGAACATGAAGATGACAGCTGGCAGCCTTTTCTTTTTAAGATACTACTGAGATGCCTTAGTTATTCACTGGAAAACTGCACAAAAAAGCAAAATATTCCCTTACTTGCCAAAGCACAGAGAGGGAAACCAGACAAGATGGAAATCAGCAATTTTACCCTGACAGTGACATCAAATCTTTCCTAATGGAACCACACACAACATAAAAGTGATCTATTGCCAGGATTGAAGTGCTCTGCCTGATTTCAAATCAAACTAATTCCAATACCAAAGTACAACTGGTGGAGCCCTTCTTTATGTATGGCAAGGATTAAATCCAGGACAAGTATCTGCTGGAAACTTCATACTTAGTCTTTCCATCCAAGTTCCTTGGGCTTTCCCTGCTTTTCCCTTTCTTTCTGGTTCTTGATAGGGGATGAATTGTCTGGTCATGCCCTGTAAAGCTGGACTTAAACCACCACAAGCCTGTGCTAGAAGAGCTGAACAAGGGTGGACTCAGCCCCCGAGGTGCTGGTGGAGACAAAAGCAGGAGCATGACCATTCCTGGTCACAGTGCCCACTGCGTTCATCTCCCTGCCCCAAGGTCCAGCACACAACCCCACTCCCATCCCTCTTCCCCTTCCACCACCTTTGGGGCACAGAGGAGGCACCTTATTCACTCTTCCCCACTTCCCTCATCCTTACAGGGGCAACACCTTCGTGTAGACGTGGCATTGAGGGCCATGGTTTAGTGTTGGACTTGGTCTTAGAGGTCTTTTCCAAACTAAATACTTTTCTGCCAGAGGGGACATGCTGGATAGAGCTCTGAGCAACCTGCTCTAGTGGAAGATGTCCCAGTCCACAGGAGGAGAGTTGAAATTCTCTGATCTCTGAGGTCCCTTCCGACCCAAACCATTCCAGGATTCCATGACAGATCCAGCTCAGGCACAAACCTCACTGCCATCCACACCACATGAAGCTCAGGGAGAAAGGAGACACGAAAACATCCAGAAAACAGGCAAATGCCAACGTGTGAGCACAGAAGGAGTAACAAAAGCGGTCATTAGGAATAAAGAGTTTTGAATTAGGCCACAGTTGTGCAAACCAAATGAAGCAAAACCAGCTACAATTATTTAACAGCCAAGCAAAACCTTCCCATTAAGAGATATTTGCATTTTGAAAGGGCCCAAAGAGACCTATATTTCTGTTTTATTTCTTCAAACATCTTTTTTTTTTTTTGAGGGAAAGGGTAATTTAGCTCAAATTTTCCTTAGATTTTTCTGTAGTGAACACGGTTTGGTTTTTATTGGGAAGAGAATCATATTTTTCAGGAAAGTCATTAAAAAAGCAAGCCATACATGCTCAATTAAAATTTTAAATAAGACATGAATTCATTTACAAAATGTGAAGTGCTAATAACTTTGGCATATTTTAATCAGATGCACTTTAAGAACAATCCTTTTCCTCCACAGAAAGCATTTCCTATGAACAAATTAAATCAGCTTTATTAACAGGTTTAAAAACAGAAATG
>JAWWLV010000040.1:8338932-8404963 GCA_035041135.1 Platyrinchus mystaceus
AATCCTTTTCCTCCACAGAAAGCATTTCCTATGAACAAATTAAATCAGCTTTATTAACAGGTTTAAAAACAGAAATGCGGTTATGAAGACGATTCCAGCCAGAAAACACCAGACAGTTGTAGGGGAAAATTAAGGCAATGTAAATCATTTTCCAATAAATATTCCATGCAGAATATTCCGTTCTGTGATATACAATACTGCCTTTTTCCAGAGATATTGCATTCCCTCCCTGTGGATGCTGAAAGGCATTGTTAACAAAACTTCAAGCCCCTACTTTTGAGTCAATCCACTTAGAACAGCAGGCTGAGCTTTTCCAATCTCATTTTAATCTTCCATGGGGGACTAAGTGTCCAAAATCCTTGTGAGAGGGCTGGCAATTTCAGCTGTTCATGCAACAACCTGTCTCCAAGTCAGTGGACAAAGACGGTTGTTTAGATTCAGTCCTTTAATGGCCTCTGAACGCTCTGGAAAATGCCTTGAATTCCCATCTTCCTCAAAGCAGAATGTCATTCTGCCCACATCAAGCCTCCAACATCAGTTAATGATCAGCCTTTGGAAGGAGAAGGATCACAAGAGGATGATCTCACCTTACAGCTCCCTGTTAATGGGCAGCAGGGCTGGTTTTCCTCAGTTCCCCACTACCAAAGCCAGTTTGGATTCCCCTGTGCCATGTCACCTCTCCAGACTGACTATCTAATAACTGCCTGAATCCTACTCTATGCATCCTGTGCGGGAAAAACATGATAATCATTCCCCAGAATTTTTTCCTGCCCTGCCCTGCTCCACCTGCACCATCCCACACCTTCCTCAGCTTTCTGTCCCACCCTGTAACCTGCCAGGGCAACAGGGGATCACCAATCTTGCCAGATTCATTATGTTCTCGCTGGCTTTCTCCATCTTCCAAAAAAAACCACCCAGACAAACAAGACACACACTCAAAATCAAAACTAATAAGCCAAAGGGCATCCCAAGCACTTGGGTTTCTCAAGTCCCATGCACTCAGGCCTGGTTCCTGGTCCTGTAAACCTCATCCTGGCTACTTCACACAATCCCTCCCACCAGTCTCAGAAGTGCCACAGTGGTCTTCAAGGAGTCAGATGTTTGGGGACAGCCTCAAAAGACTGGTTCAAATAGCCAATAGTCTCTAAAAATCCATCTGTTAACCTGCAATACCACTCTCCCACCCTGCCCTAACTCACTTCCTCTCTCCCCACCTTGTCCCTGCCATGACATTTTCAGCATTATTGGCATAAATACAGGAAAATCCTGCTGCTTGTTAAAATGAAGAGGTTTTGCACTGATGGTTCAGACCAGTGTATTAAACTAAGAATAAATACATTCTACAGGTCAGTGATTGATCCAGTACACATGACACAAACAACCTCAGAAGTCAGTCAACAACTCAAGAAACAATTTCAGTAGCCCAGTACCTAAAGCACCCCCAGCTCTGTGTCCCTGCACCCAGCACTGCTCAGTACCTCAGTACCTCTGCTCAGCAGCTTTATTCTTCAGACTTAATGAGACAGATGCAAACAGCAGGCACTTATTCTCTAATTAACCAATTTGGCTGCCACTTTATGATCATTAACCCAATGTTGCTGGGTCAAGATTGCACACAAAGTGTTCCTTCCTTCCCTGCACTCTCTCCCTTTCAATCCTCATGGATTCCAGGCTTTGAAATCAGCCACTTCCCTCCATTCCCTGAGTACAGACCATCTTTGCTCACTCACTGCAGCACCTTGCGAGTTGCATTCTTGAGATCTAAAAATAAGCTTGTTAGATTATTTGACAGTCAAAAATTAAACCAAATTGGAAGTAGTAATTATTTTCTTGATTATTTAATGTGGGCCAGACTTTTATCAAAATATTTTGACATGAGAAGATTTGTGAAAATAAATAGGCAATCAGCGAGTCATTGCTAACGGAAAGGAATTTTTTTTTCCAGGGAAAGAAGTATATATTACCTGTCAGTACCATGTGAGAGTCTCATGCTTTAAGGGATGATGTGTTAACAGCACTTTATCTAGGAGACAGCCTAACAGACAAATCAACATCATCAGATGACAGATTCATGCAGTGCCACACTGAACATGGCAGAAACACTGCACCGCTCAAAGATTAGTGAGCTTGTAAGTATTTAGGAGTTCCTGGGGGGCAGAGACTGGAGTCTGAGACAGGTCTCAGCTCAGGTTTATGAGAACCCTAATCACTCGTCTAAAAACACTGGAAAAGATCACCATTATCCATCCTCCTGTTTTCTCCTCCTGCAAACTCTGGACAACCTCCACAGAGGAGCCAGAGGGCACTTGCTTCTCAAAGTGTTTGTGTCAGATGTGAAGGAGGGAGTTTGACAGCATCATGCCATCCACTAGGTCAGTAATTTAAACTAGACAAGCATGGGCTATCTCATGGCCTTCCTCCTTCTAGATGGGACATCTGCTAAGCCAGATCTCTGTCACAGCTGATTGTGCTCATTCTGACTTGCTATTCATATTCTGAGTGCCAGTGTTAGTGGAGAATTTCTTGTTTCAAGTCCAGGCAAACCTGTCTTTCAAGATCTTGTTACGAAGAGTCTTGGGATCTGCAACAGATCAGCTGTTCAGTGTTAACCAGGAATACACAGAGCCAGTTTGTTATAGCACAAACAGCTGCAAGAATGATTTCCTTCTCCTTTCTTAAAAAGAAGAGGAATAACATATGCAATGGATTTTATCTGTGCTAGGGATAGTATTAATATCATTTTGCTATGCTTGTCTCTTTTTTGGAACTGGTTTACATAACATTTCCTAGAAATACTCTCCACGTGCACACCAGTGACTGCACCAGCTCCACCAGCAAGACATTTGGGGAGACTGAGAAGCAGTGGGAGGAGGGACCCATCCCCAAGCATTTGTTAACACCAACAAACACCAAGATGGGCCGTGGCTGAGCCAGGTGAATTGTTCCAAAACAGCAGGACAACTCCCACCAGACTCGCACAGAATAGGTCTGGAAAGCACAGAAAACACACACCTCAATTTGGAAAGGTCTCGTTTAGCATCTGGTGTGGTGTGTCAGATTCCATTTGAGATACTGGGCTCCAGAGACCAGTGGGAGAAAACAACACACTCCAGAGTACATGTGTAACATGAGGAGTTAATCCCACACAGGCATTCATCTTTTCAAAGCAGAGATTTCTGACAGTTTTGGAAAGCATGCTTACAATTTCCATAATGTTTGAAAACATACAGACACTTTCTCTCAGTGTCACAGCGTCTTGAACTTCTGAGACCCTTTTCGTGACACCATAAACTTCTCCTTGGAAGCACAGTATGATGTCAGAGGATGTAACAGTACAAGAGGTGAAGAGGAAAGCTGTGGGAGCATTCAAATAACTTTTTCTGGCCTAAAAAAGAAATAAAATAAAAACTGGAGTTTGATCCAAGAACATTTTGTTCATTTGCTATACAGGGGTGCCTTTTGTATGAGCACAGACTGTTTTGTGGACTCTGGTCCTCTGTAGTCACCATGAAACGGAAAATATACAATGAAACTAGTGATGTGTTATCATCTAAGATTTCTATGAATGCTATTTCTATCTTATGTTCACAGTGACTGCTGGTCAAACGTTCATCCACTACAACTTGGTAAAAAACAGGCTTTAAAAGAATTATCCCAGATATTTATAGCTTATTTTCTTTTCTCTCTTTTATCTCGTCTGCACAGTTGGCAAGATAACGCTCATTAGTGTTCAGGTTTAAGTGAATCATCCAAAATAGCTTTTTTTTTTAAGCTGTTTGTTTCTCACACATTCATCAGGGTTAAAAATATCCTTGTTTTTAATAAATACATACACTTTGATGCCATCCAGGTGAAGCCAAACAAGTCCTACGTAGGCACAGCTGAGCTGCTGGATCTGATACCTTCAGACTTGTGCCACAGTTCCAACAGAGGTTTAATGAACAAGTCAAATTTGATGCAAACTTTCACAAGTTTCACAGGCTCTAATCAGCAAAATAAAAGTGTGCTAATTACTGGAGTGTTAAGCTGATATTTATCTCTAATCCCCCAGATGAAAGAACTGCGTTTCAGGAGGACAGTCTTTATTTTTTAATACCATGTGCAAAAACAGACATTATAGCAACTGATTGAAGGTGAACGTTGAGATGTTAATGAACACTGGGCTGTTCACACCTTCAGCCCCGTGAAACCCTTCTCCTGCATGACCACAGTGGCTGTCACCGGGATCAGGCTCAGGGTTAGCAATATTCACATATTCCTCTCCCCTTCCTCAAGCACTCGACTTGCCCTCACCATTTATCTATTCCACACTCCCCAGCCTCCGTTCTCTCACTCCATCACAGCCTTTGCTGCTGGAAATCTGCATTTTAGCAAGTAAAAGCTCACAAATAGCATGGACCTGCATCTCTGGAAAAGGCCTATACCTTAGTGGCACCAGGACAGAAAATCATACCCATGACTGGGAGCAGCCTCCACTAAGTTAAATTGGAGGAAGAAATTGTGTGATTGGCTTCAGACCTGCCCTGATGAGGCTGAAGCTGTGTCTGTACATCTGCAGGACTGAGCCCATGACCCATTGCCAGGACCTTCCTCTTGTTTCAGCCACTGCAAACCCCCAAAATTGAAAATATATTTTTAAATATGGGCAAAACATTCATCTCAATCCATGTGTCAGGTAGATCAGCTGTCTCAGAATTCTAGAAAAATATCATTTACCTACCACTTCGGTCAATTCATTCACCTCCAAGCACAAGATGCCATTACTAAGAGTATTGAACAAACTTAAAAGGAGGTGATCTTATTTTACTCAGTTTAACCTTGCAAATTTCAAAAACTCACTAAAAACAAAGCCCCAGAAGTTGTGAAAACATTTTGGACTCTTCATCCCCGAGTTTTCAAAAAAAAAGTTTGAGCACAGCTGTTCAGCAAAACCAACCACCTCCCATTGTATCATTACATTGATATTCACACCTCCACAGCCACACAAACACTTGTGATTAAACAAAAATTAAGTATAAATGAAACAAAAGCAAATATCTCAGGAGGAACGTGTGGGTTTTAGAACATGCCTCCATATGCCAAAGGAAAAAAAGGAGAGAACAGATGGCTTTCTTGCTTTGTCTTCAGACTGCTTTCATAGTTATACTACTTCATGCTTTGGGTTAATATTTTAATCCAAACTCAGTGATTAACAATAAAGAGACAGAAGGAGGGTTGTATTTCACTCCATAATTAGGCAGACACAATGAGGTGAGTTCTCAGCACGGTGCAGAGGAAAATAAAGCGGCCGTAGCTCCATTAGTGATATTTCAAATGCACAGGGGAATAACTTTTCTACCAGTACAGGCAGCAGAGATGAGAATTTAAAAAACCCTCAGACACAAAACCAGAGCTTTGTGTTATTTATGAAACAAACGGCCTTCTTTCAGGGCAAGACTTAACTCTTCCTTAATTTAAGCACAAGCTTATGTGTCTGATCGCTTCAGAATGAAGAAATGGACAACATCTTATTATTTCAATGCTGGAAATAACAATGCTCTCTTTAAACAGTTTGGGTAAAAAAAGTTGCCACAGAACAGGTTTCTATCAGACTTCAGCATCCTTTCATAAAAGTTTTGTACAACTGAAGCTTCACTGGATGAGCGGCACTGACTCCATCTACACCCACAGCGAGCCTGGGCATGTGGAGCACAGTACACCTCTCATGTCACCTGACAGACTTGTAGGTAATCACATGGAAAACAAACAGCACAGAGCTCTAGGAAAGGCACAAGGATCTTCAAAAAAGGCACAATCTAGGGGCTGACCTGCTGAGATTCCCAGGCCATGAACAGAACAGTCTGGCTACCAACACCTTGCGAGCATTTTGCTCCTACGGGTTTGCTTGTGACTGAGGTGCTATCACATGAATGGGTCAAAAAGAACTGGTTTCTGGCAAAACACTTGAAACTAAGTTACATATCCAGCAAAACAAAACACCCTAAACAAACAAAAAACAAACAAACAAACAGGGGAAAAAAAAACCAACACATTTCCCACGGTAATGAAGATATTTGTAGTTTCAGACCTGAAGGTAAAGAACACATGCTCGTATGATCTCATTCAAGAGACTCGGTACAAACCAAAGGCTGCGTAAGAGTGACCACTCTGGTCACTTGTACTCAATTTAGAGACTGATGTGTAACCAGAACATAGAAAAACAACCTGTGAAAAGGTCTACAAGGCTCCAGTCCCACCAGAGTCCGCACAGTGTGCCTTGGTAAGCCAGGCATGCATCTCTACTGCTTTCCATGACATTTTTGCCCTTTAACAGCTTGTGTTTTTTTGAATGACAGGAGCATGACGGCAAGTTTATTACTACTAGGACAAAAAAAATACAAAGGAGGTGCCAAAATCAACATGAGATCTGTTGTGTGCAGTACAAGTAGCAGGAGCCCCCAGTCTGAGCAGCCACAGCCCTGACAGGGCATATTCCAGGCACAGGACAAGATCTGTGATTCAACTCTTGCAACAAACTCTGCTCTATTTACAGCAGAACACAGGGAAGTACAACCTCTCCTGTCCCCCTCCCTCCTGGAAGCTCAGGAATTGCCATGGTGACTGACCAGTGGCCCAACAAATCTAATAACCTGCTGTCAGCAGTAGCTGGTACTCAGTGCTACAATGGCAAAATAAAACAGCTCTGCTCCGGCAGTTCCAGAACAGCCAGTCCAGAGGGAAAGTTTCCCCTCATCCTCTTGCCATTTGATATTGGCTTATGGCTTCAATAGCAGCAGGATCAGACCCTACACGAGGAAGGATTTGAGCACAAACACAGCATTAAACGTGGGCTTGTGGGCACAGGCTCAGATCGGACAGATTTCCATGGATAGAGTGTTTCCCTGCACAGAGCCATGAGCTCCAGTCATGAGGGCTTGGTCTTTCCCTATGAGAAAAAGGGCTTTTGTGCGAGTAACACCAGTTCCTGGCACATAAGGACACTGCAGATGCAAAGGCAGCTCTTGGTCTGACTTAGAGACACACATCTGGCTCTGGAGAGACCCACAGACTCCCTGGGAGCTGCCCCAGTCCAGATCCTGACTCGATGTCCCTGCAAATACACTCCTTGCAGGAGGAAGTAACCCACATCAAGAAGATAATTAAAACCTGGCACAGCCTCAGGGCAGAATTTGATGTGGCCATCACTGGCTTTAGCAGGATTTCAAGGGCTCAGTCTGTACACCCCCAAGTGGGGCAAGTTTTCCAAAGGATTCAACACCCTTTACCTACAGACATCTGGTCTCTCCTGGAAACCTAAAAATGCCTCTATACATCACAGAACAATGGACAGCACTGGTTCAAGCAGATAGAAGAGATACCAGACTCTCTTACAAAACTATCCTGGACCAAGGCTTTTTCCAGTGGTGATGGAGGGCTCTCTAAGTCAAATAAAGCAGCATATGGAAAACCCCCAGCACTGCATGTTCTCATAATTTTTGGAACACTGTAAATATTTGAGTCAGTAGATCTTAATCCATAAACACAGCTGGACTCAAGAAACAATGATGGTAACTTATTATAATTTAAACAATTGTGTAACAAAGCAAACCCATGATAATCACTTTGGTTTTCTAAGGACAATAGGCACAACCTTTTCAAAAAGTTAACATGATGGTACATATGTAATTACATAAAAAATAAACTTACATATGCTAAGATAAATTATTCTCAGCTTCTCAAGAGCACTGCAGAGAAATGACAGTGGAAGAGAAAAGCTGTGTGGTGCAAAGCCAGCATTTCATACAATGTACAGAGCTGGAATGGGAGCTGCCAGCCAGAGGACATCCCTCTTCCCCTCTATCCTCTTCCAGAACATATTAGTTCAATTGCTTTATGAGCAGGAACATCATTCCCCCCAGTTCCCCCTCAGTGTAAGCCCTTGTGCACACAGTTTACACACAGAGAACTAGTGGCTGATCTCTGCTGTGATTGAGGAGAGGAACATTTATCCCAAGCACATAAGAACAGACCTGGGCGGTCACCTCACGTTTTCAATAAGTTAAATGGGGCTTAAGCTCTTCCCTCAAAGTTCAAATAAGTTCACTTCCCTCTCATTTCCATCGTTTCTTTGCATTCTCACAAGTGTTCACGTTCAGCAATATAACCTAGAGACAGAAGTAAACACAATATGGTTCAAATCCATTTCAGAATTGTTCCAGGCAGGGTGCTGTTCTCAAGTTTTTACTAGACATGTAAAGTGGATTCATCTACCACCAAAACACGTAGTCAGGATAAAAAGTATGCAAAAACAAAATAGGATTTAAATGCACACTCTTTTTATAAGCAGAATCCTCATTATAGCCATAAACTCTTGATTGCTTTCCTCTATCAACACACACAAAAAAAATCCAGCTTTCATATTTTATGCCCAATAATCAAGAGATAAGATTCCTATCCAGACCTTCAGAATCTGGAGTTCAAGTGAAAACTGTAAATAGAGAAGGCTAAAATTCTTTATTTAAGCATGACAAAAAATTGATATTCTAGAACAGCAATAGTTATATTACCAGAGTTTGACCTCCTCATGTATTGCCCTCAAACTGGCTAAGCCTGTACACCAGCTATGAATATGTATATATTTATTATATAAACACACACACACACTAAGCCCCAACTTCCAGCTCTTGGGGAAATCATCAGTGCCACATAAAATGAGAAAGCTGAAATCTGAACTAATTCCTTACACCAGGAAAATTCCTAGGTCTGAACTTGCTGGTTCAAAAAGGAGCAATACATTGTATTTTCCAGCTCCCTCCCTTGCAACGAGACAGATGAGCCATATTAATTCTAACTTAAAAAAAAAAATCAAGTATGGGAAACATCAGCTCTGCAGTACAAGTCTGGCAGAGTTGTAATCAACTAAAATCAGGTTTTTCTAATAGGAACTGACAGGGAAATTCTAGCTACTTGTGCTGCTTATAAACCTTACTGTTATCTGGCACAGGGATGAAGACACAAAGTTGAGCCTCAGTTCTGGACTAGAACTTCGCCAAGTTTTCAGGGAACTTGGATAAAGGAGGTCAGTTTGGTCCAGGTAGAAGTGTCAGTCTTACAGAAATAAATAATTAAAGTATCTAAGAATGATTAAAGGTTCAAAGAAGTGCCATTCAGATTAAACCCCTTTTTGCAATAAAGAAAACCACAAGAGGATGGTAATTTCGGTGCCTGACACTGACCCTTAAGTCAGTGCTTCACACTACAAATATTGCCTCTGCTCCACGTGAAGATGGAAGAGAATGCTTTTAAAAAAAGGGGAATAATAAATCTAGAACAATGACCACATTAATTCAGAACCTACTTGGCAGGGGCCACCAAACAGGCATTAAAAGCCATTTCTGCACATTCCTAAATGGAAGATCATTCACTGGCTTGCAAGTTATGTCGCCTTTCAAGTGATGGAACATTTTTTCTCTTGTGGCTTTGCCATCCTATTTCTGCAAAGTTGCCAGTCAGGTAAGCAGAACTCCATTTAATCTCTCTGCAGCTCAAAAAAAAAGAAACCAAAACCAACTTACGTCTTGTCCACTGAGGCCAGAGGTTACTAAGATTTCACAGCCACAGAAAGCCACATTTAGGAACTTTAATACTTATTTAAAGGCTTTTGGAAAACAAGTTATATATTTTGTGCCCCACACTCTAAATAGTGTTTTCCTATTCCATGGTTTCTTCAGTAAGGGACTGAAGGAAAAGGCAGAGAAGGGGGACATTGTTCTATCTAAATTTATTGTCTCTCAGGCTTCGCCCACTTGCATATCAGGACTGAGTAGAGAACAATTTCTGCTCCACTAAACCCTCCAGCATTTTGAAGTTCAGCTTCATTCCACATCACTGGTGCAGTACCAGGAGAGCAGTTCTACAAGAGATTTAGGGAGAAGCAAGAGAATGACTGAGATGGTTGGGAACAAAGACTCCAATCTGCTTTCATCAGAAAAGCAATGCACCTTATCCATCTTCCCAAGCCAACAACTCTGCCATGGAGCTGCCCCAAACCTGAGCAAACTTCCTGATGAGTATTTCAGGAAAAGTTATTACTCCAGCTTGCTTAAGGCTTTCCACAAATGGGAACCTTCAGTGGTAAATGAACTCTTAATCAAACCATTCTTGGCCATTTCCATTTGAGGGACACAAGTGGTTTCCCTGGTAGGTGAGTTTGCAGATGAAAGGTGGGACTTGCCAAGAGCTCCAGCACTGCCACCATCAACAAGAAGTCAGGAGCAGAAACATTTTCTCATCATTTTACTCACAGCAGATCCGTGGTGAGGGCTCAAGGGACAAGAAAGGAAATTGCTTTTACTTCGAGTGGGAATGTCAGAAGTGCTCACCCCACACCCACTGGGGTCAGAGGCAGGAGAGTGGGCCAAGACTTGCAAAAAAAATGTTGCCTTATATGTATCAATGTCAGGATTTGGGAGACTGGGGAGTGATCAAGTGATGTCTCCTCAACAGGCAACTGAGGCTCTGCTAGAAACCCCCTCTCTCCTGCCCAGCCAGGGTGGTGATGGGCTGCAGACCCTCCTTCAGCTTCTGACCACGCTGCCACACAGGTCTGCATGTCCTGAAGTCCCAGGCAGAGCTGTGCACCACCTTAAACCACTTCACTCGCCACTGTGGGGGCAAAACCTCTTTCCAAAAGGATCTTCCCCAGTGCCAGGATGTGCACCACCCACCCATGTGTATCTTGTCTATCACAGGACACCAAGGCAACTGTCACCCAGGTCAGTGAAGTGCCAGAAGTTAAATTATTGCAGATATGGAAGTGTTTTCTCCTTCTGAATCTGTACCATCAGCAGGATCTTGAAAACACTGAGCCAGTTTTACATGGACAGGCATGAAACAATGGGGATGTTGCTACTGCCTTCAGTAGGATCAGATTTAGGCCAAGACTAGAATTCAAACAAGAGTTAATTAGGCCACATTAGGTTCAAAGTACTCTCAAGCCAGTTGTTCATCACTCTGTGGTTTAAATGTTTAGTTGCCTAAACCCATAGACATTGCAAATTGCAAACAGTTCCAGTTGACCCCAAGTTTTGGCTTCTTCCTTTTCAATTCTTGTACTTTACCTTATTTAGTCTTCCCTCATTACTATTTCTAAATTATTCACATGAGAAGCAGCGAGTCACAAAAGAAGTATTTAAATAGCTACTTATGTTACAGGACAGAATCCCTCAGTATTTTTAATCTGCTAAATGACTGATTGCTGTGTCTATTTGTTATTTCCAGAGTGCACTCACTCAGCATCCAAGGAAAACCAAGTAGGAGGGCATTGGCTTTTACAAAAAATAATCCAAAACAAAACTTAGTAAAAAGAAATATCAAAAGATGATAATCTGTAATTTTGCATTGTCTCGAGTCATTCGGATAATAAAATGCCATTAAAGAAATAAAGTGAGAAGGAAACAGTGCAGGGAACTTTGAAAATCTCTGGTGGGTACCTGAGAAGAAGCACATTCAGCACATTTACACTCATTTATAGCAGTGTGTCTGTAACAATTTTTCTATGCTCACATGGATCACCAAAAAGAACAGGTGATCTGTACCTTTGCACCCCAAAAATCCTGCTTTGGAATTTTATCTCTGCTTAGCTGAACCTTGATCTCATGTGTAGCTTGTTCACAGCAAATCTTAATAAGCCTGAGGTTGACCGTGGATTTAGGAATTCATTTTTATGCTGTGTTCTGAATTCATACACAGTGCTTTGACCCCGATTTCCACAGGAGCAGACTTGGGAAGGCTGCTGTTCCTAACAGGATGGTCCAACATCAGGAGGGGACAATTCAGATCCCAAATGGGGACTTTATCTCCTGCTTCTTCAGGGACTGCATATACCTGACAAAGTCAGTCTAAGGCTGAAGTGGCATCAGCTGGACAAGGCTGTGGGTACCTCATCAGCCACACATCCTTCCCCTCTAAATCTGAGGGTAATTTGTTGGATACAACTCATGGGTTAAAAATCAGAGGGATGCCAGGTCCCCCAGAGACAGTGATGGAATGTGGTGGGATCACAGTGCAGTGGAAGCTTCCAATACCCCACAGGATTGTGCTCTGACTTTGAAGGGCTCCCTCCCCTTAATGCTTATTCCAAAATGATTTGCAGATTTTTATGGAAGTGCAGTGGAGAGGAAAACTAAGGAAAAAAAAAGGTGAAAATACATTTTCAGTTAAATTTTGAAAAGTCAATGAGACAACAAAATATGGAAAAGTTGTTCCAGATGGCAAGAACATACTCGAGGAATTTCATTTAATCACATTCGTGCGAGATGTTTTGATTTGGATGACATACATCAATTGCATCCTTAAATTAACAGCCCTTCCTACTGAAGCAAATGTAAAGCTCTCAGGAGCAGGAAAGGGTCTCCATGCTTTTATTTCAGTCTGGATGGAGCTGAGAGTCTTTTTGTTGCTGTCCTGAGGAAAAGCAATGGTTCATCAAGGCACTGCAGGGATGTGGGCACTCAGAGCAGCCTCAAGGCCATCTGCCCACCTGGGCCATCAGTTCTTAGTCCACTGACAATTCCCACCTTGGTAGGATGGCCAGATCCCAATGCCATGAAAATAAGTGCGAGGGGCTGAAAGTGAGAAGGAATCCTACAGAATTACGGAGGTTCCAACTCCTGTAATCAGATTTACCTCCAGAAAGCCCCCAAGTGCTCCATCCCAGAAATAATTCACGGCATGGATGGTCCAGGGGTGTGTCACCGAGGCAGCCCAAGCCACCAGGCTCTCCTCACACAGGCAGGATGTACAAGCCCCTCCAAACCTCTTGGAATAGTCAACAAAAACACTGAGGTCCCACTTGGAAGGGAAATTTCATTTTCCACCCAAGTTTCTCCCATCCTGCTGTTATTTAACCCACCTTCCAGGAAAACCTAATGGTCCCAGGATGACTATTAAAAGATTTTACATATATATATAAGTATACACACACTGGTGAGGTTCCAAAGATCATACTTGTCTTAATAATTTTATTTCCAAAATCCTGAGTAGGGAACACAGGTAAGACAACCCAACACACAAAGAGTATCAAAACTGCAGTAGAGATTGTCTACATTTCAAATTAAAATTTCTATATTGGAGGCCTTTGCACCTCTCAAATAGAGCATTAAACAAAGATTAGTAATTCACAGGGGAATTTTTGTTTTATGAGTTGCAGCTCAGTTTACACCTGAAGCTCACATCAAAGTTTTTAGAGGCGTGGAGAATTTTAGTCATGTCCCAAGCACTGCAAAATTATCTTTTTTTTGCACAGCTTCTTCCTGCAGCTGCAGTCTGAGGGGAGATCTACACACACATCCAGGTATGTATATTAGTTATTACTACAATAACTGTAATAAAGCCTTTTGTTTGGCGTCCCTCTACTTCTAAGGAGTGAAACACGAGGAGATTTAAACTTGCCAGCTGCACACATTTCCCTTTCCCATCTCCCCAAGCAGAGATTTCAAATAGCCTGTTTATCAGATGTGTATCTAACTCGTATTCCACTGTGAGGGCTAAAAAGGAATTTCCAGCCTTACAAATGTGCCCCTGGTGAGGCATTACCGTCTGTTCCCATCACTGTAAAGGGTCCCTCTCTCCTTCCAGTCCAAAACCTATTGAAGCATTTCTTTAATGGCTATAAAACAAAAGGCTACAGGCTCTCTTGCCTTAATTTATACACAAATACATTACCAATTAAAAGGTAACTGTGAAGAATAGAGCTGGTGATAGAAAGCCTTCTGCAACCTGAGCTGGAGCACTGCTACCATGACATTACAATAATTAGTTAATCTACCCTCTAATTTGTCTCAATTTGCATTGGCAGACTAGAAGCTGCTGTCTACATGATTTCTCATTGAAAACTGTGGTAGGAGAAGAAAAAAAAAAAGGTGTTTTTTTTTCCCCACCACCCACCCATTCTCTGCGTAATCTTTTCCCTCTTTTCTCCACCACCGCTGTAAATCTGGAATCCATCTCCATTAAGACAAATGGAATTAAACTCCAGATCCACCATGAGAGGAGAATTTGGCTTAATACCCTAAAAGACACCAAATTCAAGCATTGAGAAATGCATTATCATTGCCCCAGCCTGCTGCCCATGAGCCTGTTCCACCACTAGCTTCAGCACAGGGGAGTTGCAGCAAAATCCTCTGCTGAACATGGGCCTTTCTCTTTCCCTTCTACAACTCCTTCCCCACTGCCAAGGGTTTGATCAGTTCAGAAATTCCCTGATTATTCCTCTTGCTATGCAAAGATAGCAGAGGCAGATCCTCCCCTGTCACCTGAGCTGCTCAGATGGAACATCTGTGCCTCGGAAAAAGAGGGAGTAAAGAGGAGTTCCAGGCAAGATCCGGCACCTCAGGAATGCCCTCGTATGACTTCTATGGACATCCCTTTCCATCAGGAGTCAACCATTCTGCTCCCACACCTGTGCAGCCAGATGTCACACAACAGGAATTCAAGCCATTAGAAAGACATTTTGGAATCTCCGTGTTTAAAAAAAAAAAAAAAAAAAGGCAGGGAGACAAAAATTAGTCGAGATAATATTTTCCAACTTGTCCAAGACTTGGACAAAACACATCTTTGCCTTTTCAAAAATTATATTTACTTACATACACAAGACTTGCAATACCCCTTATTTTTCAAATCAAGCTCCATTTTGATTCCTTCCATAAGATGAAACCCACCATTATCTAAAAAAACAAGTACAAATTGTTCAATTCATAGCATGCATTTGCCAAAATGTTAGCCTTCAGCACTTCTTTTTAAACAAACATGAGGAAATGAGATGACCTTTAAATTGCTTCTTGACATGTACTAAATCTACAGAAATTAGAAAGATTCTCTGGAAAAGAGTTGTATAATTTTAGTGCTCACAGTATATTTTTAGCTATGAATATTTTGTATACTGAAGAATGCTGCATGCAGCAACACTTGAGGGATTTTGTGGAGCTTTGGAAGTCTGGGCTTTAGGTTAAAGGGCAGTAGAAGTAGTAGGTGGATGGCTTGAAGCAGGAAATAACCACCATGAGCTGATCTCAACTTCCATCACCCTTTTATTGCCCCCATCTCCTTATCCTTTAAAAGCAGAGCTTGGGATTGCAACAGTAAACAAATTTCTTCTCCCACCCATCCCCTTCTGTGCCTAAGACAGAAAATACAGAGCAAGTGGCCGCAGTTGGATCTGCAGCTGCACAGGCAGGTTGGAGGAGCAGCTGGGTCTGAGCCCTGAACCAGGATGAGCTCCATCACCCAGTGCTGCCCTTCTTCAAGTGAGATGAATTCTGCCTCCAAAAGGAAGGTGGGTGGCAGGAGAACAAGTGTCACAGGAATGAGTGATGCTGAAAAGAGCATTAGGAAGGAAAACAGGCAATGCAGCTTCTGCTGCCCTGAGAGACCTTTGGCGGGGATGGGGTGCACAGGCTGAGGTGCCCTCACAGTGGTGGAGCAGGATTTGCTGAGACCTCTCCTTTGTGTAAGCAGCTTGACTCAGAGATTTATTTCCTTGGGAAGGGAAGGATTGGAGTGAATTGTTCCAGTGTGAGTGCTAAGGGCACTTATTATCCTTCCATACCCCTGGTTAAGTGTGATGAACAACAAGCTTCATGGGGCAAGTACGAGCTCCAGGTCCTTACAAGAGCTGCTCCCACCACTGAATTTGGTCTCAGCACCTCATAAGCTGCTTTTGAGGGTTTGTAAAGGGGCATCTTGTACCACAATCCAAGATGTGATGCTATAAAAACACCCTGGACTTCCACAAAAAAGACAGATGGAACCCAGATCCAGTCCATACTTGCAGTCACCCACATTTGCTTCCCATGACAAAAGTGCCAGCTCAGACTAGACTAGATAGGCTTAACATCACACCTAAATCAAAGAGACAGAGCAAATAGGAGCCTGAAGGAAGAGCAGGCAAGGACAAAGTAGAACATAAGGAGAATTTGAAAGCGGTTACGTTTCCTGGACCATGACAACAATTCTGGAGAACTATGGGACACAATGAGCAACTTCCCAGCTAATACCACTGAAGAAGCCCAGCACTGTGAAAATAGAGGCAAAGGTAGAAGAGTTTGATGCCATTAATTGAATTTATAACTCTTAACGATAAGAAATTAAGGACTGCCAGCACATTTCTCCCTATTTCTCACTCATATGTGGGTGCATTCCCTGCAAAACTCGCTCAGGCAAAGCTTCCAGAGCTGGGACAGGCAGGCTGGACTGTCCTTTGCTCTTGACTAAGCAAAAGAGTTGCTCTGTTCACTTTTCCAAGAGCAGAAGTGCTGACCAGAGTTACATGCATGGTTAGTAATGCCCAGGTCAGTCTGTGGCAGCTACAAGTTCAGAGAGTCTCTTTTTCTCCCTCTCCTCAGTGCAACTCCTACCAGGAAACACTAGCAGCTCCCACCTCCCTGAATTAATGTCCTTGGATCCTCCTATGGAATTCCTCTCCCCTGTGCACTACAATCAGGAATTTCACTTCATAGCAGATCATTGCAGTGGACAAACCTCACAGGAAAAAACACCAGGAAAAATGAACAAAAAAAGAGGAGTCAAATTCACACGACCTGATCCTGCAGCCTTGGAGTTTGGAAAATCATTTTCATTGGAAGCAAACAGTTCAAACACAATGGCAGAAGTTTCCCATCTCTGTTTTTGCCCTGTGTAACTGAGTGCACAACAGGCAGGATGACAAATCTCATCCCAAGGATCCAGTTCAGTGCCACCATTTCAGAACAGACCCAACTCTCAGGGTAAGCACTGCCTGTTTAGGAGACATCAAAGTTAAAGGAGAGAATTATTTGATGGTTAATTCAAGATGCTCTGAGAGCTCTGTGGTGACCCAGCTGGCCACCCCTGCTCTTGTTTGTCCGAGCAGCAGAGCATGCCCAGCTCACAGTGGTTATGAGTAAGCCAGCGTGGATGTGTTGCTGGTGACAGCATCTTCCCAGAAATAATCACAGAACCCCACATAAGGACTTGAGAGCTTTCCAAATATGTTATACACATATATTTATAAGTCTTATTTCAGACGAAAGCCTGAAATGAGATTTATTCTCCTCAGCCTTTTGACAGTCTCCTGTAAACGGGAGTACAGAGGCTGCTGAGTACAGGGTGAGCTTATTGCAGGTATTTAAAGGTTACAAATAACTGTTCCTTAGCCAAATATTTCCACCCATGGGGTGATGTGTTTACACACCCTGTGGTACATGATCAGCAGTTACTTGGGATATACTGTGTCTCTGATGTTTGGATGGGGATCAGGTACACTCAAACTGTTTGACTTCACTTAGGAACACTGCTCCAGATGTGAAAGAGTAATCTTCCCTTTTTAGAGATCAATTTTCCCATGGTTCCCTTTTCCCCCTACCTAAAAATCTGAAAACTGAAGTTAGCAGTGGGACAGTCAGGAAGCAGAAGAAACAAAAGCTTGCACAATACGGAATGCATTCAAATAAATCAGAAAAAACCTACCAAGATAAATACAAAATTTTCAGGTCTCTGGAAAGAAAAGGACTTATTTTTTTCAGAGCATGGGGATGAAACAACACATCCCTAATAAAAAGGGATGCCCAAAGCTGAAACTGTGCCACTTTGGATTGGATTTGTCATCCCAACCCCTGTATTTCTAAGACTTTGGTGAGACAGAGCAAGAGACATTCACCCTTCACATTAGGGCTTATGGGAGACCAACACACAAGGCAGAAGTTTGGGAAGAACACTCTTGTGCTATGAACTCACGTTGTTCCACAGCAATATAGTGACCTTCCTTTCCATCCAGTGCTCCCAAGTACTTCCTCAAGCAAGTATGTGGGAAAAGACACAGACTCAGATGCTGAGTAAAGCACTTACCCAGAGTATTTAACCACACCCAAGTTCCCAGATAAAACTGTCCCTAAATGACCAAGACTGATTTCTGACAATATTATGGTACAGTACTTGGCACATAGTTCTTCTTAAATGACGGTGGTTTGGAGACTTGTAGACATATCTTACACTTCAAAAATCAGTGTGTAGCTAAAAACTGGACTGTGTTGTCTGTCATTCACTCCAATTGCTTAGAAAGGTTGGTGCTACCAGCCGAGAGAACTGGCAATAGAAAAAAATCAAGTTACTGCCTCAAAATCCCTCAGGGAAGGCAAGAGCCTGGACCACCCCTTGTAATTGTTGCTGAACCTTGAGGGATCCTTCAAAGGCAGCTCAGTCCCTGCAGTGCCAGGGGATACACAACTCCACCAGTTAGAGATAATTAGGCAGAGAAGAGTCACTGCTGCTCCTGCAGGAGACCTGAGTGCAAGCAAGAGAACAAACCCAGATCCTGAACTCCTGCAGTAAACACAAAGCATCAGGAGGAGCTGCTGGCAAGCCCAACATCTGAGAAACATGGGAATGTGCTTGTGACCCCATCTGCAGGCATTCTACCAGCTTCTCCAGAACATCTCAAGCAGGGGGATGTCCCAGGTGATGGATGGGAGCCCAGCTGCCCCCACAGGAGGGAGTTTCCTTCGTGCACGAGTCCCTGAGTTATTTCAGCAGCATCTGGCAGTGATGCTCTCGTTAAGGCTGCTATTTATAAAGCCTGATTGCTCGTTCAGGGACAGCTCTTGGCATAGGAGGCCTCAGGAGAGCTGGAGTGATCTGGTTAACAAAACATCCAGCAAGCTGGGGAATCAAGCCTGCTTTTGATTTATAATGCAGCAAACTAAAATTACGATTTGCCAGGCTCATTTTGGCACTCTCATAATTCAACTGCAGTTCTGATTATTTTTAAAAAATAATAATTAAAACCCCACCGAGTTTAATTACCATAATTATGGAAAATACTCGGAGTGAAAAGGACATGAAAATGAAGCAAACTCACAGAGCTCAAACTCCACCAATTAACAAGATGTTGAGTTTGTCAGACAAGTCTCAGCAAAGAAAAACTTCTCCACTAGCACCATTGCAGCAGAACGAGCAAACCCACCTCGTGTCTGGGCTTTATCACAAACCTATTGCACCCTCTTGTGCCGCGGTGTCAGAATTACTTTGCCTTGGCTGCCTGGAAACTAATTGCTCTGCAGCACTTGACCTTCAAATCCTCCCTCCTGCAGTGGAGCTACGGCAAAGCAGGAAATCTGTGGAAGGGTTGCTACGGGATAAAGTGATCTTGTGTGCAAGACTGGACATTACTGACTTAGGAGCTCTCCTGTGCATCCCCTGGATCTTTATTTTGCACATGTGACCTCAGGATTTTGTTGAGTGAGGAGCTGAATAGGAGTCAGCAGTGCCCTGACACCCCAAAGGGCCAACAGTGGGGGGCAAGATTGGGGGGCACCAATCCCATCATCGCTGGCCAGGTGAGGGAGGGGGTTGTCCCGCTCTGCTCTGCACTGGCCTGGCCTCACCTCGAGTTCTGGGGGCAGTTTTGGGAGCCACAACATATCAAAGACTTAAAGGTGTTGGAGAGGGTCCAAAGGAGGGACACAGAGATGGTGAAGGGTCTAAAAGGGAAGTCATACAAAGAGCGGCTGAGGGCAACTGGTTTGTTCAGCTGGAGAAGAGGAGCCAGAGGTCAGACCTCACTGGGGTCTGCAGCTCCTCACAAGGGGCAGCTCTATCTCTGCTCTGCAAGAGCAGGGACAGCACCCAGGGAATGGCTGGAGCTGTGTCAGGGCAGGGTCAGGTTGGATCTCAGGGAAAGGTTCTTCCCCCAGAGGGTGGTTGGCACTGAACAGGCTCCCCAGGGCAGTGGGCACAGCCCCAAGGCTGCCAGAGCTCCAGGAGGGTTTGGACAACGCTCTGAGGGCCAGGGTGGGATTGTTGGGGTGTCTGAGCAGGGCCAGGAGTTGCACTGGATGATCCTTGTGGGTTCTTCCAACTCAGGATATTCAATGACATCAGCAACTTCGTAGAATCACTTGGTAGATACAGAATCCTACAAATCTGCCTGCCCAGACAGAGCTGAACTGCCCCTTTTCTGGGTTTCCTAGCAGGGAAAAGAGCTAAACACCCATAAACACAAAGATGATTCCTGTAAAAACATTAATATTTCTCTTCCCAGTCAGGGAGGCAAAGGCAGAGGAATATTACTTCACCTCAGGTAAAGGGGACCACATCCAGTGTGTCAAAGCAAAACACAGAACAGGAACAAGTTTGGAGGAAATGAGTAAGAATAAGAAGTGTAGAAAACACTGACTGAGACACCAGACAAAGCCACCAAGGAGTGTCCTGCCTAGGAAAGATGTACGAGTTCCCCTCAGTCCTCAACTAGGCAAGAGGGAACAGAAACAATTTTTTCTCTCTACTCCTGGTTGATGGGACAAGGAATAACAAGGCTAATTTGATCCATGGGAGATTAAGGTGAAATATTAAGAAGACAAAAAAATTCTCCTCAATCATTCTCTTGAAGTACTCCCTGGCTGCAAATTAAAAGCAGATTAGGCAGGTATGTCAGGAGTAACCCAGGTAGAACAGATCCTGCCTCTGAGCTGCAGAATTACAGGATTTCTCAAAATCCCTTTCAGGCTTGTTACTATTGTGTTCAGCTCTGGAATTGTTCCTCTCTCATTAACACCGAGGTTTGTTTGCAGGGGATCACACACAAGCTTGTCCAACAGCTAAATAAAAAAAAAAAAAGTTGTTCTCTGGCAATCACATCCTCAATCCCAGCCCTTTCCTTCTCCTGCTGGGAAGACCAGTGGTAATGTTAATTTGCAGCTCCTGATCACTCTGAAAACAAAGCATTTCTAAACATTTCACTGTTTTAACTGCAAATTTTAGTCTGAGTTAAAGCTGCTTCTGCTACAGCATAAAAAAAAAATAAAATCTGGGACAGAAAAGTACCTAAATCAGTAGGTTAAATAGCAAGCAGGATCCTCAGCTGCTGCTGCCAGCACAGTGCCAAAGCTTCCCTCAAAACACCCCTTTCCTTGCTGAGGATGAAATCTAAAGAAAAAATACTAAATAACAAAGCTAAAAAAAAAAAAAAAAAAAAAAAAGAAAGAGAGAAAAATGGGACAAGATCACACCAATGCCTTGGTTTCACAGGGATAACCTTCCTTCCCCACATCTTTTCCTCATGGAGACACGTGGCTGCAGCAGGAACGCAGTGGGGGGGTCTGCTTGGATTTGCCAAGTGCTGATAGGGAAGTTTCCAAAGCCTGGCTCGGAGTGGGGGGGTAGGACGGGCCTGGAACAATTGAAACTAAATTGCATTCTAATCCATGAATCAAAGAGCTTGCAATTACTGTTTCAAGGCAGGTGAAACAATAACAAATAATGAACAAAGAGATGCTTGAAGCCTTTGCTGATGCACTGCCTGTGCCTGCTGCAGAAACTGCTCACTGGACACATTTTACCCCGAGCCGAGGTGATTGTCTGTGATAGCCCCAGTTAATCAGAGCCGAGAAAAATGAGAGTGTAATCTCCTGGATTGTAAAGCAGTATTTGAAACCTCCAGCAAGCTCCCAGTGTAGCTTTTATAATCTTTGCTTGGATTTAAAGTGGGAGAAGAGAAGGCACGTGTGAATTGGGCACAACTGCATGTTGGCTTAGAGGCAGTGTAGCCTCCAGAACCCCTCCCTATGGGTTAAAAACATCATGGATGGATTAAAAATACTCACAGGCAGCAGCAAACTATACACACCTCACTATGTGGGTTTACAGTGCACAAGACGAAGCTCTCTGCATTAAAGACTTGACAGCTTTGACTAGGTATACAGAAAAATTCATAATACAGACCTGGATCATTGAACTGGCTTTTTGTATTATTATTCAAGTTGCTAAACACAGGTTTCTCCCCCACAGGGCAGATCTCTGCATGCTGATGACAGGTTCCCCTAAAAATTCCATAGCAGCTCCTGAGAAGTGATCACAAACCACAGGCTGAAAAACAGAGGTTTCAGTAGTTTCCTGGCTTTCCTTTGTCTCTCAATCCATGCAGCTCTGGGCACAGCCCATCTCTCACAAATCAGCCATATTTAACACTCAAAGTTTCTCTTAGCAGCTCAAAAGATCCACAGCTCAGAAGGAAGATGTGTTACCTGCAGGCAGCACCACATAGTAATGGGATCATTAAGGCTGGAAAAGATCTCCAAGTTCAGAGTCCAACCTTTGGTTGAGTACCCCCCACTAAACCACATCACAAAGTACCACATCCACTCATTTCTTGAACACTTCCAGGGATGGTGACTCCACCACTTCCCTGGGCAGCCTGTTCCAATGCTTAACCACTCTTTCAGTGAAGATTTTTTTCCTAATATCCAACACAAACCTCTCCTGGCACAACTTCAGACCATTTCCCCTTGTCCTATCATTAGATCCCTGGGAGAAGAGGTCAACCCTCATGGAGGCTTTTCAATCTTAGCAGTAAAGCCTCAAACTAGGTTCTAAATTCAACATCAAGGCCCCATGGAGGAGAAGCTAAAGCATCTCATTCCCTGGCAATCAGGGTTTCTCCCCTCAGACAGACAGGAATGGAGGCACAGGATGGGGGAAGAGCAAGTCTAAAACCAAACTGGGAAGAAGGTTCCAAGAGCTGAGTGGAGCTCTTGGGGGCCTTCAGCTGCCAAAAATTGTCCCTGTTTTTACTTTCAAATGCATTGCAAAGGTGGCTGCTTGCACCACTGAGCTCCTGGTGCTGCCTAACCCCACAGAGCAACTCACCTGGAGCAATGCAGGGGGTTTTGCAGGAATGGACGTTTGTCCAAACTCTGATTTTGTTACTGGACTGAATGGAAACAGCCCTAACTAACAGTGGCCTTTTGGCAGGAGAGGTATAGAAAGCCACAGAGTTATTCAACCCCTGGTTCTCCCAGCTCAGCCTGCCATTAACACATATGCTAAATCCCCTATCAACAGCATTGGAAGCCATGTAGGTAAAACCCAAAACAAAGCTGGCCCTTTCTGATGAGCTGATGGAATAGGAGTGCAGGGGAAGAGAAAGGGAGGGGAACTAGCCAAGCCTCAGGCTCCAGGGAATCCACAGCTGGATGATTTCTGGGCACTTCTCCTGCTCTTGTTCTCCTGGAGTCCTGGGGCATGAAGTTCACACCCATGTAGAGCTCACACTGCTTTGGATGTGGTGACAGTGGCACCCCATCCAGCAGGGAGGGAGCTCCCCTGCAGACAATCCACAGGGTCAGGACCCAGTGAAATCCCCCCCACTTGGCTGTTGGTCCTGACCAGGGCACAGGGACCAGCTGAGCTCAGCAAGTTGTACTTTGAGCCCAGCACCAAACTCTGCACTGGCAATGGGACTCGTGCTCCAAATGTCACTTACTGCCCCATTCCCTGAGTTGAGGGGGAGGAGAGTGGGGGAAAGGAGGAGCAGAGAGAAAGGGAAGCTGACTCTCACTGCAGCTGCAGGCTCCAACTCTAAACTGCTAACCCCTTTGCTCCTTGGAAAGCTGACTCCCAAATCCCTAGGTGTTTCATTATCTCTTTCACTCCCTCCCAGAGTTTCACTCAGGTAATTGTTCCCACCATAGCATCTGCTTCAATTTGAGCCTGTTTCCTCCTTCACTCTGAGGTTTTTCAGCATAAGTGAGCTGATGGCTTTGCTCTGGCTCCCTCATTCCCTGCATAAGCAGTAAAGAGTCTGAGAGGCAAATAAACAAGTTTGTGCAGGGCCAAAACTCCTGCCCTGTTACAGTGGGAACCACCATCCCCAGGGGCAGCAGTAACAAGTAACAGGCTAAGGAGAGAATCAGAAATAACCTTCCACCAACCAGGTTACGTGACCAGACAATCATGGACTTGCCTTTAGACCCCATTCTGCTCTCTCACACACTAAGATCCCTCCAGAAAGAACAAAGGAATTGTCATTCCCACAGCACTGCTGATAAAGGGATGGTTTGCAGAGAAGTCACCATTCCTGCTGTGAACAGCAGTCCAAAGATGCTGCAAGAACTTGCATCTTCAGTCCTGGTTAGGTCATCGTAACCCTCACAAGACAAGTGAGGAACCATGAGCTCATCCCTTGGCAGGAAAGGATTGAGTGTAGTTTGCAATATTCAGAGTAATTTGTGTAATTTAATGCAGAGAGTGAAGTTCTCAGCCAGGGTAAATGAGAGCAATGTCAAATTTGCACTGTTGAAGCAGCTGGGTCAGCCTGTTAATAAAGAACTGAACTCTTTTTAAGAACTTCTTCTGTTTACCTTGAAGAAAAGACTCCTTTAAAACTACAGGCTGTTTTTAGGTTGCAGTAACTGTCAGCTAATTGCTACCTGGTCAGTGCTGTAATAGCCAAAGTGTTCTCCATCACAGCTCTGATTGGATCTGGGCAAATGGAAAAAAAGCAGAGGAAGCACAGTGCAAAGATATTTTAATCCATTAGGATGCAGGTGGGTAATCGTGACTCCCATCAGGCAGCTAATTAGAAAACTGATTCAATAACCAGCTTTTTAGAGTGTAACAAAGTTCATTGGGACAAATTCAACACTGCTGCAGATTCCTGGAAGCACCCCAGTGGCAGAGGGGAGATGGTCTATCAGACACCTCCAGCTTTTCCCACAATCACAGTCTTCACAGCAGGCAGGAATACTTATCCTTGGTGTCTGTATTAAGCAAGGACTGTTGCTGGAGAACAGAGCACTGCTGTGGAGAACCACAGCAGACCAGGCCTTGGACACTGCACTCAAAACCAGCAAAGAGATGAAGGAAAATGTGCTGGTTTGGGCTGGGACACAGTTAATTTTCTTCCTAGTAGCTGGCATGGGGCTGTGTTTGGATTTGTGGTGGGAACAGTGTTGATCATTCCGGGATGTTTTGTCATTGCTGAGCAATAGAGACAAGGACTCTTCTGCCTCTCACCCACCAGTGCAGAGGCTGAGGGGGGCAAAAGGAGTTGGGGGGGACACAGCTGGGACAGCTGACCCCAGGGATATCCCACACCATATGGCTTCATGCTCAACAAGTAAAGCTGGGGGAGAAGGAGCAAGACGGGATTTGTCTTCCCAAGCCACCATTGTGCATGATGGAGCCCCGTTGTCCTGGGGATGGCTGAGCACCTGCCTGTGATGGCAAGTGGAGAGTGAATTCCTTGGTTTGCTTTGCTTGTCTGCATGGCTTTTGCTTTACTTATTAAACTGCCTCAGACTCAATCCACAAGTTTTCTTATTTTTACTCTTACGATGCTCTCCCCCATCCCATGGGGGGCAGAGTGAGTGACGGTGTGGGGGTGAGCTGCTGACTGGGGTTAAACCATGACAGAGACTGAGCAATGTGTGCTGGTCCATGAATAAATCCTTTTGTCCATTCAGGCAGAATTACTCCCTATTAAAAGGCAACAGGCAAATCTGAGAAATGAACTCTGCTCATGGGCACGTACAAGTCTACCAAGTTCCCCCAGTCTGAGTGCACATCACTAAATCTGGATTTTGTCCCTATTGTTTCCTTCCCCACCTCCTTGTTCAGACAGGCTGCTATGGAAGCCAGAAGCGTGTTTCCTGACATGCAGACCCTGGAAAGCCCAGTTTCCTCCTAAGCTGGGTTCTGGGAAAACCATCCTCTATCCAGCTCTCTTGTGGTTGCTTTAGGATCAGCTTCCACTGGAGGCAAGGGACACAATTCCTCCTGCCCTTGCCATCAATCCAACACCAGCAGCACTCCAGCCATGGTAAAATCCCCTTGGTTTCCACACAAAACAACTGGGTTCTAAGGTTTTATACCCAGCCCACGGCTCACGGCCATGACCTCCAGCCACCACCGTGCCTGGGAGCAATTTGCTTTCCTAGGAGCAGGATCTGCTTTTAAACTGAAGCAGAGTAGGTGGCCACTTAATATCTCCAGGTACTTTCAGAGAAGATTAGGTGAAAGTCCAAATCCAGGTTGACATTCCCCTCTCTCTGAGAAACAGGCCTGCAATAAATAAGGCTGCGTGCAAGTTGTTGTTCCTGCTCCACTGCTCCACTCAGGCACTTACTGCCAATCTGTTCCTCATTAGCACTCTGGGAAGCTGTGAGTGCACAAGGCTCTCTGTGCAGCCCCAGTTTTATTCTATCCTCCAACACATGGAAACACTTTAAAAGTAAGAGCCTTGGGACCTGTGCAAGGGTGACAAGTGACGAGATGAGGAGAGGAGACCAGAGCCAGCCCCTGACAAATTTGAACCATCCAGTCTTTAATCCACAACAACCCCCAAAAATTGATGCTAAACAAACCTAGTCTTTTTCTGAAAAGAGATTACGTGTGTAATGGAAAAATTACGGGTATGGGGAGTCTGGCCTACAAAAATTGGTTAATATTAAGAGCCTTCAGTTTGCTTTCCATGATTAATGGAACTTCCCTTACATGCAACTCAGTCAACATTTCCATCTCCCTCAGAGCCTACTGAGAGCCCCCTATTTTTTTAATTTAAGGAAAATGGAATTTTAAGGCTTTGTAACTTTTCCATAACTTGCTGTGACCAGGTGATCAGCCGTTTCCCCCCCCAAATACCATCCCCCTCATGAGGCAGAGCAGGGGAATGGAGGGGTATTGCTTTCATATCTCCTGCCTGGGACAACATTTAGGTGTTTTTCAACCTGAAGGATTCTGATTTTCCTGATAGTGCCATTGTAGCAAGAGGCAGGGCAATGCCACAAAGCCAGGCACAGAGCTGGCCAGGTTCTCAGAGAAGATTTGGCATCCTGGGACTGTTGGGTCTGATGGATCATGGGGTTGCTCAGCCCTCTCCAGAAGAAAGGAGGAGTCACAAAAGAAAATGCCAACGAAACAGTTGAGCCCTAGTACTGAACAAGGCAGAAATAGGCCATTAATGCCAATCCCACAGGACCTGAAGAGTTAAAGCTGTTGGAAGAAATGTTTGTGCATGTTGCTTTCATGCCAGTGGAAACATAAGAAAAAGCCTAAACTCTCTGCACGGGCACAGCAGGTTCAGCTTTGATCTCTCAGGAGGTTCATTTCCTTCATTAGGCTTTTCTTAAAATTCACTTTTATGAAGCCTTTTAATTTCCCCCCTGCATTTCACCCCCCATAAAAGCCTTTTTAGATTCATGTGACAAAGGGGCAGGGTGGGGGAGGAGAATCTCATTTAATTGCCACTAAACATTACCTGAAGCTGCTGGTTGTGTATAGGGATGCTGGAGCTGTTCACTGGGAGAGTTACAGGAACTGAAAGAGGGAAAAACCCCACTAAGGCCAAAATAAACCATTAAAAGGGGCACAGAGAGGAGAGACAGAGACAGACCCACAAAGCACCAACACAGGGAAAGGTGAGGCAATACAGGGACAGCAAGAGATCTCCAGCAAGACTTGGCTGGTCACTGCAGCAAAACAAGCAGACTATTTACAACCCACATCACCCCCACCCTGCCCTGTTTCATCTCTGTTGGTGCTGGAGAGCTGATCAAACCAGAACCTCCCCACGCTTCAGGTGTCTGCTCTGCAAATACAGCACGACACAACTCCTTCCTCACTGTGGGGCTGCAAAAATCCTAGGCAGAAGGAGTTTCAAGGGGGTTCAACATCCCACTACCTGAATTCCAGCCCTTACAGCACATGAGCAGGTGATTTATGGCTGCTGTTCCTATATGGGATCAGAGGGCCACCCTTTGAAATGCCTTCCCTCTGCTGACTGCAGTGGGGAGAATTTGAAACTCTGCCTTAATTTCAGATGGAATCATTGAAAACAAAAACCCAAGCCAAAACGTGGACACATCATCTCAGCCACCCTTTCCAAGCCATGGTAACAGTGCTGAGTTCACTTCCTCAGATTGAGGTCTGGATCCTTCTCAACACACATTCATACATTTCATATATGTTTTTATACCACAAAAGCTCTTAATAGCCAGGGATGGAAAAGTGTTGTTTGGATCTCCAAGTATAGCCCCACACTGTTGTAGTTGACTGGACTGTTCTGTTCTAGTCCCAAGAAGCAGGTTCATTTTAACAGTAGTTTGTGGTTTTGCCCCCACTATTCCTATTAAAAGCTTAACTTCTTATGATTGGCCTGTTACTTGGAGTAATTTAAACAATGAAACAACCAGAGCAAATTGTTAAGACTATTCACCAGCTCATTTGTGTGGATGAACTTGTTCAAGTCTTTGGAAGCAGATACTGTTCTTAATGAGAAAACTGTGTCCAGATCCCTGCTTGGGCTGTACCGAAACCTTAGGGGTTGTGTCCTCTGACAGGAGATAACAATCCCCATTCTGCACTCTCAGCCTGCTTCTACTACAGAAAAAAGCTGCCATTTCTAGACAAGTTCCAAGGGACAGATTCTGACCTTACATAAAACATGAACCCACACAAGGAAGGCTATTCAGTTATTCCAGTTTTAAGCCTGGTATGGCACTGAAGAGGTTCTGCCCTGCCTTTTCCTCTCTGATGTTCACTTAATTCACTGTAACATGAACACAACTGGAGTTAACAGGACTCAACAACTGCAATAGCTCACAGTATTTCTCTAGCCCTGGAAGCACAAACCTCTGCTTTTCTGCCACATCAACCCCAGGCCTCCCCCAGCCCAAACTCAATTTCAATTACAGTTCACAAAGCTAGGTGGATGGACAGCATGAAGTCAGATGAAGTTCAGTGCACACAAATGCCAGGTAATGCACTTTGGAAAGGATAATTTGAACTACACAGGGAAAAAAAAAAACCAGAATGATTTTGCAAGATAATCATCTGCTGTGCACAGAGAGGCAGGGAACTGAACAGACTATAATGGAAAGAGATGGCAAGTCCTTCCTTGGGAAGCTGCTCAGCCCAGCTCACAGTATGCTGAGCTCACCCTAACTCCTGTAGCACTGCTGCAGCAGCAAAGCTCTGAGAGATCACAGAAACACTTCCACACAAGTGGAATTCCCCACAAGAATGGAGTTGGAGGCTGGTGGAGATATGGGAAAGGAACCAGGGATGAGCAGCTTTTCGTGCACCTCTGAGTCAGAGCACATGGGGTTTAGGGTACCCAAGTGCAAACCTCAGGGCAGAGAAGAGACTTCTCCCCCCAAAACACATCAAGTTTTGGTCCAGATCTCTGGGAGTTTGAGTCCTACACAGACACATTCACTGCCGGTGAACACAACCCATAATATACTAAACTCATTTCATAGCTGAGATCCTGTGCCAAACAGATTCCCCAGTGAGACCCTCTGCACCAGCACTGCCCTCACACATCAGCTCTCACAGAAGCTCAGAATGGTTTGGGTTGGAAGAGACCTTTAAGATCATCCAGTTCTACCTCCTGCCACAGGCAGGGACACCTTCCACTAGCCCAGGTTGCTCCAAACTCGGTCCAACCTGGCCTTGGAGGCTTCCAGGGATGGGCAGCCACAACCCTAATCCTCTCCTTACACAACAGCCCATGTCCAAGACCCAAACACTCTGTGTGCAGGGGACACAGGCCAGGGTGACCCTGGGCACACTGAACAGCTCCTGCAGCCTGCACTTCACAATACAAAAACTGACCTCTCCCAGCCAGTGCTCCTGCTCCCCACTGCTCCCAGTCTGTGTCCACACTCCAGGGCAGACACCACATCACTGTCTCAGAGCTACACAGCAAGGAAAAGGGGTTGGCAGAGGGTGGTTGGCACTGAACAGGCTCTCCAGGGCCATGGCCACAGCCCCAAGGCTGCCAGAGCTTGAGGATCATTTGGGCAACGCTCTGAGGGACAGGGTGGGATTGTTGGGTGTCTGTGCAGGGCCAGGAGCTGGGCTGGATGATACTTGTGAGTCTCTTCCCACTCAGGATATTCTCTGATTCCATAAAGGAGAGCAATCCTGACTCTTTGTCCCCCATCTGGTGCCTTAAATACCAAGATCTTCCTTTCTACCTCTGGAAGGCAAGAAGAGACTGCCCAGATGAAGGAAACGCAGCACTCCCCGCTCAGGGCTTTGCTGGCCTTCCCTGACTGCCCCAGCGGGGAAAAGGAGGGTTTGCAGACCTCACGGAGCATCTCCCAAGCTGGACCCGGGACCGGGAACACATTCCATGAAGTGTGGGGCCACCTGATGGCAGCGCCAGGCAAAGCATCCCAAAGGCTGCTCTGCTTTGCTCCATTCATCTCCAGTAATTGAATGCGTGCCCGGGGGGTGCGGGGAGCGCTGCGCAGGGGCCAGAGGGAGGGGGGGGGAACAGTATTTATATTTGTCTTCCCAGATTTAGTTTGTCTTTATCTCCAGCTATTTTGAATGTCATGGGGAGTTAATGAAGACATGTTGTGCATCTGCAACGCATGGAACAACTTCTCTCCTGTCTCAGCATATTAAATTCTTTCTTACTTACATTAGGAATTACAGGGAAAGAACAGACATGAACAAAAAGGGAAGAAAGATAAAAGGAAAGTAGGAAGAGATAAGACAGTAGAAGAAAAGAAGGAGGAAAATCCCTCAAATTCAGCTCTCAAAGTTGAATCATAGCACATTTTCTTTGTGAAGAAAATCACCATCCGTCTTGATTAGAGATGTCAGCCCTGGAAGAACTGCCCTGGCCCATTTGGCAGGAAATAGGAACAGCTTCTTAAACACCCCCTTCACTGTCACTTTGCCCCACAGTCCACCGACCAATGCAGGTCAGGGTGAGGGCACAGATGTATCCCGAGCTGGAACACCCTCCCTGGTGGCAAGTGGCATGTCCCCAAGCCCTGTTAACCCCCCTGCAGCCACCAGGTCTCCCTGCAGGACCCCGGGAGGAGATGGCACACAGCAAGACCTCGGGGCCTCCACTCCAGGCACAGACACTGCTCTGCAGACGGGTATTTTTAGTTGCTCTTCCTGTGCTACAGACAGGAAACTGAGGCAGACAGCAAGTACAGGCTCAGATCTATAAAGGCTTTCTGGCCTCCAACCCCTGTCTTTAGACAATCCCTGGCTTAGATCTCACCAGTCACTTCCAAGAGAAGAGACAAGGCAGTGGCAGCCCTTTCCCTAGGATATCCCTTCCTTGGCTCTCCTCTCCCCCTTCTGGGAGAAGCAAAAATACAGACTTTGCTTAATCATGGGGCTGTTCTTTAAGAAATTAAGATCTCCCTTTTCCTGGCACTTCCATCCTCTCTCTCTCTCCCCTCAAGGCAAGATCTGGCACACCTTGGATGTTCTGGTTTGGCCTGAAGTTTTATTTAGACTGTTCCTTGCTTAGGGGATTCTCTGTTTATATCATTGGAGGGTGTTAATAAGGGCAGAATGGTTTCCAGACCCACACCAGCTGACTGGATTTCCTGAATCCACGCCATCTGTAAAAACAGAAATGTTCCCTTCTCCTTGTACACACAGATAAATGCATTAATGTTAAACCTCCTGGGGCAGGAATACAGGAGAGGTTTGGACTTCTGGCCAAGTGAAACCCAGAGAGTTCTGGAATGAGGCACAGAACTACCATTTTTATTATGGAGGCTCAGCTGAAGACATAAAGGATCTCATCACTCTGTGGAACAGACAGAAGAGCTTGACATTTTAAAAGAGCACACTGAGGAGTTTCTGGCACCTCTCTGACACATCTGGCACTGGCCACCCTCAGAGACATCAAAATATGGGAACTGAGGCCCTGGCTGATGTTACAGCACTTCCATATGCCCCTTACTCAGCTCTTCCATTGCAGGACAAGGTTCCCTGGAGCTCCCAGGATACACAGGACAGCCCAGGGCACTAACCCAGGTGCTCCTCAAAGATGCAAAGAGGTGCTTGGGAGATGGGACACTTCAGGACCAATGCCTGGGGTTTATGTCTTGTAAGCCTGACACCAGTTTGATAACAATTTCCCAGTTTGGGCTGAGCTGTGCACACCAAACTGAGCTGAAAATCACCCCAGTGCTCTCCATGCTCCCACACAAACAGCAGCATTATCTGAGCAGTGGTGTGCAGAGGTGAGCACAGGGCTCAATCAGCCTGATCATTCCACTACTTGTTCTCCCCATCTAACAGAGCTCAATGTCCTTCTGGGGAAGGAAACGACAGCCAGCAGCACAGCCAAAAAAAAAATCAGTTTTCTAATACACCAGCACAAAAATCGCTCTCAAGTGAGAACAGGTTAAAGCACCAAATGGTCAGTCTGGTCCAAAAGCAACAAGCAGCTTTGGAATACTCAGAGAAGCAAGACAAAGGGGGTCAAGAAGTTAAGTCCCTTATCCAGGGGCTTATACCCCGAACTAGGATGTCTAAGGGGCTGCCCCAAGAGGGATAATTCTGTTTGTTCAAACTGCATCAGCCCAATGCACCTGATGAGCTCTGCAAGGAAGAGAAGGGGGAAACTTTACAACCAGGAGAAAGAGCAAATCACACCTATACCCTTCCTGAGGGAATGAGGTGTCCTTCAGGCTCAGCCACTGCATGTCCCTTCCTTCTGTCTAAGTTGTTCCTTTGGTAAACTCTGTTAAGGAGGGATGAAGGTAGAGCAGCTAAAGTGGAACAGCAGTGAGCAGGAGTGCTCCAAACCATGGGGACAAAGCTGACAGGGACATGGATGCCCCACCACAGGACCAGAACACTTCTTTTCCTATGCCAACAGTGCTCAGTCTTCAATCTGATTTGGGGATGGGACTGGTGTTTACTGACCAGTTCAAAGCCACCCCACAGGTGAGGGAGCACTCAGGGAGTGACACCACACACCTGCAAGGGGTTGTTTCACCCCCTGGTACTGTCTGTGAGCAGAAGCTCTGACCACTGACTGACCACACCATATCTGCCTAATCCTCTTAGCTCCCTGACAGGCCTGACAGCACAGACCATTTAATGTCAAGCTTCTTATTTAATCACAGTAGAAATAAGGCTGTTCCCCTTTGGGAGCTTCCTCCCCACCCCAGCTCATTGAAACCAAAACACCTGGTTATTGTTTTCTCTCCTGTGAATGAAAACGTTTCCTACAACATCCATCTCTTACAGCTACAGCACTGCAAAGGGCACAAAACATTAGCAGCCCAATTCAGTCAGATTTTCATTGTTACATTAAGTTCAGGACATGAAAGCTGGCTCTTGGCTTGGCTTCCAAGTGAAAAGGACCCATGTGTGTTCACAACAAACACAGTCACCGGCGTGGTGTTCCTGAGGAATTTTGCTCTGTGCTGGCAGAAATGCTGCAATACTCAAATTTTTGAGGTCTTTAATCCTTGAAATGCTCAAGACCACAACTTAAACCTCAAAATAGATGCTGCTCACGTTATGCCAGCATCTTGTTTAGCATATGACAACTATTTACCTCCATTAAAAGGAGCAATTTGCTGCACATTGTTCTTGAAGACACCAAGCTCCAGGAGAGCAGCCCTGCAAACACTGGCCAGAATCCAAAAGCACTCTGTTATAAACAATCTTACTCTAATACAGACCTACACTAATGCATATGGCATGAAGATTCAAAACTTAAATCCATATTCTTTTGCTTCCATCCCATCAAATTAGGCAGAGTTGACGAATGCAATTATTTCAGATTCCAATGCAATACATGATCTTCCTGCTATCTGTATGTTTTGCCTTCAGTAACAGACCCTCTGACCATCCAGTTTGATCTCAAGAACTCTGAAATTCATGACCTGCCAAAAGCCACTAATTTTTTTGATAACTCCAGCTCAGTTTTCTGCTCTATATTGTGTGTTCCTCATAAAGGGCCTTGGAAGATTGTACTTAACGAGCTACATTCAATAGTAATGAACCAGCTAATCCTAAAATCCTCTCTCGAACAAAAGCCAAGAACAAGCTTCCTATTTTCAACTTCTTTATACTTTAGTCAGCCTCCCAAAAGTCACTTTATATGGTTCACGGTTTAATAGAAGTTTAAGAAGTATTCCCTTCTGGGGTTTTAATAAAAAAAAACCTCCCAAATTTATTGCCTGTGTCTGAACCTTCCTTACTCTGTTTTTATTTCCATACTAACAAGTTTATTGTATGTCTCAATATTACGATTTCACCTCTGCCTCAGTCTCCCTCACAACTTTCACTCAGGTGATCGCACAGTAATTGCTGTGATGGCAGAACCAACCATCCCCCTTTTCTCGCCATTAAAGCATCTCATTGTTTCACCCCATTGATTTCTTCTCCAAAGTAATTAAGAACGTGAAAGAAAGCAATGAGCCTCATTAGCTCCCAACAAGTACAGGCATCCTCCAGCTTTTCCATGAACCTTTCCAAGGTGCAACAACTCGCTGGAGGTACCCACGGGCACGGCAAGCTGCATTCCCTGCTCAGCCTTTCCCAGGCTCTCTCTGATGGCTGCCTTACATGCAACACCAAGCACAGCAGCCCTGACTGCTGTGGATGATATCCTAACAAAATTCCTGTGTTCCAGCCTGTGCAGAGATGGCAGAGGTTGGGGGGGGGAGAAGCTCCACAGAGCCATCGGCTCCAGCTTCTCTGCCTTTCCCCTAAACCCCGTTGACAGTCTCTCAGAATACAGGAAAGCCATTTGCTGGATCTCCCTTATCTTATTGTACATCAATTTGCTGAAACATTCATGGGATCTCTACGCATTTCATTTACCCTTAAGGCCAACCCCTCTGCTTATTAAATTAAGAAGATGAATGAGAGATTTGCTCTCTTGCTAGCAGCCCAGGGGATTCATTAGTCAAGTAAATGATTGCACTTGCCTCAAGTTATGCTACTGCAATGTTTGTAATGTGTCTTCTGATCTCAGCTCCCCGTGCACTTTTTTGGAAACAAGGTTGGCTTTCAGACAGGTCACATTTAATTCCACTCGCTCGGCTTCAGCAAATGGGGGAAAAAAAAAACCACTACAGACCTCAAATTCACTATCCTATTCCCTTCCTTCACTCAGCCCCCAAACACTGCACAGAACAGACACACAAGGGAATCAGAGGCTATATGGAAACCACCAATATTTGTCCCATTTCTGTCGGTATCAGGCACAGGGACCATTTCAGTGCAGAATTGAGGACACGGTGACACGTGCAGTGCCAGAGCTGCGCTGGGCAGGAGGGAGCCGTTCCCTCCCCATCAAGTTGGGTCATTAATTAAGCACGGAGGTAGGTGTTAACAAGCTCCCTTTGGCCTTGCGCAAAAGAGCTGGCTCCAGGTAAGTGCAGCATTTCTGCGTGCAATGGGAGGGAAGCAGGAACAAAACGGCCCTTCAGGAAAGGGTTAAAATTCACATCCCAATTAAACTGCATCGCAGAGTAGGTGGAAAGGAGGGTGAGCAAAAATGAACTCTGGGGAATAGTCGTCCCCAATTCTGCAGGACTGTTCCATGAAAAACAGGACGTGGATGAAAACAAGCTCCCCCAGCACAGTTGGGTGAGCAGTTCAGCAGCATGGAAGAGATTCCCTCTGGTGGGCTACAGGAAGAGAATCCAATGGCAGATTGCACACCTTGCATGTGGCTTACAAGTTGTGTTGTCACGTCTGTGGGCTCAGTAGGACACAGCCTGTCACCTTTAACGCTGGGAAAGCATTAGAGCAAAACCAGTTTCTGCCTAATAGATCTGGAATGAAGCACATTCCATCTCTTAGGAATGACAACAGCAAGAACCATGGTACATGTCACCCAATACAACTCGAGATGCCCAGCTGGCTGCACACACTGCTACAGAGCTACACTGCGAGTCTGAAACAACAGGCATTACATCTGCCTAGTTCTTAAAGTTTCCCAGCAAATCTGTGACTAAAGAGAAGTGAAAGATTTGGGTGCTGCTCTTCTCCCAGCACTGCACCCGAGTAAAGCAGCTCAGCAGGCAGGCCCTCAGAATGCTCCCTCCCTTGGAAGGATCACAGCTGCAGTGGGAAAGGGATGAGCTCTGCAGCCTAGGAAAGGAGAGGAGTGCACTGAACACCTGAGGTACAAACGTGCAAAAGGGAGGGACTAATCCGATGGCAACAGCTGTCAAAAGGGAATTAAGACATCTGAGCAAACATTACCATCCTCCCCCTCCCTGCCATCACCCATGAACCAGGTGCTTATTTACCTCACAGCTTTGCCACGACTTTCTCACCTGACCTTCATTAGTCATTTATGCCTTGTCTATAAATAGCATAACATGACAACTCTGCTGCATCTGCAGAGGGGAGGTTTAGGCAGGACTGATTTCACACAGTGAACTAGTCCAGGGTTCACGCAACACAAGCAGAGAATTTTGTGGTGGCCAGGAGAGCTGTCAAACGCCTTTCAAAAGAACTCAAACCGCAGACCGGTTTGAGTTGGAAGGGACCTTAAATCTCACCTCATTCCACCCCCTGCTGTGGGCAGGGACACCTTCCAGTAGACCAGATAATTCCAAGCCCCGCCCAACCCGGTCTGGAACACTTGCAGGGATGAGGCAGCCGCAACTTTTCTGGACAGCCTGTGCCAGGGCTTCACCACCCTCATAGGGAAGAATTTCTTCCCAGTATCCCATCTAATCCTGCCCTCTGGCAGTGTGAAGCCATTCCCCCTTGTCCCATCACTCCATGCCCTTGTCTAAAGCCCCTTTCCAGCTCTTTTGAAGCTCTTTTAGGTACTGGACTCCTATTCTCCTTATTCCCTTGGTCGAATTAGGCTCTAACAGTTCCAGCAATCCTCCCAGGAAAGGGCTCTTAGTCCTACATAGCAGATCTGCATGACAAAAGCCAAGAGCCGGGAATCCCCCAGCCCACGTAGGGTTAGGATGTAACAATATTCCTTGTCCTGAACTGATAGGAGTCAGTTAGACTGCCACAAAGCAGGAATTAGCCCTCAAATCTCCTTCCCGCTCCAGCCGTGGGTATCGCTGACATCTCAGAGGCTGACCCTGAACGCAGCAGGAATCGCAGCCGGAGCTGATGAAGCATTTTGGCTGCGAGCTGCGATCCCAGGGCTCCTCCAGCTCCGCACACAACCCTGGGATTTTCGGGTTTATATGCAACATTTACACGCATTTGATGCTTACTCGTGGGCTTTGAGCTCAGTTAATGCCCACCGGCCACCTTGGGGAGCGCACACACCCCCAAACCCCCCGGCAAAGCCCAGTCTGGAGGAGGGAACGAGGGATGTTGAGTAGACGCTTGGTGGGTCACAGGCGCAGGTTTGCAGCGCTTGTTTAAGGAATTGCACATTCGATATCTTCAGCCTCCCCCTGCCCAGAGAGGACCCCACAGGCACCTTTTTTTTACCCGCACCGACACCCCGGGCAGGGGCTGCGGGGCTGCCCCAGGTCGCAGCCTCGGTGGGTGGGAGCCCGGGGGAGTTGATGCTCTCAGCTCCTTCCACACCTTCCACGCGGAAAGCCTCATCCTGCGCTTTTTCCACGCCGAACACACAAATTTAAGGAGCTGCCGCCACCTAGTGGGTTTAATCGCCCCCAGCCCGGCCAAGAGCCCCTCGAGTGTCCTACCTGGGGGTCCAGCGCTGCTCCGCTCCAGCCTTGTCCTAAGCAACCTTCCTTCTCTGTGGGGACGGACAGACTGACTGGGGGCTTTGTCCTGCTGGGTCCTTTTATCCCCTCCAGCCGCACAGGTGAAACCCAGCACAGCTCCACGCCCACCCTTAAACCCTCACCGGGCACAGCTGGGCTGGCCCGGCATCGCCCCAATCCTGCTCCTTAAAGGGGCAAACCTCCCGCTTTGCTTGGTGAGGTGTGGGGTTTTGTGGGGTCAAGGGTAGGGTTTGAGGGTAGAAGTGAGAAAATGCTGGGGATGGGGCTTTCTACAGGGTCTGATGAGTGTGGTGGTTGCTCATCTTCCCTGTTTCAGGATTAAGAACTATTTGTGTTCACAGCCCTGTGGTTTGAGGAGAAGGTGCAAGAAGACAGACATATCTTAAGAGGGCTGAGATAATTGTGTTGCTTCTAAAATGTGGGACAACACAGGGTCCCTTCCAGTACCTGAAGGGAGCCTCCAAGAATGATGGAGAGACTATTTACAAGGGCCTGGAGGGGCAGAAAAAGGGAGAATGGCTTCACACTGATAGAGGAAAGGGTTAGATTGGTTATGGGGAGGAAATTCTTCCCTGTGAGGGTGGTGAAGCCCTGGCACAGGTTGCCCAGAGAAGCTGTGGCTGCCCCATCCCTGGAAGTGTCCAAGGCCAGGTTGGACAGGGTTTGGAGCAATCTAGGCTAGTGGAAGGTGTTCTGTCCATGGCAGGGGGTGAAACTGGATGATCTTAAAGGTTTTGGAGAAAGCTGTGTGGACACAGCAAAGAGGATATTCAAGATAAACGTCCATTAATTATACAGTGTAAATATGTTGCTTCAGCTACTAAAGCACGTGGTATTTCAGACAACAGCCTGTGTCTGCAGTTCTGTACTGAGTACATCTGCAAGGGCTCCTGTGTGTGCCTTTCCACGAAACCTGCACAGCAAGGACTTATTCCAAGGGCTTTGGAGATTTTGTTTCTTATCCTGAGAACAAGGATGGGATTCATTCCAGGTACAGAGCATTAGCTGCAAGTCACAAAATTCAGTAGCTGGTATTGCTGGGAATCAAAGTATTTCCAACAGGGTTAAAATTAGTCACTTTAGAGTGTCTTCTGAAGAGAGACATAGAGGGAACTACAAGGATTTGCACTGAAGTCTCTTCTGCAGCTAGTGGAAAATTCCAGAATATCTTCAGTTCTGTGAGGTTTAGTGTCTCCAAATCAAAGCCTTGAATGGGCTCAGACACCACCTGGGCCAGAGTGCCTAGTCAGGCACCCACAGCTCCTACTGGGACACAGGTTCTGCACATTCAGGGGATTATCTAATTAGGGAACACCTGAAAATCATGAGGTTGCCCTGCCACGGTCTGATATGGGCTCACCTGTCTCTCCTGGTGGTTTTGCTGAAGGCACCACAGCAATATTTCAGGGCAAGGGGGTTCTTTTTCTTGGTGGGAACTGTGTGCTGGAGCTTCAGGAGCAATGCCAGCAGGTCTGTTGTCTTGAGTGGCCCTTGTTCAGCTCAGCGTCAGGTTGGTTTCAGGTTTGTGTTGTGGTGGTCTGACAAGCTAAAGGGGCACCTTGATGCCAGGCTACTGCAGACATTGAAATTATGAGTTGAAGGGCTGATGTCGCTCCAGGTGGTCCCACTGCTGCATTTGCACAGGTTGTATCCTGGGGCTGAAGCTGATTTTTTGGGATAAACCCCAAATGCTGTCAGTCTTTTGCTTGGGGTTCCATCTTACCTCACACATGCTGCTAAAGGGTGAGTGGTAACAGACACTACCTGTGCAGACAGCAGAGAACAATTTTGTGATCGCTGTCAGAGTCTGAGAACAGCTCTGGGAGACAGATATTCAACTCCTGAACACTTCAAAAAGGAAAAACAACCCAGACCTTATGTAACAGTGCACAGTGACAGCAGTTGGACACTCCTCTGTAATTCAGAGTGCCCTGTGAGCCTGAGATGAGTTGTAGCCAGATCACACACACCTTTATTCCAGCTGGTCTCAGAATCTTGCAGCAGGTTGGAAGGGATGTCCCAAGATCACTTTGTTCCACTCCTTGTGCCATGGGCAGGGATGGTGCCTGTGGATTAATGAGTCCCCAGCAAGGAGGGGGATGCTCAAATCACCATCTGGCCTAGGGACTCAATTTTTGGAGTCTGATGCCACCTCAGACCTTTCCATTGCCCTTGGAGTTCCCTCTCTGAGCTCTGCTGTGCGTTTGGTTGGTGATTTGTGCGGTCAAGAAGGTTGATTGCATCACTAATTAAGATGATGCCAGTCTGGATTAAATGACTTTACAACCTCTTACAATCATCATCTTTGCTCTAACAGCATTTGCCACTGAAGCTGATGGGAAACCTTTGTCCTGGAAGGACTGGGGAGTCCTTATCCTGCTGAGGAGGATCGATGGCAGTTTGTGCAATGTCTTCTCTCAGAGACACCTCACAGCTGCACACAGGCAGAGCAGGAGGCTCAGGCAGCACTTGAAGGCTGCAGAAAGACATGAGAATTCCAAAGGTGATGCAGGGTTGCACATCCCTGGGGACCCAAAGTATTTGTATAAAAATTGTCTTCTTTTGTCTTGAAGGCAAATCTGTGGTTGCTGCTTTTTGCCCTGCTCACACCAAGATGTGGCTCTTACAAGTGCTAACATCCTTCTGACATTTTGCTCTTGAGGACAAATGTACCATCCCTAGACCTGAACAAAAGCAATTTCTGCGACTCCAGTGGGCTGGGAAGGTGACAGAGAGGGAACTGAATTAATCTGAGATGCCTGATCTGGGTTTCAGGCAGGTCAGGCTTAACAGGACCAGAAAATAATGATTTGTAATGTTCAGAGTAATTAAGTCATAATGCATTAGGGATGCTCTTGGATCCTATATAATGCCTATACATTTTTTTTAATGAATGTCTGGGTACCAATATTTGGGGGGATGCTGGATGTAACATCCAAGGGGTTTTGTAATTTCTGGCTCCAATGTACTCCCGCAAGAAAGCAAAAGGAGTGTATGTTGGTAAAAATACCACCACCTCCTTGGCTTCTTGATCCCTTTCTCTTGCAGCTGTTTTCAGTAGGATTTGAAATCTCTTTGAAGCTCACAAGAGTATGTAACAACTGACCTTATTTTGGAATAAAATTCATGTTTACAGCTGCTGTCATAGGAAGAAAAGCCATGGTTTTCTCTCCAGTGATACACTGACCTTTAAACTGAGCCTTGGGCTTGCTGTGGTGTATCTGAGAGTGGTGTCTCTGCAGTAGCCATGTCACTGCTCCCCAGACTGAAAACATCCAGTGCGTGTGCACAGCGTGTCACTGATCCCTGACACAGCTACAAACCAAAACCCGCTGCCTGCAGGCCTTGCTGTGTGTTGAGAGCTGAGTTACTGGTGAGCTCTGTGGAATTTCCATGAAAGGGCAGCGTTGGGGACTTTCAGAGGTCTTGTCATAGACCACAAAAGCTGTACTGAGGCTGTACCAGTGTCTGTTCAGATGCCCATCACAAGTGATGGACTCAGCTTAAAAAAAACCCCAGATGAAATAAAGAAAATGAAAAGTATTTTACTTTGGGTGTTGTTTTGCTCTAATTTCAGATTTAAAAACTGGCAGGTTCCCATAACCTCAGCAATATTATTCACCACTAGGAGAAGGATTTGTTCATGTTTATGGCTTAGTCCAGAGGGAAAGCTCTGAGCAGCAGAGACCCTCCTCTGACTGTAGCACATGTGCCCATGATACCAGGGGTGCCCACAATTAGAATCTATTGTTATTACCATGGGATTCGGTTTTATTAAATTTATTTAATTTTATTGAGTTTATTTATTGCATTTTATTAAATTTATTTCAATTTAAATCTATTAAAAATCAAGACCTCAGTCTGGGATCACCAGGGAGGGGCCATTTTTCCCCAGGGGCAAAATCCATGGCTGAGAACTGTGCAGAAGGAGAGGTGAGAGTGCCAGCATAACACCAGGACTGTGCAGGTGGGGCTGAGAAAATTGAAGACATATGTTTGTTGGATGAATGAACAGAGGCATACTGGCATCCCTTATTTTCACAAGCTCAGCAGCACCCACAAACAGAGAGAATAAAATGAGCACTCCAGCCTTTGTGAGGACGGGTTTGAGTGCTGCACTGTGCAACTCAAATTCCTTCTTCATCCAGCTTTTTCCCTTTTCATCCCCAAAGTTCCTACACAGGCACTTCCTCATCTACTCCCGGGAGCTGCTGGAGTTCCCTTTTCCAGTGGCAGACGCTACTCCTCAGTGTCCGGGAGGTGGCAACCTTTCAATTCACATCTCTCTGTCTTTTCCTCTCGTTTTCCCAAAGCAAAGAATTTGCGGGAATCAAAGGACTGGAGAGCCCTGTTTGTTCATGGGGTAAAGGCCTGGGAGCAAGTGGGAGGCTGAGGGAGAACCGCCCCTGATTTATCTGCAGCGTCAGTGACACGGTCCTGCCAGGGCTCACAGCCCACTGGGTTTGTCACCCTGCAGAGCAAAGCCCTGGGGGACACCAGGCACAGAGAAACCAAAGCTGCACCATTTTCACAAGCTGTCTGAATATGTTGATTTTTTTTTTTCCACAGAATTTTGCATAAAGGGGTGGGTCAGTTCCATTCCTGGAGGAGAGGGAAGAGGAGAGGAGGTTACTTAAGGTATTGGGTTTTGTTTGAACAAAGGTAAGGCCATCTCCCAAGTGTGGCTGGAAGAGGGATTTTGTCTCTTCCATAATCATGTGAGAAAGAAGCAGAAGGTAATAACCAACAGCAGAAGGTAATAACCTGCAAACCCTCTGCTACCCCCACAGTGGGTCCAGCCCTGAATAAACTCACCTCTGAGCTTGTCAGAAAGGGCTAGGCTGCAAATTTCAAATTTTAGTTACAAAGGGGGTAAAGATTTTCCAAAAGTTTGTTTGTCATTTTGGCCTCTCAGCAGTGTCAAAGTCAGATTTTTAATGAATTCAGATGCTGCCCATGAGATGTTACAGATGAAGCTGCTGGGAACTGACTGCCTGGCCTGGGCTTGAACCTCTGCTGAAAAATCTGCTCTTCTATGTGAGTCAGCAGAGAATTAAGGCACATCATCTGCCCTTTCCCATCTGCATTCCGAGGTAAAGCTTGACAGCAGGGCTGGAGCTCCTCTAACAGCTGGCACAAAACACAGGGTGCTGAACGTGCCTTTTCCTTGCAAATAACTGGGAATTTAGGATGGATCTGAAGGAATGGGGCTGGTGGGACTCTGGCCTGGTATTGCCTGAGAGCATCTGCACTTCTATCTGTCATTAGGTCTGGCTCTGTGCCTGCAGGAAACAAACTTGGAGTTTTTTCCCAATAGACATGGAACTGATCCAAGTACCAGCACCGACTACTGACAGGCTCGTCAGGGATATCAGCAGATGTCAGTGCCCTCGGAATTCATTGTCCTCACTGAGAAAACAGTCCAGCCAGGCTGGCCAAGGGAAGCCAGTGCTGCCTATTTATAGAGAATGAAAAATTTGGACAGACCCAAAGAGGGAACTTTGACTGTGTGGCTTAAACACAGCAGCAGAAAAGTTCCCCTCTGTGCCTGGGAAAGCCTGGATGCATTTGCTTTCTCTGCCTCAGCATCTGTCCAGGCCCAGTGGCACTGGATGGCTTTCCAGCATTTCTGTGTAACTCCCAGCTCAGGCAGGGCAGGAGCTTTGGCTCCATTCCTTTGGCAATGGAGATCTAGGGTGCAGGTATCTGTTTCCCATCCTGCAGCCAAGAGGCAACTGGGAACTTCCTGTTCAACGAGAAGGATTTAGTTAAAATTCCAAGAACACCTTACCACAAGCAGGGATTGCTGTCAGCATTTTACTGCACATTGCTAGGCCCAGAGACCCAGGGATATAGGGACTGAGAGGGCAAATCCTGACATCTGTCACTGCCTGGAGTGAAAGAAAGACCCCAAGTCCCTGGAGGCACTCTGATTTCTGGCAGCTGTGACACATAAACATGGAGCTCCCTTCAAAATGGGATCAGATCCACTGCAGCTCGTGTGCATCAATTTGCCAGTCTAAAAACTTGTATCCAGTAACTAAAACTAAGTGCACTGGATTTTATAGACTAAAACCAATGACTTCATGCTACAGCAGCACTTGATTCCTGCATGAAATATTACAGGATGCCAGTTTTGTAATTTCTTCCTCACTTGATCCTGATAACACAGTCCCTGAGGCACTGGAAAGGCAGAAATATGTGCCAAGTGGAGGAGATGGAAATGGGAGAGTCTCCAGTAAAACAAAATGTTGTTAAGGAAACAGTGTTTGAGAATGATTGTTTTGTGATAGGGAATGTTTTGTCTTTTTCTTCATCGATCACTTGGATTGGGAAGCAGTAATATTTTTTTTTAAAGCTTGGAAACAATTCTTAGCACTGCTCTGAAGCAGCTTCTAAGCTGACCACGTAAACCCCTTCCTCTCTAAAGTTACAAATGCAACAACCATTTAGAAAACATGTACCTTTACCTACTTTTGATCATTCAAAAACTGATAAGGACACAAAGCAGAAAGAATATCAGTGTGGTTTAAATTTAGGTTTAAGTTTAAATTTAGGTTAAATTTAGGTTTAACCCTTTCTCTGCCAACAGGGAGAGGTCACTTCTGCTCTGACCTGTAGGACTGAGACTGGTGTTGATCTCTTCTTTTACAATGAGTTTACTCAGAGAAGGAAGAAGAGCTGAAAGCCCAGTGACACAGCAGTGCAAGATGGGCTGGTGTATTTTATGCACTGATAATATGCTCAAGGTAATTAAGCCAGTTAAAAAGATGCAAATTTCCTGTCTGTGAGGAAGCTTTTGCATCATTTAATGCTTTCCCAACAGAAAAGGAGCAGTCACTGTGCTTGGAGTTCAGAGTTAATACACAGGCATTTGTGAGCAGCTGACTGGAAACCCATCTGAGGCTGCTGCACTGTTGTTTCTGCCCAATCATTTATACCAACCAGAGCATGAGCTGGAAAAACAGGTACTTGCTGGCATTTCCTGGGGCTGTGAAGGTGCCTTGGTGAATACAGACTTCTCTGCCATGGACAGTGTCATAACTGGAATAATGCTGCCTTTGGTGTGGCTGCATAAAGGGGTGAACCGACAGCCTCAATTTGCAAACATCTCACTCTTGCTGAAAGATGCACCTCAGAAAACAAAGCTTGAATTTCCCATCCTGTGGTTTGTACTGTGACAACAAAGAATCATAAGGTAAGTTCTATCTATACAACACCAAAAAGGGATATCTATCATATTAAGAAAGACAGGTATCCTTTGAACTCATGGCCAAGGTCTCCAAAATCATCTTGCAGCTCTAACTGTCCAAGTAAAGGCATTTACATGTCCAGGTGTCTTGGAAGACTCACTGGAAAGGACATGCCCTAATCCACTCCTTTTTTACATCTCTAATACTGTGTGTAGGGGATCTGTTTGATTCATTTTGGCATTTCAAAGCAAAAAACTCTGTAAATAAACTGAATGTATTGGGAGACTGTTAGAACTAAAGTCATTATTAGGGGACTGACACCACTAATAATCACCGGGAAGTTGGGACTGAGGAAGGAGGACACTGGGAATTGTGTGAAAGGCCAGGAGACAAGTGTCATCTGAGTCCTTGAAGAGACCTCCAAACCTGCAAGCTCGTTCTACCCAGCTCTAAGGGAAGTCTGCAGCTCACTCATTGTTGTGGTACTTTCATCATATTTATCTGCCCAAGGCCAGGTTGGAGAAATCTGGTCTATGGAAGGTGTCCCTGCCCATGGCAGGGGGTGGAACAAGATGATCTCTAAGGTCCCTTCCAACCCAAACCACTCTATGATTTCATGACTCTACAATCTCCAAATCTCCAAGACACCATGAGATGCATCCAAACCTCAATCTGTGAAAAAAACCCCACACTTGAAAGTGCAGTTTAAGGTTGATGGACGATGCTCAGCCCCAGTTAACCCAGTTTCAAAAGCACTCATCATGCTGAGTGCAATTTCCATAAGAAAAGCACAGAGGAGTGCTCTGCTGCTTTATGCAACAAATTCCCACTTCCCAACTGGGTTTATGAAGGAGAGAGGAATCACAAAAAAGAGATGACCGTGCTGGGGGATAGTTGCTGTCAGACTGGAACACAACATATTTCACTGCTCACCCACTTCCACGAATGAGTGCATGGGATGTGCTAAGGCATGGACCATGGTCCAGCTTGATCCTCAGGAAAGCATGTGAGGATTTAGGAACAGGCTCAGCCTCAAAGTGACAGTGTAAATTTAAGTGCTTTGTATTTTCATCCTCCCAGGCCCATGTATTTCTCTGCAGTATTTCCAACTCTGGAAACAAGGAAGTCCCTCTGGGTGATGTCACATATTGGACTGGCTTGGCTGAATAGGTGGTGTGAGAAACCTGCCAGGGGTGAGCACACAGGCAAGGGCCAGCCTCTTCTTAAATTATTAACAAAATGTTCCAATTAATCTGCCTCTGCACATGCAATGATTCAGGCCTGGGTGACCCTGGGGAGCTCAGAAGGTGAATCACATGCTTGTGCCTTGTTTTCTGTAGTGTTGCTATCCCAGAGGAGGTGGCAGCCCTCCCTCACCTCTGCCAGGGCTTGTTCATGCTCCTGGTGATGGCAGAGCAACTTCTGCAGCTGATTTTAACAGGGTGGAAAACCTTAACTATGTGTGTTTTTAATTATTTCTTCAGCTCTGTGACATTATTACCTCTGGTGGGTTCAGAGAAGGTTCTGGGCTTGAGATCAAATTTGTATCAAATAAAGAAGCCATGGCTGTCTGAACCAGGCCTTAGTTATTCCTCAGTGTGTGTTTCTGCCTTGGTGATAATCCCTGGGAATGCCAACAAATGCCACTGGCCTCCCAGAACACACAGCAGCTGCCCTGAGCAGTTCAGAGCCAGACACCAGACATGGCATTAAGGATCCAGGGAAGGATTTTGTATTTTACAACCAAGGGAAGTCAAGGCTATTCCACATACACATAAATTTCCTCCAGTGTGGAGAAAGCATTAACTTTCAGCCTTTTGACAAATACAATGAATAACAGAGATGTTTTCATAGAATCATAGAATGGTTTGGGTTGGAAGGGACCTTAAAGATCATCTTTTTCCATCCTCTTAGAGGACACCTTCCACTATCCCAGGTTGCTCCAAGCCCTGTCTAACCTGGCCTTGGACACTTGCAGGGTTGGGGCAGCCACAGCTTCTTGGGGCAACCTGTGCCAGGGCCTCCCCACCCTCCCCACCTTCCTAATTTCTAACCTAAATTTCCTCTCTGTCAGTGGGAAGCCATTCCCCCTTGTCCTGTCACTCCAGGCCCTTGCAAACAGTCTCTCTCCATCTTTCCTTCAGCCCCTTCAGGTACTAAAAGGCCTCTATTAGGTCACCCCAAATCTTCTCCAGGCTGAACAATCCCAACTCTCCCATCCTTTCCTCCCAGCAGAGCTGCTCCATCCCTCTGATCCTCTTGGTGCCTCCTCTGGACTCTCTCCAGCAGCTCCATGTCCTTGCTGTGCTGTTCAGGGCTGGAGGCAGCTCTGCAGGGGGGTCTCACCTGGGGGGGGGCAGAGGAACAGAATCCCCTCCCTCACCCTGGGATGAGCCCAGGACACAGGGAGTTTCTGGGCTTTCCTGAAGTTTGTCTAATGCATTGTCCAAAAACCGGGAGGAGCAAAGATGCTGCAGTTATATGGGAACACTGCAGAGTGGAAAAGATGTCTAAGGATGTCCAGAAATGTCCAAAGAGCCAACAAAGAGAGGTACCAGTTGAAGTGAGAGATGTCCAGACCAAAACGGAGAGTTCCTGTATTTTTGAGTGTGAAGGGACTGGAGGATTGGATCTGAATGCCAGGATCTCCTGTACGCCTTTGGTTCCTGGCCCCATGAGATGAAATCAGAGTTGTCTGGAATTGTTGGGGCTTTGGGCTTTTCCCCTTCCAACAGTGCTCGCAGTGGAAAGTACATGAGTGCAGAAATACACAGCCCAACATTTCCTTCAGCTTTTATCAGGACTGGAAAAACATCATTTTGATTTGTGAATGTAGACAGTTAATGATTTTTCCTCCCACTCTGCAGTGTCTACCATTAGCAATGCAGAACTTTAGGGAATTGAAAAAAAAGAAACTATTTTCAATTTATATTTAACTGATGAACTCATGCTGGCAATTTGTGATATGGAAATCAATATTGAATTATTGACAGGTTATTTTTGAATCTCCCCCTCTGCCCACGATCCACTTGAATAAATAAGAACATCAGAGTTGTTTTTTTTTTAATTAACTGTTAAACAGAAAATGTTCATTGATAAAATCTTACAAATATCAAATGTTAGTGTTTGACTTTCCTTTCAGCCTTAATCTCTATTGTATTAAGAGCAGGTCTTTAAACTTCAAGCTGTGCAAATTCCATATTCAAAGACAATTTTATGGTGCCTACCCTGTACATCATAGTAAAGATGAGATCCTAAAGAAACAAAATGCTAAACAACATCCTTTTCCTGCTTTAAATGCCTGGTAAACTGCTCAAGGAGGAGTGGAAGGAAGAGCTTCACATCCAACAGCAGCTCAGGGGCAACAAAGGGCAGAGAAGAGTGAACTTGGATCATTCCAACCCCTTCGGGGTGTCATTCAGAGAGGGATTTATGTGTGAGCTTTAGTCAGAAAGTCTGGCATTGTCTCCTTAGACTCTGGCTGCTCCACCTTTCCTCCTAATGCAGCAACTTTTAAAGCAAATCAGGAACTAATTTAGCAGCTCAGGTGGGTGTTTTAGAGAGAGAAATGGAACTGCTGGTTTTAATTGCTACTTTACAGGCAGAGGTTACAGGGATCTGGGATACTGGTGTGGAGGGACTTGGCTCCAATCCCCTGCCATGAGCATGGTGGTTTATATGGACGCAGTGCAAACTTTACAGGCAGGGACTGGCTCGGGAGCAGGGATGGAGGAAGGCAACAGCTAAGCCTGGAGCACAGCTTGCCACAGTAAACCAGGCTTTACTTGGAGCTCTTCCATGGGAAAGCAGAATATGGTGAGGTCACATCCCAAGCAGAACCGATAGAGGAGAGGGAATCCTTCCCCAGCTGGAGGCTGATCTATACATATAAATATGTGAAGTCACAGCTTCCATTGAAGTCTATCACTCACAAGCATCTTGGCACGTGCTAACTCCTCTCAGCCCAAGTGATTCACAGAAATGACCCTGAACTCAACAGCAAGGGAGAATTTGCAAGATCTGAGCTTGGCAAGTGGCAGCACCAGGAGTTCAGCGAGAGATGGAAATTATGTACCAAGTAGACAAAAATGTGGGGGAGGATGTGTGCACCAAACAGCCTGGGAGTTTAGGAAAATATCCAGCCTCCCACTAAGTTGCTATGGGGTAATTAATGAAATGTCTCATTCTCTCCACTTTTTCTCTTCCAATCTTTTCCTCCCCAGGGCCATGAGCTCTCATCAAAGAACATTTTTCTTTGGCTTAGTAGGTTAATAATGATGGATGGTTTCAAAGGAGCAGGTTTGGAACTCATCTCACCTCCCACTACAGAAAATTAATCACAGCCCAGCTGGCCAAAGGTGGAAAGGGACATCAGGGGTCTGTTGGTGTCTGCTGGTGTCTGCTGGGACCCCAGGACACAACACAGCTTAGAGGGACATTAACAGGTAGGAGATGTGCCAGGAGTGATGACACGGAGTCATCAGCTTCTATTTCCTATCTCCTCGTTGCTCTGTGTGAGCTGACAGATCACCTGCCAGCCTGCTCACCCCAGGGGCTCCAGCTGGCAGAGCCTTCAGCTTGAAGCACCACATATCACAAAAAAAAAATAAAAAAAAAGAAGATCAGTTGGAAGAAGTCCAGAGAAAAGCAAGAGGAATGATCTGAGCTCTGGAGAATGTGACCTGTGATGCAAGATTGAAAAGACTCGGTCCATTTAATCCTGGAGAAGAAAAGGCAAAGGAAAGATGTGATAACAGTGCTCAAATATGTGGAAGGGATTGCAAAAACGAAGGGAATAAACCATTTACTGGGTAATTTAAGGAAGATGTAGACTTGCCAAGGTTGCAGGTTGTGCTGCTGTGTGTAGAGAACAGTTCAGGTTCAGCTGATCCAGCCCTGGGCATGAGACTGACTAAACTATTTCTTAAGGTACCTGTCAGACTTTTTCTATGATCTGTGATTAAAAAAAATTATTATTTTATCTCTCCAAGTGAAGGACACAGAAGGAAAATACCCAGCAACAGCAGTTAACATGGACAAAGCAACGAAAGTCTGAGGGACAGCAACACCCAAAATATCCTCATGAAATCATATTTTGTTATGGAACCTGCAGCTTAACCATCAGATAATACTTAAAAACATATAAAGGGTTACTTGTGGGATGACCAGGAACTGGGGCTAAGGGGAAATTAATGTTCCACTCATTCATTTGAGAAATATTCTCATTAGTAATTGCCCCATTTGTAGTCGGAAGAAAACAGTACAGTCAAATTCCTGGCAGCAAAGCACTTCCCTGGCTGCAGATAAATATTGATATTGGCTTTAAGTCAGTTTACAAAATGAAATGAAAAGAAAACAGCAGCTCCAGTGACGCCTGTCAGGCTTTGAAGCATCTTTTGAGCAACTGTTTGGTGAGTATAATTGTGCAGGACACGAAGTCAAAACTATTCACTGTTAATGGTCTGATTTGAGGAATTCAGGAGAAGGACCCTGTGGAGCTCAGCTCCTGCTGGGAGTGCTCAGCCCTTCCCATCACAGGCAGCAACAGCATTTGTACAAACCCTCACGAGAGGATGAACTTTCAGAGCAGTTCTGGGAGTGCTCTGGGAGTGCTCCCAATTCCCAGAGTGGAATCCTGGGCTTTGGTTGGGCATTTGTGGAGACTGAGAGTGGAATTACGGGGCAAACTGGGGGGATGCCTGAGGGGATGAACACCCACATAAATCCTTTGCTCCAGTGCCTCTGAGAACACTCCAGATCCAGTCCTGCAGCTCCCGTGTCCTAACACACCATCTCTGGGAGCTCAGTGGTGTGAAATGGCATGAAGAGACCTGGAAATAAAAATGGAAGCACCTTCCTTGGTGCTTAGACATCCTTGCTTTGGCTTCTGTGGGCTTGGATGTCAGACAGCCACTGGTTCAGGGAGGGAAGGAGGTGGCTGAGCCTGAATAAGCAGTTTTCCTTGGGTTTCACAGCATCACAGGATGGGTCAGGCGGGAAGGACCACAGTGGGGCATCTGGTGCTACCTCCCTGCTAAAGCAGGGTCATCCCAGAGCACATGGCACAGGATTGTGTCCAGATGGGTCTGGGATATCCCCAGTGAGGAGACTCCTCCCCCTCTCTGGTCTCTGTTCAGTCACTGCCCAGCAAAGAAATTCTTCCTCGTGTCCAGGTGGAACTTCCTGGGCATCAGTTCCTGCCCATTCCTCTTGTCCCATTGTTGGGCCCCCCAAGCAGAGCCTGGTTCATCCTCTGCCCCCTCCCTGCAGATACTTGTGTGACTTTTTCCATCTCCTTCCTCACCCCTGACCTACTGAGCAGCTTTTCAAGAGCCACTTTATCCCCTCAAGCCGTGCAGTGCACAACCTTTCCAGCACATCATGTTCCTTCCTCTTCTTTGGGGAAAACAAATAATAACAATAATAATTCTTACTCTCTCGGCCTCTCAGAGCTGCCCAATTTCTCACACTTTCCACTGCTGGGTCTTCATTTCACTCAAGCAGTGAGACTTCTCTCTGAACTCTCACCTCCATTCTCACAACAGTCTCTTTCCCTGGGATGAGCAGCCAGGAGATCCTGTGCACTCTCAAGGGCAAACAAGCCACAGTTCTCAGCAGGAGACAGCAGGTCCCCTGAATTCAGTAGCTGTCAGACTGCAGATGTGCTGCCTGTCCCACACTGCCACCAATTATTATTATTCCAGGTGGAATCACCCCACCTGGAGCACTGTGTACAGTTTTGGTGCCCTCATCGTAAGAAGGACATGGACCTGTTGGAGCAAGCCATGAAGTTGATAAGGGGACTGGAGCACCTTCCAAATGGACACAGGCTGGGAGAGCTGGGGCTGTTCAGCCTGGAGAAGAGAAGGTTGTGTGGAGATCTCAGAGCACCTTCCAGTGTCTGAAGGGGCTACAAAGAAGCTGGAGAGGGATCTTCATCAGGAACTGGAGTGACAGGACAAGGGGGAATGGCTTCAAACTGCCAGAGGGCAGGGTCAGATAAAAGAGTAGGAAGAAATGCTTCCCTGTGAGGGTGGGGAGGCCCTGGCACAGGTTGCCCAGAGAAGCTGTGGCTGCCCCATCCCTGGAAGTGTCCAAGGCCAGGTTGGACAGAGCTTGGAGCAACCTGGGCTAGTGGAAAGTGTCCCTGCCCATGGCAGGGGGTGGAACAAGGTGAGCTTTAAAGTCCCTCACAACCCAAACCTGTCTGGGATTCTGTTCTGTGATTCTGTGAGGTGTGGCTTCAAAAACACTGGTCCTCTTGAAATTGAAATATGCAAATTTTTAAGCATCAATTAGTTTTAAAACAAGGAAAAGAAATTGCCTTTCATCTGGATGGAACAAAGAAGGATTTATCCTGAGATGATTATTTACTGCATATTTTTTGGCACTGGCACTTCATTTATCAGACAAATCTGGCAGCTTTCATTTGTAAGATATGGGGAATAGCTACAAAGAAAATAGAAATGGCTTAAGTCATCCACAAACTCATTGCAAACTAATCCCAAGTCCTCAATCATGATGTCTTGCAAAAGTCTGACTATTGTCCTCAGCTTCATTCCTTTTCTCTGTTGGGGAAGTCCCAGATTTCCTGTCAGGAGCAGGAGCTAGAAAACATTACAAAAAGGCCCATTTGCCAGGACCAGAGTTGCTGTTTGCAGATCTGCTGGGGATTTGCTCTGACCTCTCAGAAAAGGCCACCGCCACCCTGTGCCTCAGTTTCCCCGTTGGTTGGATGGCAATAAAGACACACAGGTACCTCTGTAAGCAGCATGTGTTGGTCTGACACATATTCCATCAAAACCAGGGGGAGTCCAACCTCTCAGAGGGTCAGGGAGTGCTGCCGGGGTGCACACCCGGCCACTGACCCGCAGGGATCTTCCCGAACCTTCCAACACACAGGTGAATTGATGATCAGGACAGTAATACTCAGGGTTTTCCATTCCTTACCGTTATAAGGATGGGATGACAGCTCCACCAGCTCAAAAAAATTGTCATGTGAACAGGAAACTACCTCAGGCCTTCTGGCTCAGCTGCTTCGCCGCCCTTTCTTTTTTTAGTGCCCCGGCAGGATGTGTGGAGGAGCAGACACGGCGTAGAAAGGCAGGGCAGGACAGTCCCCAGGGGAGCCAGGGCAGTCACCAGACAGAGCTTCTGCTTTCCTGCTCCTCCACATGACCTCAGGCAAGCCACTGAACCTCTGCCTCCACTCCCACCCTGGCTGCTCAGCTCTGGGACAGCTCCTCGTGGCGTGGGCAGCCACCTAAAGTGTCCTCAGGGACATTGTGGTCGGGGGGAATCACCGGATCCAGCACTTCAGGCATTGCATTTCACCCAATTGGTCTGGATCTAATAATTTATGTTGGCCTAAAATGTCTCTTCCAGAAAGGCTTGGTATGAAAACATCCAGCAACACAGAATTTCTCACGTGACTTTATTCAGCTTCAGATCTATCTGCTGTTTCTTACTTTGCTGGATAACTAAGGAGCTCAACAGAGCCCAGTATTTTAATTTTTTTTCCCCAGAAATGTGCTTACATATTTACTTCACTTCTCTATATTTTCTTTTACCAATTAAATGTATATAACCAATATATGTTCTTGTTCTTAAGCTTCTTCTCAGCCTTCAGGTGACTTCTGTACCTTCCCTTACAAGTTTTCACATTCCAACAGTGCCAGAATGACATGTCAGAGTAACACAGGAGTAAAGCAGGAATAAAGCCCAAGACATCAGTGAAGCAAATTTTGTGGGGAGAAATCATATGAATTATTAGATAAAGTGATGGGGTTAGAAGGAAAAGGTTTCATAAATATGCTTTTTTGTTTGTTTGTTTGTTTGTTTTTGTTTTTTTTTTTGTTTTTAAGTTCCTGAGCAGTGCTGTGCAGAGGAACTGAATCATCTTGTTAGTCCTGCTGTCACTCCACTTCTGCACAACCAACAGGATTAATTTTGTCCCACTGGGAAACACCTGACAGGTCCTCTGGCTTCCTTATCAGCTCTGCCTGGCACTGTTAATACAACAAAAGTCAAGGGCACAGTGTCCTGGGTGAGGTGCAAATCAATCTTAATCATGAAATGATGGCAGAAAGGGTCTTTCAAAACTCCTTCTGCTTTTCAAAGGGAGAAAGTTTGTCTTGGCAGAAAAGTGAGATTTGTGTGAAAGATTTTAAATTGTGTGATGAGGGTTTTTGACAGTTGGGGTTTTTTGCCAGACAAGTTCTATGGAATTCTGCTGTCCAGAGCTGTCATGTCATCTGTGCTTCTTAAACCCTTCTGAGCTCCCTGAAACACATCCTAATCTCTGGCATGTCCAATATTCCCTGGGGTTATTGTCTGAACGTTACTTTTCTCCTTCTGATTCTGCTCTTGGACTTGGCTTCTAGTTGAGGCTAAAAATGTGCTTTGCATGGGATGAGCTGCTGAGAAAGGTTGAGCAAGTCCCAAGTGTCGGTTTGAGAGATCCAAACAAACAAGGAAGCAAACAGGGATGTTGGGAGCACACACATCCATCAGCCATGGCCAAAGCCCTCTATGCTTTTCTCCATGACCTTGGACTGCAGAACGGATACTTCCCAGGATCTTAGAATGGTTTGGGTTGGAAGGGACTTTAAAGATCTGCCATGGGCAGAAACAATTTCCAGTTGCTTTTAGGGTATTTGTTTAAGGAGAGTTTTCCTCAATTAAGAACCATGGAATGGAACTAAGGAATTCCCCCACTTGATTAACATTTTGAATTCTATTAATAGTTTGTTTTGCTTTTCTTTAATTCAGCCACTTTCAGTAGTATACAACTGTTATAAAACTGATATAAACTGATATAACTGTGCCATTTAGGTGTGTATGAACATCACAGCACCGTGTTCAAGGTAAACAAACTGACCCAGAACTCTGAGCCCTCTCTGAGACTCAGAGAAATGATTGGCAGCTGAAAAACTAAGGAATCTCACAGGAATCACCCCAGAGACATCCAGCACTTTGCCAAGCATCTGATTGTACAGGTTTTGAGGAAGTGTTTTTCTTATAGAGAATGTAAAAAGCTGTGGAGGCAGAAAAAAGGGTGAGTTTGGGTTTTTATCAGGTTTGTTTTGTTGTGCTCTCAGTCGAGGGGTAATTTTTTTTGATCTGTCTAAACTTGTTGATTTATTCCTAATCCTAAAGTGAAATAAAATATTTTCTCCCTTTCCTGGGCTACCTTGGATGTATCTTGTCTGACACTTACCATGCTGTGTGTAATTGCCACATGTCTGCAAATCCAACTGCTCCCAAGCTTTGTCCCCATCACTGGAAAACTACTGCAGGCTCAGAAAGTGGAGCTAACAGGATCCATCTTCTTCGGGGACATTTTTAATTCCTATGATTTACTCGTTAATTTTCTCTTCTCTAATTACACACAAACGTCAGCGAGGGGAACTGGAAAAAGAGGATCAGGGATGGAAAAGGGATGCAGGTGTCAGGGAAGGAGTGCACTTCGTGTAGCTGTCACTAGCTGGCGCGGTCCCCACAGCCATCACAACGTGTCCTGCTCCTCAGCCCCGTCTCAGAGATACACTGGGAACAGTGGAATGTCTTTTAAGGGGAGTAATACAAGGGAGAATCCTGATGGATGAGGGAATTGTGCCTGAACAGAAGGGTTAGATGGGCTATTGTTGTCATTTAGAGGCTCTGAATCAGAATCACAGAATGGTTTGGGTTGGCAGGGACATTAAAGACAATTAGTTTCAGCCCCCTGTTGTGGGCAGGGACACCTTCCACTAGCCCAGGTTGCTCCAAGCCCTGTCCAGCCTGGCTTTGGACACTTCCAGGGATGGGGCAGCTGTTCCCAGCTGCATCTGTCACAGAGAATCACAAGATTTCAAGGCAGGTTCTTCAGTGATTCAGCAAAGTAGGGCCTGTTTCAGATAGACTGTGCTGCAAGAGGGACACAAACTGTCTCTAAATCTGAAAATACCCATTCACCCACCTGCTTTACCCCTGTGCCTATGCAGCATCTCACCATTGCCTGCTCCACCTGATGCACCTCTCTGATTTCTTTCCAATCTGAGCTGTGTAGCCCCATAAACCCCAAGCAAACCTCCCACACTGCCTGGTTTCACCTCACACTCGCTTTCTGCTCCTCTGAGCTCTGCATTGAGTTATTTCTTGGTTTTACCCTCCCTGCCTGCTCTAGTGAGGGACCCCAAAGACCTTTCTGGAAGGTCTGGGTCCCCCACAGCTGCTTCCTCCCAAAGGATCCTTTGAAACCAGGAATTTGGGACAAGCTGAACTACCCAAGCCTGAGCCTTTTCTGGAGTTGTAGCTGATTCCTGAGGGCATCACTCACTTTTATAAAACCTTTACCAAGCACATGTAGAAGGAAAACAGCAAATGTAAGAAATCACTTGTCTTTTCATCACGTGAGGGAATTATTCTTAGATATCCAAAAGGTGCCAGGCAGCTCTGATCATCTTCAGAAAAATACTAATAATGAACAGGGAACACTTTTCTCTCCAGGTGAACATGTGGGATCTGCTTTTAAGACCCTGTTACCAGCAAGTCACACAAATTACCATCAGACATCCCTTTAGTGATGCATTACTGGCACTTTTATATATGCCACTATATTTCTAATGTGGGTTAAACTTATGAACACAGATGTATTAATCTTAATTCTGAGGAAATAATACTGCAATCTTCATTTTGCCTGTAGGAAACAGAGAAATAATCAGTGTAAGGGCTCAGACACATCAAGAAGTTGCTGTGTTGGCTGATTTGTGCCCCCTCAGTGAAAGGTGACCCAGCAGGGTTTCCTCAGCCCACTCTCACTTTACAGCATGTAGAGGTCAATCACCATCCTGTCATTTGCTCCCTTGAAAGGAATTTGGGTACCTCCTTCCCATGGAAATCAGCACTGAAATACTCTGAGCACTTACTGAGGTCACCGAAGTCTCCAGATAAATCTAGACTTGAACAGGCTCTCTCCAAGCACCACGACCTGTGAAACATTCCCCTTCATTTGCCATCTCTAGAATAGAAAGGAAACAATCTGAGGATGCTTGTGTGATTTTAGGTTACTAATCAGAATTAAGATAAATTAAGTGCAGATTATGAGCCAGTTCTTATGTGAGGCACCTTAAAGGAGCTTGCTAAAAAGAAGAAAATAGAATGTTTTATTTGATTTTTTCCCCCAGGTTTATTTTGTTTGCCTTTTAAATGTTAGTTTTTCGTTGTTAATTTTATTATTTCCAATTTTAAAAATGGAAGTGAGGCCAAAGCCAAGTTGGACCACACGGGGTGCATCTCTGCAGCCTTCCAACAAGTTGTTCTGCAATCCAGAGGGCTGACAAATCCCTCTCATAGCCCTACACTTGATTTTTAATCCTCTCACCATGGTGCAGGTGTGAATAAGAAGGTGTTTGATGTAACCAGGTTTATGAGGCAGTGGTTAAGAAGCCAAGGAATACTGAAGGACCCAGGAATGCTTCCTGGCTCTGAGTGTAACTATTGGCAAAGCTCCAGCTCCGTGATGGGACCGAGTCTCGACCCTGCTCAGCCCATCCTGCACTTCAGCTTCCATGCCAAGAAACCCAAGCCTGAAGCAGGGAATGCTCTGGGTTGTGCCCAACAAGCCCCTGAGGAGGATAAGAAATGCAGTTTACTGCAGGGCACCAAACAGATGCAGCCACACAGTGACATAATCGGGGTATAAGTGACATCAACACCGTTTCCTCGTGTCTGCATTTCAACACTTCCTCTTCCATCTGGAACTGAGCAGGATAGCAGCAGGAAAACCCGGGGGAGAGGGGAGGGCAGGCTGTCTAGACACACATTAGCACATGCTCATGGCTCTACCTCAGGGGCTTGGATTTTTATGTCCTTTCCTATGGCTGCAGAAAAAGAGCAAGACAAGGACGACATCCCGAGTCACTGCTGATCTCCCCCGGGGCATTTCTCACCCAAACCAGCAGGGATCTCTGTGCAGGTCCTGGCTTGGTGTACAATAGGAATTTGAGGTCTGGAGTCATCAAGGACTCCAATTTGTGGCTGACAACAGGTGCAAGTGAGGAATTCCTGCTTGGTACCCTCTGCTTGCATAATTACCTGATTGCTGGGGGGGCAAAAGCCAAACCTTTCCCACCTTCTCTTATAGAAATCTCTCACTTGGGGGTCTCATCCATTTTCTATAATAGATACTGAAAACATTTTGGCTTTGTCTACTTGAGTAGTCAATGTGTTTCCAATCGATCCTGTGTGAGGGGAAGAGCCTTATTTTTGACAAGTGTTGTTAATAACGAGTCATCTTTTAGCACAGACAGTCTCCTGGGTTTTAACCTGTAGGGGTTTTTTCACCCCACTTAGTTCTTCCCATGTGCAAAGTAATGTGGCTCTGCAGAGGCCCTGTGGTGGTTATTTATGTGTTCTGGACCTCTGTTCGTTCCCCATCTCTCTCCCATCACAGCTTGGTTTGGCATGGGAGGATCTCCAGGCAGAAAACAAAACACTTCAAAGAAAAGACACTGTTATCTTCCTCCTCCTCCTCCTCCTCCTCCTCCTCCTCCTGCAGGAGCTCCTTGGGAGGACTTTGTGAAGGCTGCACAGCTCTTGGCAAAGAACCAGATCAGTAGGAAAGTAAAAAAGAACAAACCCCTGACTTCACATTTACTACAACTGTGTGACATGAAAAGAGTTGCTTTTCAGGGCTATATTTTCTCTTTATATTTTGGACACCGGGAATTCAGCCTTAGGAGAGGATCTGAAACCTGTGTCATCTATTGCTGCTGCAGGAATAAAGCACTTTCTGGCCACTGTGCACATCCAAACCCCCCCCATCCCACAGCCAGACCTGAACATCCCTGCAGAACAGGCAGCTTGGTGCTGGAACCACTCCCAGCAGACAGATCACTGCCCTAATATTTAAGGTGAAGGGGTGATACTCATTCTCCCAGTCCAAGCAAACCTCAGGTCTTAAGGCTTATTTAAGGTGTCAAGACAAAGGCTGTGTTACACACTTTGGGTGGGTACAGTGCCTGAAACAACAGAGCTGCAATTTCTGATGGGATTTATGTGTTACCACCCTATAAATAATAAATTGCAAGTGCAACAGAGACAATTATAGAAATATATACCCATACAGTTCACTTGCTCTTACATTATTTATTCATTATGATCAGGCAGTGAACACAGAAATGAAAACCACATTTTTTTGCCAAAGATATCAAAGTGCACTGAGTTTCTTTGTGTATATGTGCTATTTCACTGCTGTTCCTTAGTGCATTAAATTACTACACTGATATTTTTTCACCATGTCTTACAGACAAGACAAGCGCTGTCAGTCTCTGAGTAGCACTTGGATTTTAAGAGCTGGAAGACTCAAATCATGTTTCTGTCATGAGGTATTAACTGTCCATCTGTGGCTGAGTGCCTGTGAGTTGGAGCAACAGAATTCCTTCTGGTTTTGAGCGAAATGTCTGTCACTGCCACAGTCTGCACTGTGATCTTGGATAGTTGTATCTCCTGCAGAAGAGAGAGAACAGCACCAAACCAGCACCTGCTACAGCAAGAGGAATGCTGAAGAACAACCCCCTAGAGCTTTGGTTCCTGCTTTTTTGCATTATGTGACAGGATGAACGTGGTCCCCATGAAGATGGAAAAGGACTATGGATGAACATGATCCCCAGGAAGCTGGGAGAGGACTGTGTTTCACTGGAGATGCCTCACAGTTCAGAAATGGCTGCAGCTTCGAGCAGGTTCTGCTCTGCCCTGCTTCCCCAGTGCTTGAACACAAACTGAACTTGCTTGAATCTCTCTGTTTAACCACTTTTGGGGGTGCTTATATGTATCTCCTTTACCTTTCAGACTTTTCCTGTTAAAAATGCAGAAGAACTTGCCTTCCACAGTCATGTTGGTGTAGATGAACTGTGAATCACAGAATGGTTTGAGTTGAAAGAAACCTTAAAACTCATCTTGTTCCAACCCCCTGCCATGGGCAGGGAGGCCACTCACTAATCAGGTTGCTCAGGGCCCCATCCAGCCTGGCCTTGAACACTTTCAGGGGTGGGGCAGCCATAACCAATATGGGCAAGAGGAAGATGAGAGAATTCTGCATTTCACAGCATCTGGTGTCTCTCATGCTTTGGAACCCTGAGACAGGAGGACATTAGTGCTGTACGTCCCCATTTCGGTGATGAGCTTTTCTTCTGAAACTTAGTTATGGTCCTCGAACCTGGAGAGAGGATGCAGAGCCCAGCCTATGGATGTCTGTGCTCAGACTTCTTGTCTAGTTTTATGGGATGCCTTGTATAGGCACCAAACTCATTCCTGTATCCCGTGAGAGCCTCCTCGGAGACGCCGAGAGCTCCCTTGTTCCACTGTCTGCAGCCCAATGTTTATGGTGCCATAAACCCCAACAACAGTAATGAAGTGATGACATGAGCAATGCAATATCTGCAGGGCTCCCAGGCTGATCCATCATCACTGCCTGGCTGACATGGCTCTGTCCCAGCTCTCCGTGAGGAAATCCTCGACAATCACTTTATTAACAAGGAAGCAAGAACCAGCTTAGAGAGGAAGGTGCTAATTGTGGCACAACAGCAGCCAGAAGAAACAATTCCTTTGGGATCACACACATTAACCTCCTGTGGCTGCTGGTCAGAGTGAGAGGCATTCCCTCAGTGGTGCTGACAGCTGTTGATGAGACAGCAAAACACTCCAAGCATGACCATTAATGCTGCCAGCCAAGAAGCTGGGGGTTCACATCCCTGGCAGATCTGGGTCTCCAACATTTCTTTGTTGGATAAGCAGGAGGGGAGACACTGGAGTCCCTTGAGGCAGGAAAAGGGATGAAATAGCTTTTCGTGCATTAACTGCTACACTGGTGAAAGGAAGGCTCAGACAAGCAGCACAGCTCTGAACAGGTCACACTTTCTGTGTGATCCCACACAAAGAAACTGTGAGATTCTGTCTGGAGGCCTGTTAGTGTTGTTGAAGATCAAAGGTGAGGAGCATCATCACTATTTTTGTGATCTGTTGGAACAGGGATATGCCCCAGTTGGGTGTCTCAGCAGTGATCCTCAGTTTTCAGGGAAAGAGCTCTGCCTACTGGTGTTTACACACCAGCCCCACCAACTGGCACCTGAACATCACACGAGTGGTGGCTGGGAAGGATTTGGGAAGGTTCCTAATCCAGTCTCCCATTCAGCTACTGGACTATTGCCAGTCCTGGCTCAAGGCAGCCAAGTCTGGGAGCCCCAGGGCACAACCCCTGTAACCTGCTCAGAGCTGCACCAGCTCCCAGTGAGGATGTTCTCCCCACACCCAACACAAACACCCCACACCACAACACAAGTGTGCCAGGAGAACACTTACAAAGAAGGGACCAAAGAAAGCAGATTTGGTGCCCCAACTGTGCACATGCATTTCCTTAAAACTGAGGAGCTCAGACCCAGGGACTCATCCCTGCACCTCCAGTGCTTCCCCAGCCACAGGAAAAGGAAGGTAAGTTGGACACATAGGCCTGCACAATGCCTTGGACAACAGCAGTTTCCAATTCCATCCAAATGCCATGAACCTTCCTAGGGGCAAACATCTCCCCTCCTCCACAGCCCAGGGCCTGTTATTGTTTCTCAAACCTGTGGCAGTGTCTGGGGCTGTGTCAGAGCTTTTCCAAGCTCCACCAGCAAAACTGAAACCGTGGCTAATCTGTTCCTTTGCAAAACCTCCACTCAGGGATATTCTGTGACAAGGAGCTGGTCTGGAGTGAGGAAAAAGCCCAGACTGCTCTGTCAGGTGCTGGGGCACATTGTGGATGCAACAGTAGTTCAGGCACAGAGTGCACAAACACAGCTACTTGTCTGGCTGGAATCAAAGCGCATTCCTCCCCTGAGCTGGCAGCTTTACCTCTCTCTCCTTCTGCAAGACCCTGCCTGACCTCGAGCCCCCATCCCATCTCCCTCCTTGGCTTTATCCATCTATTATTTTGAGACACAAATAAGCTGTCTTGTGAGCTGGAGGTTCCAAAAATGAAGAGAAACTTGCTGCATCAGTGAAATTCCTGCAGTTTTCTAAGTTGTAGCTGGGCAAGCATCCATAGAGTCCAGCAGACAGCAAAAAGAAGCGGGGAAGGAAGGAAGGAAGGGGCCATGGGAGGACACACAGAGAAAAGTTATGAACTAAAATTATGAAGTGGAGACTAAGGGGTAAAGTCTGGACAAGAAGAGAACGGAATAAGAAAAAAAGAGGGAAGACAAGGAGAAACTTGGAGAAAAGTGGCACACAGTGTCTGCCTGGAGAGTTACCATAGATTTGGATTTCACTATTAAAACAGGGAATCAATGGCTGGCCCCAAGCCTCACGCTGGCAGCCTCTGCTATTCTGATCTCAGGACCAGCATCTGTCAGCAATTTCCAAGAGGAACCATTAGAAATCACAATGTTTAACAGTTTGTCTTGGCCCCCTGGAATTTTACCACCCCCATCAGCTACTGAAAAAAAAAAAGCAGAGGGTTGGAAGGAGGAGAGGGGAGAAGGGTGGAAGGGAAGGAGGAAGGGGAAACAAAATGTTGCTTGTAAGATTTAATGTGCCTCCCCCTTTCCCCCTGCTCGTTTGCCACATCCGCAGGGGTGATGTATAGGTGGGGGGTTTGGCCTCAGTCCTGTGTGCTCTGACAACACAGATGCTGGTTTTGAGGAAAGCTGGCTGGAAAATCCCTGTGAGGGGGCTCCAGAGGTGTCTCTGCCCGGGAGCCCTCCCGGAAGCACAACAGACCCAGAGATTTACAGTCCTCTGCAAAGCAAATTGCTCCTGACACCCCTGACACCAGAGTGACTTCTGGGCATCTCACTCACAAACCCAACAGAGGGAGAGATGTAGCATTTCCCAGAAGTGGTTCAGTCACTTGGCTCCCACCAGGCAATTTATTCCATCTGTTCTTCCCTCCAGAGCTCTAAATAGAGAACCACAAAAGGCAGAGTGGGGAGTGAGGGAAGGGAAGAGCAGTTTCTCAGAGCATTTTGGCAACTCTGGCTGTGTGAAGGGCTTGGTGGTCAGCTCTGGAGGGGACACCCAACACTCACAACCAAAAGGATTTTAAGTGAAGTGTTCAAAGGGCTGGTCCTGCTTGGCATCAACAAAACTGGTGAAAACAAAACTGAATGAGAGAAAACAAAGTATTGTGGTGAGGCTTGAATGCATTTTCTGCAGTGCCAGGAGCATGAACTGAAACCACTGTGCTGAAGAAGAGACCTACGTGGCAGCTGAAGGATGGGCTGTCACAGCACAAGGAGCTGTGCCCAGTGACTTACAGGGACCAGAGTCTGCTGTCTGGTCCATTTTTCTCCAAGAGTTGCCTAAACCCAGCCCCAAAACACCAAGTGCTACAGGGATTTCAAAGTGTGCTGAAAGCTGGGTGGGATTTCAGCTCAAGACCTGAACTTTGATGCTGCCTCAGCTTCTATGTGAGCTCAGTATAAGTTGTAGAATTCCAGGGGGCTGAGATCTGTTTGTGACCAGCTGGTTTATGCAGTTTGAACCTCCCACTTCACCTCTTCAATAGTCATAATCAAGGTCTGGTTATAACTATTGGACTTTAACCATGTGATTTATGGCTTGGGGACATAATTTGTGGTTTATGCAGACTAAAAGACTCGAGTTTATACAGACTCAGTCCTTGCCAGAATGTCAGAGAGTTGATTGTAAGAGTTAAGCTGAGCCTTAAAAGTTGGACCTGATGATTTTCAAGGTCCTTTCCAACCTCAATGATTCTATGATACATTGGCTGCGAGCAACGGAGGGGAATCTGGATTTTGACTTGCCCTCCCCAGAGCAAAAGGAACTGCACCTTGAGTTTCTGTTCCACTCTAGCAAGGAAATGCATTTCTTCACAGCCCCCCTGACTTCTCAGTGATATTTTGCTAGAAAAGAGCAAACACAGAGTTAAATACAGAGATTTAGAAAGTTACTCCTGGGCAGAAAGTCACATTATCAGTGATGTAAATCACTTGATTTGCCCTTAATGCACTGAGGGTCCTACTACAGGTTTCAGACCAACCCCAGTACCCCTGTCCAGCATCTCTCTTGACCTCAGGTGAACACCTTTAGCAGCCAGAAAGCCTCAGGGCAGAGATGTCTCTCAGCCTGTGCTGAGTTCACAGGGACTTAGAAACCTCCCAAACACAAAGGCCAAATGAGTTTTAAACCCTTCCAGAGAAGAGAAAAATGAGTTTTTCAGATGCCCTGGATACTTGAAACATGTGCAAACACAATGTGACTTCATTAATTGCCTGAATTCCAGCAGCACCATGTAACAAAATGCAGGTTATATAATGTTATTTACACCAGGGACAGGAGGACAGACAAGGGACACAAGCAGATTAGTTTAATAGGACAATAATATTAAGTTGGCGAGGTCTTGGCTGTCCGATCTTGACTTGTCTGCACATGGCATTTGCAGTCTGGCTGAGGTTTAGAAAACTATCTATAATATACTAAACTAAGCTTGGCTAGCTTTAAACTTGAACTAGATTAACACAGAAGAGTGGAAGCTGCAGGGTTTAGATTACTGGAAAGATAAGCCCCTATTTTATATATTTAGTTCATATTTGAAAGGTTACACTAAGTTTCATCACTTGGTTCTATCTCTATTTTCATAGTTAATTAGCTAAGCAAGTTGTCTTTTAATTCTTTTTTTTTTTTTTCCATTGGAAGCAAAAATATTTCCTGGTTAAAATGACAGGATTCAGGATTTTAGAAAGGAACAGAGGAATCTGAGCATCTGTTTTCACGTTGCCTTGCCAGGGACAGACCTCAATTAAGGATCTTATTAAAAGTGTCTCCTGCTGCATTATATCAAATCTCAGTGCTTTTGCTGAACGTTAAAAATGTGCACACATGGTAACCACAGACTCACAGTCCAAAGGTGATGGAGCTGTCAGGAAAGTCAGCAGTACATGCTGGATTAGCTGCAAAGGAGATGGATCATGGAAACTAGAAGGGACTGTGGCAGCTTGGCCAGTGTCTAGGAACACTTCAGATCCAAGTTTATCAGAGTGTTTACTGGGGAAGTACAAAATATTCTCAAAATCAGGGCCAGCAACTTTTAAATTAATCTGCTGCTTTTTCCATGTTTAATTTGCATTAACTGCCTCTGTTGATTGATGTGCACTTTTAGTCCCCTTGTGGGTAACTCTGCCATTCCAGGCTCTTCCCACTGCTATAGTTGGAAAATTTAAAGTTGCTTTTAAGGATCAGTCAGCCTATTTGGACACATGGAAAATACAAGATTTAAAAAAAAAAAAAAATAATTTTTTTGATTTTCCAGCAAAGGTCTGTCTCAGAAAAGGTTTGAAAACATTTGCAAAAGGTTTGTACAAACAGAGAGCTGGATTACCCAGACCAAGTCCCTGTGCCTGGTACAGTCTGTTCACCCATTGCCCCTGACCCAGACCCTCAGCCCTCAGGAACAGCTTGAGGGAGTCCAGCAAAGCAGCTCTGCTTTACACCAGGCAAAGCCTTGGCCCATCATATCCTTCCTGCACAGATTCCTTGTTTAAATGTCTTTTTTAAATTGTTAATACCCCATAAACACCTGCCCTCCCTGTCAGAGGTGTGCAATTCCTGAGGCCTTTACAGTTCTTACCGTGCCTGAACCTCTCTCTCCCTTTGGAGCTGTAAATGTTTGATCCCTTCCAGCAACTCATCCCTGGGACCAGCTCAGATGAACATTTCTGGATACTGATGTCTTATTTCCTAAAGCAAAACAAGTAATTCAGAGCAGCAGATGAATTAATTCACTTTGGAAGTTTAAGTAAGTCTTGAGCACCAGTGTGAGCCCAGGGATTAAGTGGCCACATCCAACATTCCTTGATGGGAATAACTGAGTGATTTCTTCAGGATTTCTTTAGCTTTCCTTCCTCAGAACCACTTAATGAAAATTTTGTCTCTGGACCTGTGAGTTTGAGAGAGAGACCTTAAAGAGTGGAAACAAACTTCAACTAGAAGTCAGCAGATGGAAGATGTATTTTCACATATGTCCTGGGTCCCTGGGAGCAGTCCAGGAAAACCAGGTGTGTCTCTTTTCAGGAGCATTCAAGTAAATTATAACCACACTCTGGAACAAAAAGAGTGCTCCATCTGCTGATCCTGCAGAGTGTCAGGAGCTGAGGTTTTGACCTCCCTGTATCACTAAGACCAAACATTTATTTGAGTGCAGAGAAATTGAGTTCCAGAATAACAACAGAAATCAGGGATGTCGGTTGAGTCTAATGTGAGATTTCTGTCCCTTTTAACCTTCTATGAATTCCTGGCTGTGTGGGATAATCTGTTTGGTCATTGCTTCAAGCTGTGTGTGCTGCTGAAGGTTTCAAAAAGCACATTCCATCTTCCATCTCAGAGATGTGGATTGCAGTTGGAAGATCCTCTTTTTTCACATCTCAGGTAGAGGAGGATGGAAAGAGCAGGACAGTCATCAGCACCATTGGGACCCTGAAGAGAGATTTCAAGAAGGATGAAGAGGGACCATTTACAAGAGCATGTAGAGTGGGACAAGGGGGAATGGGAACAAACTGAAAGAGAGTAGGGTTAGATTGGATATCAGGAAAAAATTCT
>JAWWLV010000040.1:8405063-8415825 GCA_035041135.1 Platyrinchus mystaceus
GGTTGCCCAGAGAAGCTGTGGCTGCCCCATCCCTGGAAGTGTCCAAGGCCAGGCTGGACAGGGCTTGGAGCAACCTGTGCTAGTGGAAGGTGTCCCTGCCCATGGCAGGGGGGTGGAACAAAATGATTTCTAGGTCACTTCCAACCCAAACCATTCCGTGATTCTCTGACTGCAGGGTAAGGAGACAGGAACTTGGTCTTTGCCCTCAGAACATGTTGGTCATGTTTTCATCCCTGGTTCAACACTTCAACACTAAGGCAAAGCCAGTCCAAGCTGTGAGTCCTCTTTGCTGCAACTCTGCTGTTGGTGAAAGGTGCCAATGCCACCAGAGGGCTTTAGGGAGAGACTTTGCCATACACTCACCAAGAACTGGCTCAAAAAAGTTCCTGAAAACAGCAGGAGTGCTCACTGCTCTCTGCTCCCATGGCTGGTCACCAAAACAGACCCTTCAAATCTTTCCTGATGTTCCTCTCTGCTGTGAACAGTGGCTCAGCTGGTCTAGAGCACAGCAGGAGCATCCATGGACCTTTGTAAATGTTTGGCATAGGGATGGCACCCTGTGGGAATATCATTAGATGAAAATGTGGACTTAAAAAAGACCTGGAGCTGCACTGAAGACACAACAGCCTCAAGCATTTCCAACAGTTTTGCAGTGGGAGATGTCAAGAATGGTCAATGGCCAAGACTCTGTGCTGGATGGTGAGGATGCTTTCCTTGCACACAACCCAGAAACAAAGGTAGAAGTCGTTGCTGATCAAAATTTCCTGGCAACAAAGTCTGTGAAAGTTTGTTTCACAAACAGGAAGTGGCCCAGGGCTGCAATGCCAGGTACATCCCATGGGAATCAGCCACATTCAACAGAGATGTTTTATTATGGACACCTCGTTCCAGGACAAGCTTGGCACAGTAGAACATCAGGCTGCCAGACAACAGTGACAGGAAAAGGCTGCAAAGACTGTGAAAAATCCTCCAGGTCACCATGTGACATTTAAGGACCTTACAGAAGGTTTTTTTGAATCAGGAATATGAAATTATTCTCATCTGTACAGACAGATCTTCCTTGTGGGGTTAATGTAGGTGAGAAGCACGAAGGTTAATTAGGCTTTGATAAACAGAGTCACCCTGACCAGCAGCCTCTGTGTTCCCACTGATGTGTTGCTGGGATAACTGGAGGCATTTCCTGGAGGTCTCCACCCTCAGACCGTGGGTGCTGCTGTGGAGATACAACTAAATACCATCATTAGGCCAAAGTCTCCCTGAGCAACAGCCAATCACTGCATCAGGGATGAGATTAGGGAAAATTTCTTTACCAAAAGGAGTGTCAAGCACTGGAAGAGGCTGCCCAGGGAAGTGCTTGAGTCACCATCCCTGGAGGTGCTTAAAAGACATGTAGATGTTGCACTTGGGGACATGGGTTAGTGGTGGACTTGGCACTGTTGAACTTGGTGTTCTTAAAGGTCTTTTCCAACTTAAACAATTCTATGGTTCTGTGACATTTGAAAAATATGCCTTTTACATGCCATGGTTTTGCTGTGCCCTGCTCTCATTTCTCTTTTAAGGCTTCAACTGCAAGTGCATTGAATCACCAAGTGACATCTCCAAAACGATTTTAACGAGCCTAGAACATGATGTAAGAGGAAAGAAAACCTCATGGCAGGATGACCCACAGTTTGAGGTATTCCTTTTCCCTGGAAATTATGGGTCAGATTCTGGTGTAAATTGTTCAGTTGCTGTCCTGCTCTTCACAAAACCACCCCATGGTCCTCCAGACAGTGGAGAAGTGTCTGAAAGCATGGGGAGAAACAGGAGGAGGGGCAGTGCAGTGCAGGGCAGCAGCATCTCTGTCCCCATGGGAGCAGCCCCTGTCCAGCAGCAGATCCACACCTCACACTCCTAGTCCTGTAGCACATGATGGTCCCATCCTGCTCAGCACCAGCTGAAAGAGCTGTTGTGTTCAAAAATTTTTAAAACTCATCTCCTTTTGCCTCCTTCCCTGCAAACCCCATGAAACAACCTGTCCCTCATCTCTGTGAGAGCAAGCTGCTGCCCAAACAGAGATGCTGCACCACAAACCCAGCTGATGTATTTAATGCAGACTTTCATGGAGCTGCACCAACTTCCAAGAGCTGAGGGTGCAAAGCTATTGGCATTCAGCAAATTACATCAATTTTTAACAAATCATCTGCCCTTTAACTAAGTAGTCCATTGGAAATGTTCTGTTTGGAAGACAAATGGAGACTTCTGCTCTGTGGAGCAGGGGCCAAGAGCTCCTTGGCTGTAGGAGACCACATGGAAAATTTTCTTTGCCTCCTCCATTGTGGGTGGGTGGTTGAAGCCCATTTGTCAGAGCTGAAGCAACCTGGGGTTTTAAAAATGCTGAAATTTGCACTTCTATGCATCAATATGAGATCACCAGAGGCTGTTGATGCCCAGGTAAAGCTGTCTCCTATCTGCTCCTATAGGAGAGAGTCCCTGGGAAAATCCAGAAAGGAGAGGAAGAGGCATAATTTGGGAGCTTTCCCTGGTGTATCACCTGATAGTCCATGTGATTTGTCTTATCAGTTTTCACTGCTTCAGGACTGTGGTATAAAAAGCAGAGAAAGCAAAAGAATTTCATCCCCTTTGTATAACACTTGTATTTATTTTAACTCAATGTGCAGCTCTTCAGCAGGAACATCTACTTCCCTGGGGCATTTTCCTTTTGTCATGTAAGAAAAAAATGACCTATAATTCCAATGTAATGTTGAAATCACACACAGCAAGTGGTTAAAAGAAAAATTTGAATTCTTTGAGTTTGCTAACATGTGATAAAGTGTTTCTAGTTAAAGTATTTTTATTTGGGTTTCAACACTATGTTGTTCAAACCAAAATTAGTCACTACATTCTTCACTTTCCAAATCAAAATGAAAAAAATGAAGATGCTCTAGTCACCCTTGAAATCAGTTTTGAGGGTAAACTGCACTGAATAATGATTCCCAAACCATGATCAAAAATGAACAAATCTCTCCTTTTAATTGGAGAATAACCAAAAAATTGTTGGGTGGGATGTGCTTAAACTCTTCTCTTGGGGTGAATTCTGTGCCCTCCATTTCTCTACAAACGCTCCCTGCCCACCATCCACACAAGACTTTATTATATTGTGATGTCTAAAAATATAGAGATGAATAGTAAGATTCTTGTTATTCCAATGGAGGCCATGATTTCCCTGTTGTGGTCACAAATATAAGGATCTCTAAGAAAACATTTAAAGCTCTGGCTGAAGCTTTGGGGCCGAAATGAATGAACTGGAAGCACAGAGAGGAGCTGGCCAAAGTCAACCAAGACAAGAGGGAGGGAAGGAATGTAAAAGAGTCTGGAAAAGTTTAGTTTCATGAAGCTCAGAGTCCAGCAAGTGCTGGGGATGCAGACTGGGATCATTTATACAGTAGAGGGTTGATGGTTAAAGCTTCAGTTTTATCCTTTAAACCCTTTTTTGCCCATTTCACCACAAATATCAGCACTAAAGTCTAAATGAACCATTTCATTTGAAGCTGCCCTGAGGAGTGTGACCCCCACCCGTGCCCAGGCTTTGAGCTGGTTGATGTCTGAGAACTGCCCACCATAATTTGGGCCACAGTGGCACAGAGGAAGAGGAGAGACACTGCCTTGTCAGCATCCCCTCACTCCTGGGACGTTGCCAGCACCTTCACACAGCATTTCTTGGAAGCAGAGAACACCAATGTACCCAAGACTGTCATTAAAGAAATCCTGCTGGCAGCTAAGAACACAAACCCAAAATCACAGGCTTGAGTTTGATTCAGAGTGTTTTGATACCTCATGAAAACCAGCAGATTTCTGCAGAGGTGGAGGCTAAAGATAAACCTGAGCAAACTGGCAACATCAGCAGCACATGGCTGGAATGGGGGGGAAACCTCTCTCCAAAGAGAAGGGGAGCTCAGCCCCTTCAGATCTACTTCTCTCAGAAGTCTCCCTTTCCAAAAGCCTCTAAGAAAAGCTTTCTGTGAAACGCTTTGCTCTTTGGCTCTGAAGGATCTGACACCACCACCACTTCCAGACAGACCGACCTCAGAGTCCTTCTGAAAGGGAGTTTCAGCAGCAGCTCCTTCCCAAAGAAGAAGTGGAAGAGGGCAGTGGAAAAAGTTGCCTATAGAAGGACCAGAAATAGCCTGACATAGTAACAGTCTTACTGTAAAAGAGAATGGAAAGGAAAATCTGCAAGTCAATGAGAGAATTCACAGGGATAAATAGCAAAAGGCAGATGTCAGTGAGTCACTGCTCAGAGAAATCAGCCTTTTGCCTTTTCTTTGAGTCACTGGCACATCCTGCAGCAGCAGCAGTGACCTCTTGACATCAAGAATTTTTAACAATCGTTACTCAGAGAGCCCTCCAGCCTTTGTAAAGCTCCAGGAAGGATTGAAACACATGACATCATCTCTTGTTCATGCTATTCCCTACCTGAAACACACACTGGCTGGGGGGATCAGCCTTCAAGAGGACAAGTTTTGGGCTCACAGACAAAGATTTCCATCCTTCAGACCTTTGTTTGTGCTGTGGGACTGTAGTTCTTTATGCTCAGCACAGACCCTGCAGTGTTCCAGAGTCACCAGCAGAAAAAAAAATTGGTTGAGATAAAACCACCTCCAAAATTAGCTCAGTTGTTAGATCATGGTGCTGATAACACCAAGGCTGGGGGTTCAATCCCTGTGTGGGCCCTTCACTTAATAATTAGACTCAATGATCCCTGTGGATTCCTTCTAAAACAGAATATTCTGTGATTAAAAGTCAGAAAAAAGTGTGAAGCTCTTTTGAGCTCCACCTAAAATCCCAACTTCTTCAGTCTTCTAAAGGAGTTCTTAATAAAGCTATGAAAAATATGGTTCACAAACAGGCAACCAGAGGTGCTCTGGTGTCCAGATGTGAAGCTAAAGGGGTGACATAAGAGGGGAAGAGGAAAGCACATAACATGAAACATCACAAAATGCTTCCCAACTTCCAGGCAAGGTGGTCTGGCCCAGCAGTTTGGTGCTGAGCCCTTAATGTCCAGACTTAAGCTTTGCATCTGTAAGTGGTTTTTTGGGGCTTATTTTTTAACTTGCAGGACTATTTCAGGCTGCAGGATAAGTTATGTACAGCATGTGGAGCACTGTATACAGCTCTGAATAAACAGGCATTGAAGGAATGCAGCCAGGAGAAGGAACTTATTGATATCACATGGAATTTTTAGATTGTGTGTTTCCAGGCCAACTTCCATGGGTCCCCTCCTTAATTTTTCAGTCTGGTTATCACAGGCTATCTCAAGGTGCCTCTCTCTGCCAGATTTCTGCGTGACTGTTCCCCTCAACATCTTGCTATAAAGGACAGTCAGTCCTAGGGCTGATTTAACCTCAAACCAGTGTGACTTTTTTTTTTTCAGGGATTTTTGCCTACCCTGCAATCATGTTGAGCTTCTTTCCCAGGACTGTAACAGTGATGTCAGAGAAAGGAGTAATTTCTGATTCCCAAGGGCAGGCAGTGGTACCTACCAGCTCTCTCACTGCCACCATTCCAGACTGTAGGAAAGAGGCACTAAAAACTAAATCAGGATGAAATCCTGACTGCAGATCCCCAGTTTAGAACCATTTCCATCCCAGAAGTCCCTCTAAAGCTTGTGAGAAATGAGCAGTGAATGTCATAGGGAAGTAAAACAGGGAGAAGAATGATTTGCTTGTTGATTTCATATTGATTTCAAAAATAAAGAGCCACGAGAGAGAACCAAAGCTGTTTTGCTGTCAGGATGTGAGCTGGACACGTGCTTTGGAAACGAGAGGGCTTCAGCCTCAACGTTTGCTGAAATGAGGCATTTCTGGCATGAATTGCTCAATGTTGCTTTGTAGAATGAAGCAGCAACTGCTCCTTCCTGTTCCATGGGAGGGTCTCCTCATGGAGAAGAAATATTGAGATAAAGAAAAGGTGACTTCAAAAAGTGACATGGGAAGGTGAGTAGAATAAAATTATGAGTTGTTTCTTGAACACTTTCAGCCTGTCTTGCTGTCCAAACCCAGCTATGGCTGTCAAGCACATTTCCCAAAGGACTCTTAATGTAAAGGGGCATTATATATTCTTTTTTCCCCCAACTTGCAACCCAGTTATAGATTTAAAAACCCTGCTGTCTGCCCAGTGAGGAGGTCACTGGTGAGACATCTTGGGCAAAGAATGTGATTGCTATTTCAGCAAAGGATTTACAGGGAAGAGCTGGATCCTCCATGAAAGGCTCTAGAAGAAGAAAACATGAGGCAAAAGTTGGGCAAAAGAGGTTCTTTCCATCTCAGAACTGCACCCAAACTAATTCTGGCACTTACAGGGCATGAACAATTTAGCCCAGAGAAAAGGGGCTTCTCCCAACAGACTCTTTCAGGCAGAGCAAGTGACTTGTTTTTGAATGTCAGCACTTAGTTACTCCCTCCTACAAACAGACAAACATCAGTCCAGACTTGTAATTGCTTTCAAACTCCAGCCAGCTGCCATGGGAAGAGGTTGGAAGACCATAAATATTGGCTGACTAAAATCATGGAATGGATTCAAGCACCTACGCAAAGGAACATGTTGGGTAAGATCTCCCTGGGACTTGGTTCTGACTAGAAATGAGTTTTATTCTGATTTTTCAAGCCATTCCTGTCCTTGGGTACTGAAGAATATGGAATAGGTCAGAAATCTCGCAAACAATCAAAGGACTAACATCAAAACTGCCTCTGGGGAGTCATATTTGCCCTGTCAGCTGCTCAGAATTTATAGGCTCAGCCTTTGTAGACTCCAGAGCTGAAGGGATCCCTCAGCAAATTTGCAAATGACACCAAGCTGAGGGTGCAGGTGACACACATGAAAGACCATCCAGAGGGACCTGGACAAGCTCAAGCAGTGGGACCTTGGGAATCTCAAGAGGTTTAACAAGACCAAGCTCAAGGTGCTGCACTGGGTTGGGGCAACCCCAGGGATCAATCCATGCTGGGGATGAGCAGATGGAGCAGCCCTGGGAGAAGGGCCTGAGGGTGCTGGTGATTCTGTGGTTGACTGTATTCAGTAGGAGTCAAAAACTGAATTAAGACCAAACCTCACTATGATAGATGTCATATAAAAGACATGGCATCAAATACCTGCATTTAAACATCCAACAGTGTGAACATAAAAAAAAAAAAAGACAAGAAAAGAAAGAGTGGAGAAAGAAATGAAAGACAAATGAAGCTGAGATAGAACCATTTTCCCCAAAGGTACAAAGGAAATTTCCCCAAAGTTACAAAGGAGAGGAGCTTTCCATTTAGTCTTCACCCTGAGTCTACCATACACCGATTTTCGTGGAGCACAATTTTGCATGGAAAGATGGAGATGAACTAATTGACCCATACAGCAAAGCCTTAGTCTAAGTCATGGATATTGTCAGCCTCACTAAGCTGAACTCAGAAAACATTCCACCAGACCACACCATCTTCTACCCTGAATCAGCATCCAGGAGTTCCAGGTTTCACCACAGGTCAAACCACTCGGGCAGTTGGGTGTTTGGAACACTGAAATACCAACACAAGCAAACTAGAAAGATTTTTGCATCTAAATGTGGTTGGAATACCTGGTTATAAAAACAGCTGCGCAAACATCATGGCTGTGACTTGGAAATCAGGACGTGCTGGTTAAAGTGACAAAAATCTCCATGGGAATATTATCTCCCACAAATACATGTTGTCTGTGGAAGGGGTAGATTGCAGGAGAGATAAGACACTATTTTCACTTGTAGTTATCTGCACAGATTATGTATTTGAAAGCAGTTTATTTGCTAAACAGGAATGAGCCAAAGCTCTGCTTGTGGGAAAACGTTCAAATCAGCTCAAACACCTGAGTAACTGTCTCAGAAAAGAGTGTTATTTTTTATTAATCACTGCAGAATAGCGATTACCTCTAGCAATTGAGCCTCTTGGGGTGGGTATATTAATTAATATAATAATATAATTAATATTGTATTAACCCCTTGTAATCTACCCTTTCTATAAACAGGCAGAGCTTTTGGTCTCCAGGACTAGTCCAACAACTTCGACGTCAGCTGAGGGCAAAGCTGACAAAACACAGTCCTGGATTTGCCATTGTTGCCTTTGAACAAGGGAGTGTCTGAGGTTACTGAATGCTGAAAGTGCTGATTGTCAACTCTTGTCTTCTCACAATTTAATTGCTGTTTTAGTTAAAGCAGATTAGCAGCCAACTTGAGTTTAATTTAAGGTTATCAGTGAAACAATCAGAGTAACAGATTAACTGCTTCATTGTTAGAACACTGCACAGCACATTTAGTCTTGTCTGTGATTCCTACTGAGTGGGAGTTTTAAATCCACCAACAAACAGGTTTCCTGAAGAACTCTTCAGGCTCTGCACTCCCACCTTTAAAGTGTTTTCATCTCAGTCAGTCTCCATAGCCACCACTATCTTTTAAAATAATTGTGATTCATCAGTGCTCCCCCAGACAGGAGTCAAAACTCCAGGAGACAAACACCAGAGGTGGGTTAGTCATTAGTTTAGAGGCTTAGGAATAAAAGAATCCAAAGAACAGACAGAAAAAATTACAGGAGGGCGTTATCAAAGGTGAGCACTGTGACTCAAATCAGAGATATGGAACCAGACAGTTCAAGGCACAGAACCAGAGACAGTATTTTCACCTTTCTGCTGTTTATTTTGATATCTAAAGCCTGAAAGCTAAGTATGAGGTGATTCAGAGTGCCCCTTGCTGGTTAAAAATAAGAGAGAAAACTCAAAGCATCTTATTCATGTCCCACTTGAAAGTAGACACTTGAGTGAGTATTAGTTCAAACTTCTGAGAATATTCTTGAAGTGGGTGACTAACACAAGCCTTTCAGTACATCTAGTCCTTGCTCAGGAAGCATCAGACTTACTTTGTTTTACTGCTATCTTTGCAGAAGCAGGAATATTTGGGATACATCAGCAGTACTTGAAGCAAAGCCTGCAGATCTGATTTCTTACAGCAACTGTATCTGAGCCTGGTGGTCAGGAAGGGTATTTTTAAGCCATTTTAAACAAAAAAGAGCCTTCTCAGCTCATCTGTGTATAATTACTATGCCCCAGGGTTAAAACTATAGATTAAAAGCTGAGGAAAATGATAAATATTAAAGGTTAATAGATTAAGCCATGAGAAAACAGTTACAAGAAATTTTATAGAGACCTTTCTTTGCATAGAAAGGGAGTTGCTTCCCCTACTTTTACCCATCCCTCTGACTCTCCCTGTACCTCTCCATCCTGTCTAGAGTGGCATTTTTCTCTCTGGGAAGCTGATCATAGTTCTAGTAAATCCTCCAGAGCCCTCCAGCTCTGAGTATCAATGAACCCTGCCCAAAAAAAGGGAAGTTTTCTCATTGCTCCTGGAGAGGAAAGACTGCAAGTGGAGGTCTCTCAAAGCCTTTTTCAAGGAGCACAGGGGCAAAAGCACATCCTGCAGGACAGAATCCACCAGGCCAGAGATGTCTCTGGAGTCCAAGGCAAATAGAGAGCAGGACAGTAGGATCCATAATAGACCTTCTTGTGCATCAGAGATGACCAAAAATATTCCTGCTGAGATTCCACCCCTCAGGAAACAAAGAGATTAGGACTAGGTAATATATTTCTAACAAAGGCACACTAGAAGAAAACCAGCATTAACAAGGCAGGTATCACAGAATATCCTGAGTTGGAAAGGACCCATAAATACAAGCTAAAGACATCTTTGCTTCCTTCCTCTCAGCAAATCCTACCAAAAAGATGTGTCTATCCAATTCCTGTCCTTAACCTTTCTTCAGAGCTGCTGATTCTCCTCTAGCTCTGCCATGATCACACACTGTCTCTCCCTACTCCAAGTTATTTCATTTGGATTAAAAAAACACCCACCCCAGATGTGTCCTGCACTGAATTAGCGCTGTGGAACAATAGAAACTTTCAGGCTCCCACTTCACTTCTAGGAAAACTCACGTGTTACTTGAGGATGGATTTGCCGGGAAAGAAAAGATGATCTCACAGCTCTGGTGATTGGATACAGACTCAGGCTGGATATCAGTCCTTACCACCAAGAACCCACCACACTCAGTCATTTCAGCCAGGGGGTCACTTTTTGGGTGTTCCTGGTGCGACCTGGGCCCTGATGTGCCAAAGCCAGAAGGCCTCAAGCTGCAGCTGAACTCAGTGGGAGCTGGGAATAAATACAGTTCTCTGCACTGCTGAGTCTCTGAAGAAAACCCAACTGCCATTGGGGATCTCTCAATAAGCACCCAAGAATTAGAGGTCACTCCCATCCTGTGTCCCTGGCTCCCCATCAGTGCCATGGTATTCAGGCACAAGGGAAAGGAATGAGAGGAGTTTGTTTATGTAGTAATGGGCACAGTAGGGAAAAAAAACCCAACATAATTCACTTGAATATCATTGAGTAAATAAAGCATGTGACTTATAACTATATAAAGTTATACATAAATATATAATAAAGATATAGATGCAAAGAAAAATAAGATGTAAGAAAAATAAACTGTTGGAAAGCATCCAAAGGAAGGACACGAAGATGGTGAAGGGCCTGGAGGGGCCAGCTGAGGTGACTTAGTTTGTTCAGCTGGAGCAGAAGACACTGAGGCCAGACCTCATTGGGGTCTGCAGCTCCTCACAAGAGGCAACCCCAATCTCTGATCTCTCTGACCAGTGACAGGACCCAGGGAATGGCTGGAGCTGTGTCAGGGCAGGGTCAGGTTGGATCTCAGCAAAAGGTTCTTCCCCCAGA
>JAWWLV010000040.1:8415971-8434633 GCA_035041135.1 Platyrinchus mystaceus
AGGGCAGTGGGCACAGCCCCAAGGCTGCCAGAGCTCCAGGAGGGTTTGGACAACGCTCTGAGGGACAGGGTGGGATTTTTGTGGTGTCTGTGCAGGGCCAGGAGCTGGCCTGGATGGTCCTTGTGGGTCCCTTCCCACTCAGGATATTCTGTGATTCCATGATTATACTATCCAAATGATAAGAAGAGTAGTTGCTCATTCTCCTCATGAGAAGTACTGAGTCACATGGGGAAAAAAGTAATCATATTTTTGGAAACTGTACCCTAATGTACAAAAAGAGACCAAATGCAGGTTACTTAGAAACTATGATTCTGACTTCAGGAAGTTTGGCCTTGCAACTTCTAACACACTTAGACAAAAATAACTCCAAAAATACCTGTGCTGGCAGAGCACTTTGCCATTCAAGTTAACGCCATTCAAGTAGCTCCAGTGTAGCTGAATCTCTTGGAGAGCTCTGAAAGCTTCTGGCTTTAACATTTACAAAACCAAGGAATTGCATCTCAAGTGTCTTTTGTAGCTTTGAAAACAAAGCTTTTCTTTAAAAAATACATTTCTTCAGGCACAGTGGAAAGAAGAGAAGATGCTGATCTGGGAGGGAGGGGAATTAAGTGCATTTTAAGCCAGGAGGGTGGTTTGATTCACTGCTCTGAAAACCAGAATATCAAAAGCACAAAAGGGATTCAAAGGACAAAGCTCAAGGTGCACTCAGACTGTTCCTCTCCCAAGGTCTCAGGCTGGTCTGCATCTTTGGAAATCCATCTGCATCCAGGACAAACCGAGGCAAGGAACCTCATCATGGATGTTTTTGAAGCACAGAGGATGTGACGGTTTCTGGTCAGTGGTCAGAGAATTCCAAGCTGTCCAAGAGCTCAGTGCTGTGCCTGCACAGTGTCAAGCCCATATTTCCTGTGGCTCTGCAGAGACTCCAACCTCAGTGTCAGGGACACAGGAGAGCTCAATAAACAGCCACATTTAAAAAGCTTATCCTGCTCTCCTCCCTTTCTGGTCAGTCTGGAACCTGGACTGACACCATGCCACACACTTGATAAAGAGCTGAAGCAAATTTGAGGACTTTTAATCTTTTCAGTGTCTGAAATATGGACCTTTGGCACAACAGAGCCAATACAATCCCCATATTCACACAGTGCATGTTCTCCTGGCCTGCCTTCATATTACATTTATAAACTATTTCCTGTTTAGTAAACTGTTTAACAAATCAGTTGACTTCAATTCCAGCATCTGAAATAACCACCAGTAAGAGATAAGGCAATGGCCTGAAGACAAGCAAATTAATTCTAATTATTTCTGATTATACTGTTATTTGAAATAGATGTTAATCCTTAACCAGCTCTAGTTAACTTCTCAAAAGCAGAATTCCAAAACACTTCCTTACCAAAATCAGCCCCTGTGACCTCAGATCTCTGCATCCCCAGACAACTTCCATGATGTCAAAGTCTTCTTAAGTGGACTCCAGGGAACAATCCCTAGACTGGTACTTTCCATTGGAAGTACTCTGTGTTTTCTCTAAAGATCTAGGGAAATGTCTTGGCTTTCTCCCTCTCTCAGAGTTAAGAAAGCTTATTAAAATATTAAATGAAGCCCAAGAAATCTGTTGGTCACATTACTTCCCAGTTTGTTGGGTTTTGTTTGGGGTTTTTGTTTGTTTATTTTTTAATTTTTGCTTTGTGTGCAAAAACATAACAAAGTATAAAAACCCAACTCCGAACACAAAAAAAAACAACTCCAAACACACTCCTTTTCTGTGCTGGCAGAATTATTTTCTCATGTTTGTGACAGCTGAGTGACCTACTTTTATTTGCTTGTGCCTCTGCCTCTGTGGTAGGAGGCACAACTGGGATGGCAGCACGGTTTAGAAAGGGGGGGTTGGCTGAAGAAATGACTTAACCTGGGTTATCTGAGAACAGCTGGGATTTGGAAACAGTGAAAGGCAAGTGGCAGGTGACAGAGAAGAGCCTGAGTTCAGGAGGTGGGTCTGGGAAGGTAAATGTGCCTCTTTAACCAGGTCTGCATTTCCAGCAGGTCAGGGAGGGGATCCTGCCCCTCTGCTCAGCCCTGTGAGGCACCTCTGCAGTGGTGAGTCCAGTTCTGGGCTGCCCAGGACAGGAGGGACATGGAGCTCCTGGAGTGGGTCCAACAGAGGCCACAAAGATGCTGAAGGGATGGAGCATCTCTGTGATGAGGAAATGCTGAGGGAGCTGGGGCTGTTCAGCCTCCAGAGGAGACACTGAAAGGGGACTCCATCCATGTCCATCAGTGTGTGCAGGGAGGGGGCAGAGGATGGACCAGGCTCTGCTCGGGGGTGCCCAGCAATGGCACAAGAGGAATGGGCAGGAACTGATGCCCAGGAAGCTCCACCTGGACAGGAGGAAGAACTTCTTTGCTGGGCAGTGACTGAACAGAGACCAGAGAGGGGTGGAGTCTCCTCACTGGGGACATTCCAGAACTATCTGAACAGTCCTATCCATGTGCTCTGGGATGGCCCTGTTGGAGCAGGGAGGTGGCACCAGATGCCCCACAGAATCACAGAACATCCTGAGTTGGAAGGGACCCACAAGGATCATCAAATCCAAACCTTAGCCCTACAAAGGACCATCCCCAAGAGTCACCACTCTGGTCCCTCCCATCTGATCCATTCTGTGATCTTGATTAGCTGTTACTGTTAATTTAGAAAGCTGATCTCAAAAAAGACCTGCAGCTTCACTACAGAAGGAATCACATCTTCACAGTGGTTGCCAATGCAAAGTTTTCCACTCCCTGGTTCCAGGGGCTGCCCAATTTTTGCATAAAAGAGCAAGAAATACACCTTTCAGCCACACCCAGCACTGTTTGGGAAGTACTTTCAGAAAGTCCAGCCAGCTTAACTGCCACGTTTCTCTCCTCACACATTTGCAGGATTCCTGCAGTCCTTGTAGGTGCCTTAAAATACTCCAAATCCTGAACTTTGAATAGAACAATTCTAAGGATTTCCACCTCTATGAAAAAAACCCCACATTCCCATCCTTCAGAGAATTACAGAACAAGATAAATATTAACTACTGAGGAGCAAATGAAGATGTAGAAAGAAACATGATTAATTACACGGTAAATAGTGGTTAGAAAGAAACTTAGGAAATAAAAAATTGGACTAATCTGCCAAGTAGACTCTTCTATAATGGTCACATCCTGATCTTTCTCATACACTCTCCTATTTGTGGGCAATTTTCTTTCAGCCTTGTAAATAACAAAGAGACCATTTTCTTTGTTGACACAATAATTTCACTGACTTCCAGGGATTTATATAGGCATAAATTAGGATCACTCTGTGGCAAACACACTGCTTCCTCTGGGTAAATATTATTAAAAGGGTTGGGAGGAAGGAATGCCCTCTGAAAGGCACTGGAAACATGGTGCATCCAGGAAGAGGATTTTAAACTTGGCAAAAGAACCTCCAGGAAACTCTTACTCATGCCAGACTTTATGCTATTGATTCAGTAAGACAAGCAAAGTTAGTTGGTTTTGTTTCCCCCACATCTTTAGCTTCAGCTTGAGATGGCCAGTGAGTCTAACAGGGAAGTGCAATAAGTTACATCCCACTGGCCTTGTTCCAAGAAGATTCCAGGGGTAGTGAAATGTTCAGAGGCTGCAGCTGAAGGTTTCTCTATAAAGCAGACTCTCTCCATCACATGGATGCCCCTGGGAATGCTGCTGCTCACAGAGATTACCATTTGGCTCTTGGTTAATACCTATCCCTCAGCCTTTACTGCAGGCTGGGCTATTCCCAATTATCCAGACCAGAAAATATCATCCTTACACGAGTGGAATCAAGAGGTCAGGATCTGTAATATAGTGAAATATTTCCAAATGAGACCTTCTTAATCCCATTTTATGCTTTTCTTCAAAGCCACCTTTCATAAGCCTCCATCTCCTCTGGTGGTGTATGAACTGTAATGAAGTTTTCTTGAACTAACACAGCTCAGCTTCAGCTGTGCCTCAAGCAGTTGGCACTGGATGAAATCAAAGCCCTTCCTCATCTCAGATATTTGGTATACAATCTGTGAAATGCCAAAGATCCAAGGGCCCCTCAGTCCTGTTGAATTAAATAACCAAACCACTCCATTTTGGCAGCAGTTCATCACTACCCATTAACAGTTATGCTGCCAAATGAGCAGCTCTGAGTTGGGAACCACTTTGATTTAATGCTTTGTGGCATCACAGCTGTTTCAAAGTTATTAAATGTGACAAAGAACCTTAAAGGAAGTGTGACACAACCTGTGGTAGCCAAACCCCCACATAGGTGAACACCAGAATTCAGTGCAGCACAAAGGTCACCCTAAAATCCTTTCAGTCCTACTATATCCTATATAATAGTGTGGGAGGGGGAACAGACACTCGATCTGCTCAGTTACTCAGAGCAATTGCTGTGAGCCCCTAGAAAATGTGACACTCAGCTTTCCAGATAACTGCAAAAATTGCAGTGATATCTTTTCAGTGACCTTCCTCACCACCAAAGCCACAAAGAGAGGAGCTTACTCAGTATTTTGTTGTATGATAAAAGAAAAAAGGGTAGCTCTGATAGAAGTACTGAAGCTTTGAATTCCTCTTACATTTATTTTGGGATAAGAGGTGAAAACTGCAGCCATTCAGGTGAAATATGAACAGGTTGGCAACATTTATCTTGTAACAACCCACTGATAAAGATTTTTTTTTCCTTCAGGTCTGTATTTCCTTTCCCCATTTTTCTTGAGACCAGGGAATTCTGCAGGAACAAGGTTTTAAAGAGAGACTTTCATCTCCTTCAGAAAGTTTCAACTGCCATTTTTAATATATGACTGAAAAGCCTTTTTATTAAGCTTTTATAATTTGTCCTGGCTATTCCTGTGAGGAAGGATTTGAAGATGCTTCCCACTTTACCCTTCAAGGAATTTGCACAGTGTTAGAGAGCTCTTGAGTGAATTAAGTAGAGCCACACATTTGCACTGGGGAGCCAATTCTGGATATCTCTCTGCTTGTGATGATCACTTACTAAGTTTTGACATCCACTTGATGAGTTTCAGACCTTGCTGCAGTGAACAAGTGCCATATCTGTATGCAAAGTTGTTTGCAATTTTTAAATAAATAAGATACTTTAAAAAAGAATTTTAGCTGCTTTCACCTTGAAGAATATTAATTTTTAAATGAAAGCTATCAAGAATTTCTGGGTAAATAATGAATATTTTGGCAGGTTGCAGCTGAAAAAAGCCCTCTTTAGATTATGGAATCACACAGTGTTGGGTTTGGGTTAGAAGGAACCTTAAAGATCATCTAATCCCAACCCCCCTGCCAGAGATACCTTCCACTAGCCCAGTTTGCTCCAAGCCCTGTCCAACCTGGCCTTGGACACTTCCAGGGATGGGGCAGCCATAGCTTCTCTGGGCAACCTGTGCCAGGGCCTCCCCACCCTCACAGCCAAGAATTTCTCCCTGATATCCCATCTAACCCTGTCTTCTGTGAGTGTGAAGCCATTCCCCCTTGTCCTGTCACTCCAGGCCCTTGGAAATAGTCTCTCTCCATCTTTCTTAGTGGCTCCTTCAGGTACTAAAATGCCTCAGTTAGGTCAGCCCAAACCCTCCTATTTTCCAGGATGAACAATCCCAATTCCCTCAGCCTTTCCTCCCAGCAGAGCTGCTCCATCCCTCTGATCATCTTGGTGCCTCCTCTGCACTCACTCCAACAAATCAGTATTCACACCCCTTGCTGAAGTGTCTTCTCAAAGGAAAACTTCTCCTCTAGAACATTGTTTTACCCGAAAATCCATCCGCTCCTTCCTGCTCATTGCTTGGGGCTCATCCCTGATGTCATCTTCTTCTAAGGGCAGACTTTGGTAAAACAAGAGCTTTGTTACTTGGCTTAAAGACACTGGATCCACATCATCTCCCAGGGAAGTCTTTCCCAGCTGGCTCTTGGCACTCAAGGACAAATTTTCCCCGTCACATACATTGTCCTAAACTTTTCATCATCACTGAAACTTTCAGCTGTATGTTAGTCCTCCCACACATGTTTCCCCTCTCCCATTTTTTTTTCCATTTTGTAACCCAGCTCTGACAAGGACACATTTGTTTGCAGGAAAAGAACTGGCCCCTGAACCGCCCTCAGGCTAAAAATTCCTTACTCCCTAAACTCGTTTCCTTGTGCTTTATTAATTTTCCCATATCATGATAATGATTTGCTGACCTGAGTGACAAAGGGGCCTCTCTTGAGCACAAACACACCCTCAGAGTCTCCTCCAGCACGGAGTTCCCAGTGGAAGTGCCGTGTTTACCCACACAGGCTCAGCTTCCACGGGAACACGCTGACTTTATTTCTCTTCTGTCTGGAGTAAAGCGAGGCACGTTCCACTTGAAGGCAAAATAATCCCAGAAAAAAAAAAAAAATCCCGGAAACTTTAGACTTTCTGGAAGAGTTTTGGACCATCCCCAAAGGCAAATAAAGGGATTTTATGATGCATTCCAATACTCATATGAAAGTGATTGTGGGGAAATGCACACAATGCAAATCACTCCAGGGATTACGAGCCTTCCAACAAATAATTCCTTCAGCTTCTCGTTTCTTGGATAAAAGGTTTCAGAGTATTATAATCTCATTTTAGGGTTATTTGTGCTGACTGACAAGGGTTTTGATGCACTGGCAGGTGAGGATCTAAGTGTATAAGAGAATATTTGCTTCCACCTTCCTGTAAATATATATTCATGCCTCTCTCTCCCTCCATGGGTCTCTATTTAGCTGAACATCAACCATCCCAATTCTTCCCTCAGAAAGAGCAGGATAAATCAGGAATAATCCTGGTGAAATCTCTTAACTTAAGCCAGTCTCAGGCCTCAAGACACAGTAATGAGTTTTGAACGTGCCTTTCCCATCACAAGGACAAAGTGCTTGTGATACACTCCTGGACCAGAAAAGTCTCTTTTCGTTCTAAGTGATTAATAAGCAGAAAAAACAGCCCCCAACTTTTTCACAAAAAGAGAAATACATCCATTTGACCTTATATGAATCTTCCTGTCCAACTAGAGATTTCTGTAAACACATAAAAGTAGAAGCATTAACAAAATCAGTCATGTTCTCAGTGAATTTGTTACAGGCAAACAACATGTGAACGTTGAGAAGAGCCAACAACTCTTTGGTGGCCTGTTTGAAATGAACTGTTGGTTTCACTCCATTTTCTAAGTAGATAAAGTGTCCACATTAATTATGTGCAAAATACTCATACAGAAAGGGGTGTAGGCCCATAACACTGGGATTTTTCTTTTTGTTTTGGTTGTGATTCTGAAACCCAGTCGAGTTTGGCAAAAACAACCCATTCTGTATAACAAAACTGTTTTGCAGAAATGGATTTCTTGCACCGAGAATCCTGTGACTCTCCCACAGGCCAACAGTGTGTCACTAAGTGACCTTCAGCACTGGGCTAACTGGTCTTTACTCCTAATTTACTAGGGGGGGATATTTTAAAATAGCATTTGGGAGATAACTGTGGCTAAATAATGACATGCTCCCTAGACCAGGCCATGCATGGTCTTTCTGCCAAGCATCTTATCTAAAATAATTCCTCTTTTTTTGGGGAAGACAACACATCATGGTTTTTCATTTCTAATCTATTGTTTGTCTCCTTCTTTCCTCTGTGCTCAGTAATAAAGACTTGAGCTATTCTGTAGGGAAAGGAGAAAACGTAGGGACTTGAATCTCACTTGTCTTCCCAAATTGTATTTATCTTTATTCTTCATTTCACTTTAGCAGTCTGAACAGCAGAGCTGTGACTTTTTAGAGCAGTGCCTGAAACAGGAGGCTTCTCCACAGTGGAGAGGCAAGGAATTTTTCCTTTCCTTCTGCTTGAAGGTGTTTCCCTTTGCAGGTGACATTTAGATGAATGAGGGGATGAGGATGAGCTGTTGCCTTGTGGCTAGAGAACAAAATCAGCTTTTGACTGCACTGTCTAATGTGAGGACACTTTCAGAAGAAAACAGAAAATATAGGAGCTCATTTTCCCTGGAAAGAAACTTTTTCCAGGATATTGAAGGGAATGAGGTGTAAAACACAGCCTGTCCACAGTGTTCCCTGAATTGTTGGAGGTGATAACTCCCTGCTTGAAGCTTTTCCCCCCCCCCATTCTAAAATCTGAAATATCAAAGCCTTTCCATGCAGTGTAGATGGAGAATAACAGCCCTTAATTCTGCATCCCCAGTCCCTTTTGGAACTTGGGGCACAGGACCTACCAACAAAACGACTTCAAGGACAGAGCTGGCAGGAACAAGGAGCAGGAGGCAGAGCTGCTTTCAAGTGTAACCAGAGCACTAATGATGTAACTAAAAGTCTGCTCTGGCTCCTGAAACTCATGAAACACTTCATCCTGTCCGTGTTGAGGTATGACACACGTTACCCAAAGCCTGGTTTAATCAGCTTAGAAACCTGACTGAGGTTAACAGGAAAAACAGCTCCCACCAAAGCACTCGCCAGAGGTTTTGCTCTCCGAGCAAGTCAGAGGAGTAACTCCCAAATACTCCATAATCTCACAAGAATTCATCAATGACAATTTTAATGGGCTCTTCTCAATATAGTCAGTCCCCTCACTTCACTGGGCATTTCTCTAGAATGTTTCAGGTAATTCAGGATTTACCTTCAATACATCTGCATTCTCCTCACGTGGATCCACAGGGAGGAATCACCTGGGATATCGAGGCTGGTTCCCTCCTACTGCAAACAAACTTGGAGACTCTTCCCTTGTGTCCAACAAGCTCCTGGCACAGGTATCCAAATGCTTTTGTAGTCCTCTCTGTCAGGGCACAGGGCTGCTGCTTCCAAAGGGATGTGGAGCCAGGAGTGATCCTGAGGCAGGAAGAGCAGGAACCTCCCCACTCCTAGGCAAAGTGAGCAGGACAGACCAGGTTCAAGCCAGAGTCCAAATCACTACAAATCCATAGTGAGGAATCAGGTTTAAAGCCAAGGCAGGAGCAGGACAAGGCAGCTTTAGGGTCAGTGGGGGTAAACAGGGTCACCTCCAGCCCAGTGATTACAGACAGGTCCACAGTGACAAGGAAGATTTGATGCCAAGCCAAGAAGTCAATTCACAGGTCAGGGTCCAAATCATAGCTGAGACAAAGACCAGCAATCCTACAGCACAGCTTGGACCAGGAGCCAACTCCCAGGACTGAGCTTAAATCACCTCCTAAACCCATGGGCAGGGTGGAGACATCAGGTGAGGCTTGTCAGCACATTAGTGCCCTCAGGTTTCCCAAACCCTCACAGTTCACATGCACATTTCTTCCTCTTTATTTCCCTGTTGGTTTTTTTTTCTCTTCTCCTTTACTCAGCTGGTCCTCAGTGAATCTGAGGGGGTTATGGCTCTGCTGAGACCTTCTCAAACTGGTGGGTGGAGCTGAAAGGAGCCAAAAGTAGACAGCAGCTCATGTCTGCAGGGAGTCCCCTCGATGCTGCTGACCTGACACCACAGCACTTTGCTCCATGGGCTCCAGGGCTCGAGTCAAAGCTCATCAGTGGAGCAGAGCTGGGGCTGCTCTCAGCCTTCAAGGCAGCCCAGGCCCAGGCTGTGAGATGGCTTAGTTCAAGAACAGGACAGGCCATGGAGTCTCCTGGGTCTGTCTTTGTAAGGGTTGCTGAGTTACTCTGCTCAGGGAGGAAGTCACACAGCTTCCCAGGATGACTGCAGGACAGCCTGACTGCTCTTGCTGCAGCATCACTGCTGGGCTGGGCACTGGGGGAAAGGAATGAGGTTCAGTGATGAGATTCAGTGATGTGACAGGAGCACCCTGGTGTAGCTTTGATAAGTTGGGGTGAGAAATAACCCAAAATTCTTGCAGGGTTTGTGTATTGATAACATATTACTGCACAATTCATATACTGAGTACAACACACCAACCCCTCATGCTGTGCCAGAGCAGAACTCGAGAACCCACATCTGTCCAAGATGAGGTTTCCTCAGCAGTGAACACGTGCTGAAGAGCAGAGGTGACTCTAATGGGTCTTGTTTACAAAACACCCCATGGAAGCAGCGTAACCAAGTCCCAGTGGAATTTAGGGGCTTAATTCCCTCATGCTTTTTTGAGGGCTCCAAACATTAACAAATTATGTGAGATGACAGCAGCAGCATTCTCAGCCAGTGAGTATTCCCACTGTGTTTTTCTGTTCTCCCAAATAACTCGTGTCTAGGATGCTGTAATTCACTCGTGGATTTCCCTCTGGAGCAAAATACTTCATTAACTCTTTGAATTCTTAAAAAACTCCAAAATGAACATTTAGATATTTTAAAGATGACTCCCAAAACAAAACAGGAAGGCCACAAAGGCAGGATATTTGTAACCAGAGCTCACAAAACAGGTTATCCGAGGATGTTGGCTCAGATTGTTCCTAGTGATCCTCAACCCTCTGGGACAAGCTGATAGTTCTCCTTAGTGCTGTAGCACTCCATGAGTATATTTTGTCTTTTCAAGGGGGTGGTTTAGTGGTTAATTAAACACCACTGAACATGTATAAAGAAATCAGAATCCCATCCTTAGTTCTCACACTGGAGATCTCACTGAACATATTCCTCCAACCTTAAAGGCAGAACCTTCCAGGATAAGGAAAATGAAGATATCACCATTACAAACATGAAATGTGGTTCACTGTGTTATGAAAAGTTTCTGAGAAACCATTTGCTCTGCCTATGAATTAGAAGTTTCCAGTGCTCTCTCATAATGTGTTTTTTCTGGACACTTTGGAAGGTCTCGTGTTCTCCCAGCCTGCTCCTGCTGCTGCCCCATCCCATTCCCATCCCTTTGTGGCCTTCTGAAGCCACACACTGAGCTGCCTAAAAGCTCTTGAAACAAAACTAAGTTATTTTTAGGCAAGATTCCTTCAGCATTCCCATTCAGAACCACGTGTGGACAGTTGCCTCAGTGTTCCTGAAGGCAACCAAACTGCACTATGAATTTGAATTCCCTTCCATGAGCTTTGCTGTCAGAGCAGACCTGTCTGATTATTTTTCTCTTTCCAGAAATGAATGAGAAAATCTGCCTTTCTGCCCTGATCTCTCCTTACTGTTTGTTCAAGACATTAAATAAATTTCATGCTCTTCCTATTGGCAATTAGAAAGAAAAGTACAAATCCTAATTAATGTTTGGAATTTGCAGCCTGAAAAAGCCTGACCGTGTTAAGTCAATCAGTTTGTTAAAATGTCAAGTGCTGTGCTGGATTCATTTAATATGCTGGGTTTACATTTAAAAAAATAAGAAAAGAAGATTATAAAACCTGTAGTGAAGTATTATATTTAAACTTTAAATATTTAGGGGGTGGGGTGTTTTTCTGCATTTTCAAAACTGATTTCTGTTGTCCACAAACTCCAACCAACTTTATTCTGTGGTACCTGATAAGTTTATAAGCTCTTTTACGCCAGGCCAGTTCTGTTGTTATGACTCAAGTCCCAGTCAGACAAAGTGCCTTCAAAAGAGAATTTAATTAACCCAGTTAACCCAGAGAAGTTTTTTTTTGGGACACTAAAGCACATTCAGCACTTTTCCCATTTCATCTTGGCTCCATGTTAAGCTGACCTTGAGCACATCAAGACTCTACACATCAGAGGACTGATTGTCCACAACCCTGGTCAAACCTCCTGCATCACTCACAGCCCATTATTTCTGAAGTGCTGTTAGCAAACAAACTCAAACAAGCTTTTTCTCAAGCTTTCCTTTCCCCCATGGCCTTGGCAAGCTCTGAGTGCAGATTAATCCAAAATCTTCTTCAGTTCAAGTGACAAACTCCACATGGATATTCAAGTGTTTACGTCAGTGTGAAGATTCCCTTCTCATGGATCTTATTTGGATCTTTTTCTGATAGAGCTTGTGGTGCCCAGATGGTTTCTAAATTGAAAAGGACTTCCCTGCTCTGTCTCCCTTTATTTCTCCCCTCCTTTTGAACTCCTGAGAGACTGAGATAGTGCAAGTGAGAGCTGAGAGAAGGAGACAGGAGTGTCATGGATGGGAAGGAGCTTAAGCCAAGGCACCCAGTTAACTTCTTCTGGGAGACTGCAGTCAGACAGCAGGGGGGATGCCAAATAATGAAGTCAGCAGTTGTACAGAGGCCTTGGGTTTGGGGCCACACTCAACATATCAAATCTAATGTGAAGCTTTTTGAAGGTTCCTCAGAAGTGGGATGAATTGTGTTGGCTGTGCTCTCCAAGCACTGCTATGGCTTTCTGGCACAGTGCCTGTCACTGAGGAGACTGTTGCTATTGTTACAACAAAATTGTTCCTTTTCACAATGAATTTCACTGCTTTTTATGGTTATCTTGAATAAAATATAGTTCTTTCACCGCTAAATTGCAGGAGCAAGAAATGGTCCACCTACCCCTAAATCACCTCGTTTCTTTTCCCAAAGCACTTTTGTCAGGGAGAGAAGTATAAACCTACTTGGTGAGGGGAATCATAGAATTATAGAATCACAGAATATCCTGAGTTGGAAGGGACCCACAAGGATCATCCAGTCCAGCTCCTGGTCCTGCACAGACACCACAAAAATCCCACCCTCTCCCTCAGAGCGTTGTCCAAACCCTCCTTGGAGCTCTGGCAGCCTTGGGGCTGTGCCCACTGCCCTGGGGAGCCTGTTCAGTGCCAACCACCCTCTGGGGGAAGAACCTTTCCCTGAGATCCAACCTGACCCTGCCCTGACACAGCTCCAGCCATTCCCTGGGTCCTGTCCCTGCTCACAGAGATCAGAGATTGGAGCTGCCCCTCGAGGGAAGTTGTGGCCTGCTGTGAAGTCTCCCCAAAGTCACCTCTTCTCCAGGCTGAACAAACCAAGTGACCTCAATAGTGTATATAATAATAATAACAATAATAATAATAATAACAATAATAAAAACAACAACAACAACATAAGATATTGCTGTTTGAAGCTGCTCAGCCAGGGTTGCACAAGAAGTCCCTGTGAACCATCAATCCAACCCTGTGCTCTTGGGTGGCAGTGCAGCATCATCCACTTCAGCTGTTTGCTGTCTTCTGGTGCAATGCACTATTTCCTACCCATTTCTGAGAAGTTCAGTCTCAGGGATTAAAGAAATGGACTCTGACCTTTTTATTATCCACGTTAAAACTTTGTTACTGAGCACTGGAACTTCTGAGAGCTGTTCTGGCTAAGCTGCTTGAAGCAAACTCGTCAGAAGGATGGGGGCTCCTCAGCTGCACAAGAGCAAGGGACATTTTGAAAGGAAACAATCAGAAGCGGACACCTGAAAACTTGGATTTAGAGCATCGAGTCACACAGGAAGAAATCTGCATCCTCCAGCTTTTTTTGATGGGTAAAATCTGATGATGAGAGTCATGGGAACTCCTCTTTCACAAGATGGATTTTAAAGGAAACTTTGATGCTGACAGATCAGAGTTCCAGTTCCAGTTCAGTTCAGTTCCCATTACATCAGCAGATCTCAAGTTCACTTTATTACCATGTAAGAAGGACTCTTTGCCCAAACACTTATCTGCTTCACTGTAAGAAAAAAGGTACTGCTTTTTTGTACAGAACTTCTGTTTTTCTTAATACTGATGCAAGAAAAATGTGAGGAAAAATTCACATAATTTTGCTAAATCTAGTCCTGATTTGCTTTTGTGACTTATCCTTGAGACAGTGAATTACATCTCACACTTTCAGGTTGCTGGTTGCCTGAAGGAGCCTGGGAGAGAGGGTGACCTCAGCGTGCTCCTGACATCCAGCACAGCTTTTTATGGTTAGCTTCTGCTAAATAACTCTATTTCTACCTATTTCCAACTTGTCAGAGTAGAACAGTTGTCAAGGTTGGCACCACATCTTTATTAGCTGTTGTAACATATCAGCTGTAGACTCAATTCTATGTCCAGTAGTCTGAGGTTTGGGACTGGAACAAGGTTTTTTATTAAGGTACAAACCTGGGATGTCCTATTAGAGGATAAAAAGCCACTGAGCACATTCTTCCTTTCCTCTGGCCAATTTCAATTTGAAACATTAAATGTTGTTGGCAAACACAAAGAGACAGTCAAGGTAAATAATGGAGTTTGTTCTTGGGTTAATCAACTGCCTGAAGTACCACCCATGGAGCAGATAAATCAGACTATTCTTCCGAGTCCTGGCTCAAACAAGGTTAAAAGAATATTTTGAACATTACCATAATCTAATATGTGAACAAATGTACAAATGCTGCATTCAGGAGAGTGGTAACAAAATAACTGTGCTGCCGTGAGGAGGCTGATGGGGAAATGCCAACGTGTTCACTGCCCTGAAAACAGAACACTAGAAAATACACATATCAGGTTAAGCTGATGATTTATGTGTCCCAAAGGCAGGTATGAGGAGAAGGAACCCCTAGAAGGAACAAATAATGAATGCATTGCCTGTAAGAGAAGTGTTTATTTCTCCTTCTAGTAGGAGGCTCTTTCATAACAGAGAACATGAGAATTTGATATTCCTCCCAGCATTTTGGGAGGATCGCTGGTGCTCCCCAGAGGACTGTCTGTCTGCAAGGAAGCTGCTGTGAGGGCAGCAGGTACTCCCAAAGGCAGTTTGCTTTATGAGTGGGTGGGCTGGATACGAGCAGAGATCAGGGCTGGCAAATCTGAGAAAATGGTGGCTGGAAAGTAGAACAGTCCAGGGAAAAACATGGCTGGAGAGAGATGGGAATAAGGTGACTTGTAGAGAAAGGTCACGGCAAAGTACACAAAAGAAGTTTTCAGAAAGCACAGAAGAGAGAAAGAATTCAGAAGAGCTGACCAACAAGTGGGTTTTTCTGTACAATACAGTCTATCCTTGCCAAGAAAAACACACTGGCTGGATTCCTGCAGCTGTGTCAGCCTTTAGCCCATAAACCCAACGTGTGCCCAATGCTCAGTGTAACTCCAGCCTCAGGAAATGTCCTTGCAGAACCACAGGATCATTGGGGTTGGACAAGTCCCCCAACACCATCGAGTCCAACCTGTTCCCAATCCCCACCTTGTCCCCCAGCCCAGAGCACTGAGTGCCACGTCCAGTCCTTCCTTGGACACCTCCAGGGATGGGGACTCCACCACCTCCCTGGGCAGCCCCTTCCAACGTTTAACAACCATTTCCATGCAGAAATTCCTCCTGATGTCCAACCTGATGCTCCCCGGCACAGCTTGAGGCTGTTTCCTCTTGTCCTGTCCCTTGTTCCCTGGGAGCAGAATCCAACCCCTCTCGGTCCCCCCTCCTGTCAGGGGGTTGTAGAGAGTGAGAAGGTCCCCCCTGAGCCTCCTTTTTGCCAGGCTGAGCCCCCCCAGCTCCCTCAGTCTCTCCTCATACGACCCACTCTGGTCACACAGGTTGTGGCAACACTCACAGAAGGAATAGGGTAAGTTCAGACTCTGGTGGTTACAGTCACTACCACCCAACTTCAGCTGTCCCCAGGCACAACCACCTTCTGTGCCCACCAACAATCTCAGGACAACACCCTGAGACTCATTTCTGGAAATCCAAATTTCAGAGCTTATTAGGGAAGAGTGCACCAGGCTGTTTCCTTACCTTGTGCTGCTCCAGGAGATTTTGTACCCTCAGGAATTCCCAGTATGTGTTCACAGCACATCCAAGGCATGCAGCATCTTTATGTTCATGCCATGAAAACTTCATTTTGATGGCGTGCAACACAGTTCTTGGACTGTTTCCAATATCTTAAACTGAAAAACCAAAAAAAAAAAAGCTTACAGAATTAATGACTCTGTGTTAGGAGTCACATGCAAACAACAGAACCCCAGCTGTACTGCGTGAATGGAGCCAGCCTGTGTCCTTTGGCATCTGGACAAGCAAGCTGCCCAGGATTTGTTTAGCCAGGAAGAAAAGACTCAAAATTTAGGAGATTACACTCATAGAGGCTGTATCCTGAATCCACAGTCTGGTAGCACACCAAGGTTTTCAGGAGCTCAAATTGATAGACAGGATTCTGTCCATGTGTCCAGCCCCTGTGTCACAACCACATGGTCCTTCCTAGAAGGACTTGTTCACACAGGTTTTAATCATGGAAGAAAACAGAGGTCATGCAATTTTCAGCTGTGATTATGTGGATTTAGGGACAGTGTAGTCATGGACCATTCTCACCCCATTCCTGTTTCGTCCCTCTGTTCTCACCCCATCCCTAATTTCTTCCTCCATTTAAACAACTGCCCAGAAGGAAAAACTCTGCCCACCAGCAAGTTCCTTGCCTGAAATGGTTTTGCAAGGGATGGTTTCTGATACCTCTATTTCACAGCAGCTCGGAATCTAAGCTTATATTTACATTGATACATGTGTGTTCATGGCTAAAGCTGCACTCAGAACATCCAACAGCCTATAGCTGTCAACAGAGTTCTTAATAGAGATATATGTCCAGAACAGCCCCAAGTAGATGCATCCCAGACTCACATGATGACCCTGAAATCCCATTAGGAGCAGCTTAATGCCTTGACATAACCACAGGGAAAGAAATGTTCTTTACACGTGTAACTAGATCCTAGAAACCAGCGAGGATGTGGGATGAAAAAAGAGAGGGAATAAAGAACTCCTTGAATAGATATGAACCCACTAAAAATAGCAGTATGAGTTCACAGGAAAAGATACTTATGATATCAGAAACCACCAAGACATCTGTTTAGTTTAATATTAAAGAAGACCTTCCCTGAAGGACATGTGAGTGTGTTTCAAGGATGTCAGCCAGAAAGGCAGGAGGCAGATCCAGTTACTCACCCCCAGATTCCCTGCAGAGAGTGAATCAGATCCTGCAGGATCCCACAGCAATCCATGGCCATATCCACAGTCTAAAGGTGCAGGTGGGAAACCTTCTGGGTCCCCCCAGACTGGGGATGTCTGGGCTGTATCCTGGGCAGAGCACGGAGCCATGACATGAACTCTGACACCATAATGTTTGTTGTTTATGTTAAATGAGGACAAATGGATGATAATTGTAGATTATTCTGCTGCAAGCTGGCCCATGGTGGTTAGTTGTGACTGAAATCCAACAGATCCCTGCTGGAGGGTATTTGGAGTACTGAAGTGCCTTTAGAGGGACCTGAGGGGGTCTGGCAGGCTGTAAAGTCACACCCAAGCTCACATGACTTTAACATCCACATTTATCTGGTAAAAGTCAAAAATGAGACAGCTTATTCCTTACTGGACTTTGGGAAAACATTTTCTTATTTCCACGATGGCAGAAACATCTGCCAGAGGTGGGAACAAAACTAAACCCACTGACCCCCCCCCCCAAAAACCCCAGGCAGAACATGGTTTTCTGGGATAAAACATTAAACTGGGATACTTAAAGCAGGAGTGAAATGACTGCACAGAGCTGAGTGCTCAGTGTGTTTCTAGGTCATGAAAGATGCAGGAACATTTTTGTTTGCTGAAATAAGCTGGAAGATCAAACCCCTCATGGAATCCACAGATCTATGATGGATGAGCTGCCAGGACAGCATTGAACTCTCTGATACTGAAAGGCTTACAAACAGCACATCATTAAAATTCAAGAGGAAGCAATCGTGGAAGTGTATCAGCCCGTGGCACAACAACATCCTGGGAAAGAGCTCTTTGTTCTCTCAGTGTCTGCAATCACCTGGAATAAAGGTACAGATGCCAAAAGCATCCAGATATGGAAATTTGTCACAGCCTTCTTTGAAAGCCCCAGCAAGCATTGAGCATGTCCTTATTTTCATTGATTAAAAATGTCAAATGTATTATGAAGGCTAAAAAGCCTCGAGTTGCAAGGCCAAAAGTCATGGAAACTGGAATGAAGGCTTGGGAATGAAGGCTGCTTTGAACTTACTGGGAAAAGAGTCAAAAGAGAAAAATAGTCAATAAACTGTTGGATAAGAAATGGCATGAGAAGGAGACAGGGAAAAAACTTGTAAACCTCATAGAGGGTTTTAACTAGCAGAGAATGTGAATTGGTTGCTCTCAAGCATTAATGAGCCCAACTCCTCTGACTTCAGGGAGCTCCTGACATAATACCTGTGTTTAATAAATGAAAAGGAGGTGAAAATAGTTAAAATCCTGGCTCCATCCATCTCAATTGAATATTTTACATTGTCTTTTCCTCGGAGATGGATTTTTGATTGCAAGTTAAATGTATTTGCATTCACCAAGAGAAAAGGAAAACTGGCAGCAGAATGTAGGATCTGAGTGTCCTACAGGCAGATATAAATCACCCACTTCCTTTCCAGCTTTGACAGACAAGCTTATTCCCAGTAGACAGGACAGAAGTTTACTCATTGTTTAAGCAGGTAGCAGATCCTCTGGGGCTTGAAGATGTTGCCACCTAGAGCACAATGCACATCATCTTCAGAGGCTGTTTGAGATGCTGCTCTGAAAAGAAGCACAGGCTGTTCTGAGGGGTGTGTTTGCTGAGTGTGAAAACAGCTCAAACTGCAAATAAAACTCACAGTGAAAGAGATTTCAGTTCTGAATATATTCCTGGGGTTCCAGGTAGGATGTTATGCCTGTTGCTGTTACAGCTTCTTAGAGTCACAGAATGGTTTGGGTTGGAAGAGACCTTAAAGCTCACCCAGTCCCACCCCCTGCCATGGACAGGGACACCTTCCACTAGCCCAGGTTGCTCCAAGACCCATCCAGCCTGGCCTTGGACACTTCCAGGGATGGGGCAGCCACAGCTTCTCTGGGCAACCTGTGCCAGGGCCTCA
>JAWWLV010000040.1:8450546-8469482 GCA_035041135.1 Platyrinchus mystaceus
CCTCAGTCTCCTCTTCTCCAGCTGAACACACCAAGTGCCCTCAGTGTCCTCACACGGCTTCACATCAAGGCCCTTCCCCATCCTCGTTGCCTCCTTTGGACACTCTCTAATAGAAACACACTGTTCTCCCACTTTCTTTCTCCAAGGATGTGTCTCCCTCTGGAGCAGAGCCTCCCCTTCATGCAGCCCTACAAGGAGGTGGCACATGTGACATAGAGAAGCTTCTCCTACAACTGGTGCAATAAAATACAGACTGAACCTCCCTGCCCTCAATGCCAGCCCATCAGGATAAACTGCATTTGGATTCTTCTCAAGGTCTTTCCCTAAAAATGCAAAGTGCAGGAAAAACCAAAGGGATCTTCTGCTGTAGAGAAGTGTTCTGGTGTTTGGAATTCCTCCTTGTTAATGGCATATCTTTGTTAATAAAGGCCCATATCAGAAGCACATTGCCTAGCTTAGCACGAATAATCAAATATTGGAGGGAAACTTTTGGAAAAACTGAGAAAGTGCATTAAAAGTGTATTTCTTTAAAAAAAACCAAACCAAAACAAAAAAAAAACACCAACAAACAACAAAAAGAAAGCACTTTATCCAGAGAAGCTACAGGATATCCAGAAGATATTCTGGGAATTACAAATAAGATTTGAAACTTGAAGTGATAGAACAATTATCCCTCTGGCCAGAGGAAAATAATCTACTCCAGCTTGATTTAACACAGGGAAAGGGTTCTAGAAGTAAGTCCATGGCAATGAAAAATTCAGAATTTCCCAGGAGCCAAGATGCTGGCAGAGAACATCACAAAATCCTACCTTTGGTGCCAAAGGAATATTCCAGTAAATCAAACACGCAGCTTGGAAAAATTCTCAGGAATTTCAAAAAATTTGTCCCTTGTAGAAATATTCCCAATTATAAAAATAAATTACCAAGCAGGAGAGCATTTTACATTGGAAAGGCATTTCCCCATCCCAGGGGACTCCTGCAGATGAGCTGAGGAAAGGGGGCAAATGAGTGACTCAGAACTCAGGGGGAGTTGGGTCTGGCAAAGCCAGAACTAAAAGAATGTGATAGGGATGCTTCTTATCCCAGAAAGCATGGCCTGGAACAGACCAGGAACTAATGAGGAAAACATGGATAAAGTAAATAAATTAGGAAGAAGAAACTTAAAATGTAGGAAATTTTCAGAGATGGTTAAAAAACTGTTTCTGGTGGGAAGGCAGGGAAGGGTTTGTTGTCCTGTTAATCCAGTTCTCTGTCATCTGGCAATGGAATGTGGTGGCCTCATATTTGGAGTGGTGTTTGTGAGTACAGATGTAAGGAAGGGAGAGAGCCAGGTAAAAATGTGCTGTTGGCACAAGAACTTAATTTTGATTAAATGAAGTTTGGGAGCCTTGCTCAAAGCTGTCATTAATAAATGGCCGTGAGTTGGGCAGGAATATGCCAAGGTTGGAGATATTAAATTTAACCATCGTAGGTCAGGTTTCAAAGCAACAGCCTCACAGGAGTAGTGGAACTTGATTTGACAATCCATCTTGATGTATTTATGGATTCCATTATGATATGGAGACCTGACAGAGCCAAACACTGGACATGGTCTTGAAAGGCCTTTCTAGTCCTTTTTCCTGGTTCCCCCAACAGCATCGGTTAACGTCTGTGTTCACTTTAGGACTGAATTCTTCCCAGCTTCCCACTCTGAAGCAATGCCATGTCCACCAGATGAATTTTTTTACAGGCAGTGCACCAGCCTTTGTTTCAGGTTTGGATGCAACACCTACAGGCCCGTCAGCCAGGGAGGCTTTGTTTGAAACCTTCCACAAAACAAATTTTAGCAGCACTTTGGAAAGGTTTTCCTCAAAGAATGTTGCACTTTTTCCACAACTAGATTTCAATTGCCTCTTTCTGCAAAGGTCAGGGATGTTTAGTTTCATAGCCTTGCTCCTGCCCATCCAGAAAGGGGGATGATTTGTTACCTTTGGATCTGTGTACCCCTGTGGGCTCCAGGATTCCCCACAAGCACTCGAGTGGGAGTTTAGTGTCTTGTCAAGACCAGGCATAAACAAACCTTGCTATTCTGGAGTGTCCTCACCACGGTCAGGCAGAGAATTTTTCTCTTATGTGGGTGAATTCTAAATATTTGATATTTTTTTCTCTGCAGCACAGGAAAGAGTTAATGAAGAGCACCAGATTTCACTTCCAAGCAGGGCCTTGTAGTTTACACTTCATGCCCCAAACACTGGTGAGACATATACCATTTATTTACTTTGAGGCTCAGTCAGTAGCCAGACTTTCTAACACAGTGACATGCAACAAATCAAGTGAACTTCATCTGGGTTTTGCCAGACCTTTGGGAGCCTGCAGAAGGTACCCCATCATCCTGCCAGCTCTCCCCAGTCCTACTCTTGATGGGTGAAAACTCCTCCTTTGCTGAACTTGCCCAGGCCAAGCATAAACAATACACTAGTCCCAACACAAATGCGGGATGTACCCAAGATAGTCTTAATGAAATGGATTCAGAAACTGTGTCTTCATCAGAGTGAGCATTAAATAAGATGATTCTTTGGACTTCTCCTACTTTTTGTATATTCCCAGTGCTGCACAACTGAGCTTGTTCTCTCTAGTCCTGGTAGAATCACAGAATCACAGGATGGTCTGGGTTGTTCCATGCCCTCTCCAACCTGGCCTTGGACACTTCCAAGGATGGGCCATGATAAGGAATACATCCCAAAATGTTCTTTGCTTAAAAGAACTTACACATGAGGACAATCACTAAGTCTCTGGTTTTGTGAACATGAACAAATAAGTAACTTCAGTAAAAGCAAGCAACACCTGACACATGGCTATTTCAAACACATCAGGAAGGTTCAGCTCAGGTTTGCAAAGCACTCAGAAGATAAAAAATGGTGGTTTGTGTAAAATCATCAACAAGCCATGCCCATATTCCTTCTCTATGACCCAGAACAGTGAACAGCTCTGCTCACACTGCACAGGCAGTTTGGGCCTGAATCCATCCTCACAGCTTGCCTGTCACAGAGCCCAGTCCTAAAAACCCTCCAGCCTCAGAGGTTTAGAGCCTGAGCACTTCTGCAGCCCAGGGCAGGCCACTTGGCCTTCCACCAGACACAGGCAGGGCTGAATCTGCTCTAGCCCAGTCCAGAGCACTCCCAAAGGCTGTTCTTCCTAAGCCTGTCCTGGTGGTTTTGGTCAATGCTACTGTCAGGCCACTTGTGCTTGGAGCAAGGAAAAGCAGTCCTTGTTCCTTTTCTCTTGGTCTTTGACAGCTTCAGGTCATCCCAAGCCAACTGATATTTTAGTGGAACTTTGTCAGTACCTCATCCTGCAAGATCAAGACCTCAGCCATTGGAACAACATCTAAAATCAAAGTCCCCTTAAGGCACAAGTCTGGATTTGCTACGTTGAGATGACCAGCATGGCACAGATGAAGCTCTGGTTTGTGTCTCTTCAGTAAAACACTGATTTTTATTCACCAGCATGAAAAAAACACACAGAACCTGTTTGGATTCCAATGCTGTTATAAGCATGAAGAGAATTGGAAAGAAAATACTCATGTGCTTCCTTTTGGAATATAAGAACATCATCTATTTCAGGAAAAGAAAAAAGCACTTCAGTTTTCACCAAAACCTGAAGAACACACAAAACGCCATCTTTGCAAAACTTGGGATTAAATATGTCAGCATTTTAAAGGTCTTTTTGCTGTCAAAATGTTTTTACTGTAGTAAACTTCCCTATTTTAGAGGTGGGGGACTGGAAAGAAAACCCACATAAGAATGTTCTTCATCATATCCCACTGATTTGGAAGTGGGATATTTTCTCCCCTACAGATTTGGGACTGGCATTAATTAGCCAGTTGGACTCTTCTGTTCTTAAAACTCTCCAGTGACAGCAATGTCACACACCCCATGGCAATTCAGTGCCTCAGTCTCCTCAGAACATCTCTTATAACATATTCCCAAAAATATCCTTTCCTGTGATTTAAAACTTTCAGTACTATTCTTATTTACACTGCACATGGAGAACATTTTAATGTTTTCCCGCTAACTTTTCTGCATTTTAAGAACACTCTGTGTCTCTCCACATTTCATAAACCCCATTCATCCTGTCACACACCAAAGGTCACCGTTGTTTTTAAACCTTTGATCATCCTTGTTTTTCTCTTCCAGGCTTCCTCCAACTGCTCTTCATCTTCCCTCAAGTGCTTTGCTCTCCATGAAGTCCTGCCCACCAGGAAGGGAGAAGCCCAGGATGGGGGAGATCTGAAGGCAGGGAACAAATAAAACCCCCAAAATAAAAGTGTATCATCAGGAGGATGTTTGCTCACAGCACTTCTTACTCCAGTACAGCTTCAAACCCTCAGGACTGTGAAAGAAAAGCTCAGGGTGCTTATCTTATCTGAATGTTTGCACATTCTTAGCATTGACTCAAAGCTTCTTCAGCCGGAGCCCTGTGAGTTTAAATTGTTTCAAGTCAACAGTAGATAGGCCTGGCTCAGTCAATCTTTGACTTTTGGAAGCAAGTCTGGCCCATTATCACTTCCCCTCCTCTCCCCTTTTGCTGGTTTAGCAATGCAATTAGTCTTCCCTGATTTCTCTTTCCTTCAGGAAGTGGATCAGGAGAGGAGGCATCACAGGTTTTCTTTGCTGTGGTGGGAGGAGTGGGTGAGGGGAGGCAAGGAATGATGCACAAAGTAGCATCAGGATTTACAAGCAAGTTGGATGAGAGTGACAGGGAGATGAGACACAAGGAGAAATAATGTGGAACCTGCATAAAGCAAGTGATGTGATCTGCTGGGATTTACTCACTTTTAGGAGATTTAAGCAACTGAGAAAAGATACAAGATCAAACCCCACTATATATATATAATATTATATATTATTTAATATAAAATATATATCAAAAGTCAACATCAGATTTCAGAGAAGAAACAAAATACTGAATGAGGCCACTTTTACCACAGAATGGGTTTCCCCTCATTACTTCTTATATGTTCCTTTTCTGAAAATAAACCTTTCTTCCTCCATAAATAAACCTGTCTTCCTCCAAGGACATAAAGATTAGAGAATGGAAAATGAAACCTTGTTTAGGAGTGAGGATTTTGTAGGCATCATTTCATTTACATGAGGAAAATGGATCAAAATGGATGACTTGACCACGTGGCTACTTTCCTGCTCCACAGGCATGTTGGAGAGCAAGCCTGGCATCAAATCAATCATACTGAGCTTGCACCAGGAAAGAGAAGGAAGAGGGGACAGAAAAACCTTCTTTTCACATCAAGTTCTGCTTTCCTTCTGCTAAAGACATTCACAGAGGCATCACTTGCAGGCTAAGGACCAATTTTTTTGGTTTATCAACACAATTTTTTACCCCGACTCTGCCTGTTGACTGAGGCTCTGTGCACATACACATTCCTGGAGGAACGTTTCCTGCAGGGGAGGATGGATATAAACAGCTCTGCAGGTTCTGCTGATCTAGTCCTTCACTTCAACTAACCAAACAGCCTAAACACATCCATCCCCACTAGCCTGAGTTGTCCAAACTCTCCGTGCTCCTTATTTCTAACTTTCCATTCACTGTTTCCAAAACGTTGATATATTGACTAAACTACAAGAACTGTTTTTAGCTTTTTTTCCGAGTCAGAGCAAAACTTGCCTTCAAACTAACTGGTTGAGTCACCTTTTTTTATCCCTCCCCTGTGCCTTCACCCTGACCACAGAAGTCCTTTCCAAGCTTTGCTCCTAAGCATGTTTAATGCCAGTTCTGCTGGGCTCCTGTTCATAACCTCAAGCCAGGGCTGGGTCACTCAAAGTGCTTTGCTTTTGCTTTTTCACCTTCCCTAACTCCCCCTTACAGCAGGGATTTACATTTTATATCCATGGAATGGTTTTGGTTGGAAGGGACATTAAAGATTATCCAGTTCCATCCCCCTGCCATGGGCAGGGACACCTTCCACTAGCCCAGGTTGCTCCAAGCCTTGTCCAGCCTGGCCTGGGACACTTCCAGGGATGGGGCAGCCACAGCTTCTCTGGGCAACCTTTCAACATATGGTTTTATTGTGCAAGGAAAAATTAGATCTATTTGCATGTAGTCCCCAAATTAGATCTTAGAGACTTCAACACTGAAATTGTAACTTTTCACATCCATTTGCACTTTCTATTGCACAGCAAAAAGAAAATGGTGCCAGACAGCAGAATATGAAGCCAATTATGTGTTATTTCTATGTATATTTATAACAAATATATTAGAAAAATTTAATTGTCAGTGATGAGATGCTGAACAATCACAGTAATAAATAAAGAGGACTGGCTACTGTGAAATATTTGATGAAAATATGATGGAATTCCTCAGATCCAAATGAGATGTCACTCACATGAAAATGAAAGCAGCAGGAATTCCCAATTGGAACTAACAACTCTCTCCTTCTCCTTTCTCTATGGTATCATCACTGTCATTTATTACTTTGTGCTGAGCATCAGAGACACAGAGGGAGATGCCTTATGCTGTGGTGAGAGCCTGGTGTTCTAATCTGGATCCAGCTTATGTGTTTGATTATTCTAAAGTTATGCTTCTCATGTATGGATAATAAAGTGCTGTGGACCAGGAGAAGCCCTAGGGATAAGGATTTACCCAGGTCATCCTCAGAGATTGGAGCAGTTGAGAAAGGAATTTTGGAAGATGGAGGAGAAAAGATGCCCTTCAGGCGCACTTTCTGGGGAGGAAAGGGCCACTTGGATTTAACTCTGAAAGGTGTTTTAAATCATGGAGTCAAATGGAGCCTGTGATGAACCCACACCTCGAGTGCCGTGTCCAGTTCTGGGCCCCTCACTATGAGAACGACACTGAGGGGCTGGAGCGTGTCCAGGGAAGGGAACAGAGCTGGGAAGGGTCTGGAGCTCCAGGAGCAGCTGAGGGAGCTGGGGGGACTCAGCCTGGAGAAAAGGAGGCTCAGGGGGACCTTCTCACTCTCTGCAACTCCCTGACAGGAGGGGGAGCTGGGAGGGGTCAGGCTCTGCACCCAAATAACAAGCAATATGACAGGAGGAAACAGGCTCAAGCTGTGCCAGGAGAGGGTCAGGTTGGACATCAGGAAGAATTTCTTGCTGGAAATGGTGGTCAAGCATTGGAAGGGGCTGCCCAGGGAGGTGGTGGAGTTCCCACCCCTGGAGGTGACCAAGGAAGGACTGGACATGGCACTCAGTGCTCTGGGCTGGGGGACAAGGTGGGCATCGGGCACAGGTTGGACTCATTGATCTTGGAGGTCTTTTCCAACCCTATTGATCCTCTGATTCCATGTGAATGCTGAGGTGGAAGCTCTAAGGACAGCAAAGCCTCCTGAAGACACCCTGGTACACTTTCTCCCATACTACTCCTGTATTTTGCCTTTCATCTTCCAAAATACAGAAATATGAGGATTCTCTTAATTTCCCTGGCACTCTGCTGTGTATCAGATCTTTAACACATGCACACTCAATGGAATATGTCTCTACAATATAAAACTTACAGCACACACACATCCATCTGTGCTTGCCATGCCCTTTCCTCACCCAGAAATCACAAGACAGTCTTAGGTAGGAGTGTCTGTGGCTCTGCAACCACCTCAGCTCTGGAAACCCTTCTAGACCTCCCAGGACAGCACATCTTAGAGCCAAAAAATTCACCTCCAGACTTCAACAGCATCTACATTTCCTTGGGGAAATCCAAACTATTTGGTTCTGGGCTTTTTTTGCAGCCAAGAGGACCTGGCCTGAGTTTTGCCTGCACATAGGTCCAGGTTATTGCCCAGATTTTGTTTTCCTCAATCTGCCCTGCCTGGTTGATGCTCTTTCCCTACAAACTGCAGCACTCCTGAAAATGTTCTACATCAGGAGAACTCTCCAGTTTTAAATGACTTTACTTCTGATTTACACAAGAATTTAATTAAACCGAAAGTGGGACCCTTCAGATAAACTGCAGCCAAAGAAACTGTTGCTATAAACACACTGTGGGCTCTCTGCAAGCCAAGCCAAGCTGCTTTATTTGCACACTACAATAAAGATGCACGTCCAAGAATCTTCATAGGGGGACTCTGGATCCCTGTGGGATCAAAGTGATCCTTAAAGAGGAGTTTATATTTATCTCTACATTTGGAAAAGACAAATTAAACCATGTTCTCCCTCAAGTTATTTCATAGTGCTGGACAATCTAGGGCAGAAATGTGCATTTTGATTCCTCCTACCTCATGTAGCAGTGCAAGATCAACGTAAGAAATCACTTTTTTATGGTACTTGTATTTTCACTGACTGTAAAACAAGACAGACATTTCACTTAGGCTTAATACCCAACTTTTAGGCAATAAACTGAGGTTAATCCTGTCTTTTGCACCAAATACAGCAGTTCAGGGCTTAAGCATTTGTAGCTGGATGCAGGATGCACAGCCTGTGCAAGACACACAGGGAGTGTAACCCAAATGAACATGCAAAGTCATGAATAAGCAAACCCAGAACAAACTCCAAAGATATCTCACTGAGATTTGCAAAATTATCCATGAATGTTTTTTGGGAATTAAAAAAAATAGTGGAGAAGCCACATTTTTTTTTAATGGTTACAATGATTATGTTAATCTCAGTTTCTCTCCCTTTCTATATGTTATATGTGACTTTATAAGGGGAAGGACTGAGCTAAAAGCTTTTCCAGAGCTGGAAGACAAGGAAAGAGAGGCATTTGGGCCATTGAAATACAGTGGGACAACCCATTTTACACCTTCTCCTCCTGATCTTCCCCAGAGCACCAAGACAAGCATTTAAGAACAGGGAGAGACGAGGTGAGGAGTTGGATCAAACAGGACCCAGGAAGTATTTTAAGCTTCATCTTTTACAGTCCAGCCACTGATTCCAAAGGGCTTTGATAGAATCCAGTAGCAGAGATGATCTGGGGTCAGTCTTTAAGTCAGGCAGCTCAGTTTGTACAACAGCCTTGCCAAGAGCCAGCTGGAATTGTAGGGAAACAGCATAAAAATGGGATACCCCAAACCAGCAAAAATATCTGTAATACATTTTTTTTTCTTTTAAGTGTTTTACTTTTGGTCTTAGCATTGAAAATTCTGCAAAGTGTTGCCACTCCACAACAACAGAACAATGAGTTTCGTGCTCCACAGAGGCAGCTTTGTGTGATAAAACCCCAATACCCCCTTATTTCCTTAGAATACCCAGGGGAGCTCCAGCCACAGCTGAAGGTGCAGCAACATTTCAGCCCTAAACTTGATTTTTCTTGTGAATTGGCCTTGTTTAGTTCCTGCCCACAGTTGGTTTTGCTCATTTATTTTAAGGAATTTGTAGGAAAAACCTTTCAACCATTTTTCAGTCGGAAGCAACACAATTATTGCCACATATTTCCCACCCCCCCAAATACCTCGTAAACAGCTGGAACTTTTAAGGACAAATCTTGGCCAGGCACTGGCCTTGTCAGGGGTGTTTGGGGACATTAGACATGGCTACAATGAGTCAAGTGTTGCTTTGCCCAAGTATTAAAAAAGCTTAATCACAAGATGTGTTAATCACTTGATTTTTTTTTTTCTTTTAGCTTCTGAAATTTTAGGTTTCCCACGTCCCAGATTTTTCTCTATAATGCCTAAAATTAGGGAAGAAGAAAAAGATGTTCATGCTCAAGTATTCCAATATTTGGGGCTGGAAGGCAAAACTCAAACAGTCAATGTGTGATAAATTATGGGAGCTGGGAATTAATATAAAATCAGGAAAAAAGAAGGTAAATAATGAATTTTAGAACGCCCTTCTTGCCACATTTCCAGAAGTTTGTCTGCATATGCAGTAGTTTAGTAATAACCTGACACACCCACTCTGCCACACAGCCCATACTTAAAGCTTATGAAGGACAGAGGGAAGAGTTGCAGGAAATCCTTCAGCAAGGAAAACAGCTCAGTGTTTATATCTGGGACAAGGACACTTGGCAACACCATCAAGGGTCCCCCAACCAGCAAGGGAAAAATGCTGTAATAATGATGTTGACACAGTTGCAGCCTGGAGAGGTTTCCAGGACAAATGATATTTTCATAGTCACTCAGATAAACCCTTTTTCAGATAACGAGAAAACTTCTTTTCTTTCTATCTTTTGCTGGTCATAAATTCAGTAGTTTTTGTTTTTCATTGTCTTCCCTTCTAATTGGTGATTTAGGAGGAAAACGCTTGGAGAAGGTTTAAAAATTTCCATTGGCAGAGGTTGAGCTGGAAGAGGGATTTGGTCCTTGAAACTGGTTAAATGAGGGGAGCAATATTAAAGAAAAGCATTTTCAGGATATACTGAAGCTCTTTGCCAATTCAACTTGAATTTAACAGGTAGTTTTGGCCAGAGTAGTTTGGGCAAAGCCTTTGAAAAGATCAAGAAGCTCTCATGTGAAGTTTTCACCCTGATTTGCTTTACTTTGTTTTCTAAATACCATTTTCTGTACCTTCTGGTTTAAAAATTAATATGTATTGACTCAAAGGCAATGCTTCAAGTCAATGTTGGGGAGGGTTTTTTGAAATTCAAAATGCTGAATAACTGCAAGAAACAGGGAGGTTCAGATCCAGGTATAGATTGTACTACGCCTAGAAAACCATCCCACTCCCCGTCCTTTGTACTTCTGCTGATTCCAGCCTGTTTATGTTCTGGAAAGGTGGTGGTTGGGACTCTGATTTAGGAGCACAGAGACTCCATTACCTCCCCCAGAGAAGGTGCTGCTGTTCCTGCCTTCTCAGAGACCTCCCTGCTTCCAGCAGCCCAAGGAATAAGCATAATCTTTATCCCAGAGCCCACAAAACATTCCTTACCTGTCAGAAAGGGAAGGTGACCTTGTGCTCACACGGGGTGAGGAAGGAGGTTGGAGATGCCTGAGCTCCCTCAGTCAGAAGCAGAGCTGGAGAGCAACATCCTGGGGCAGGGATGAGGGTGCCAGTAGGGAACCCAGGATCTGGGAGTCCCAGAGGAGCTGGTACGGGTTGTTGGTGGTCCCAGAGAGGGCAGGAACCAAACCCCACAAAGATTCTGAAGCAGCCTTGCAGCTGTGGGGTTTTGGGGGTTACCTGGGGGGACAGAGACTGAGCAGGATTTAGCCCCAGGTGTGCCAGGGCTCTGAGTGATCCACGGGGTCCTGATCAGCCTCACCTGGAACCCCCAGGAACACCCTGATCAGCCTCACCTGGAAGCCCCAGGAACACCCTGATCAGCCTCACCTGGAATCCCCAGGAACACCCTGATCAGCCTCACCTGGAACCCCCAGGAACACCCTGCCTGGGGCCAGAGCTCTGAGTCACCCACAGAGTCTTAATCACCCCAATCAGCCTCACCTGGGATCCCTACAAACACCCTGCCTGGGGCCAGGGACCTATTTAATCTGGAGCCTGGAGCTTCCCTTTTCCTGGAGTTGTGTCTTGTGTTCTCAGCCCATCTTTGGCTCTGCTTCCTTAGTGCCCATGGACCCATAGAGGTGGGTTTGTTGTCTCTTGGCAGGGCTTTTACATCCATGTTTCTTCCTCTGGTCCTGCCTTTGGCTCTGTGTCCTGAAATCACTTTGTGCCGTCTCCTTGTTTCCAGATCTGTCTCTGGTCCCTTTTGCTCCTGACTTGAACAAGTGACCCTGGCTGCTCCCTGACAAAGCAAGGGGAATGTTGGCTCTGTAGGTGGATTTAGGGACTTATTGCCTCAGGTGGTATTTTGAAGCTGTAGAAGCTTTCCAGTGTCCACCGTGGTGGTGTTATGGTGCATTTAATGTGGCTGCTGCTCATGCAAAACAACCCTAAAGGCATTTTTTTTCCTCCCTGGGGACTCGAGGAGGCTGTTTTTATGTGCTGCTCCTTTCTGCCTGTGTTCCTTTTTCATTCTTTCCACATTACATGAGACAGTAGGTGGGAATATGCAGCCAGATAACAGTAATTTATTACTGATCTGTCAGAGTTGTTCGAAAGTCTTTCCAGCTAGTGCTATAAATTAAGGAGGTTTTATCCTTTTTTTCCCTTCAACAATCTGAGAATCTTCTTAAAGGAAGGCAATGCTATATTTAAATTTCTTGCAAATGTTTAAGCAGCATTTACTGAAAGTTGGCATATGGAGAAGTATTTTCCTCTTACTAGATAGGATTGGATTAATCAGTTATGTCTAGGTGATAATTATTGGGGTAAGTTTTTGTATTGTGCTTTCTCCAAAGCAAGTTTCCTCCTCTCCTTTGTTTGTTAGGACTCCCTGAGATCCTCCTACTTCTGGAATATAAAGTAGATATTTTGCTCCTCCTTATTTTTCTTTTCTCTGCCTGATACTTCCTAAGTTTGATTGTCTTGGATAAAGTGAGTTGGGACCATTAGTAGCTGCAAAACCTCCTCAGATTATAATACTGATAAATTCCTCATTCTGATATTTTCCCAGGTGTACCAGGGCATTATTTATAATCAAACTGGAATGACAGTTATTCTGGTTATTCTTAATTAGTTTGGTCAGAACTGGTTGTGATAAATTGTATTTTATCAGGTGGGTGGTTCAAATGTTATTGGGGGTGTTTGTAAAATTAAATACAATAGTGCATTGGTGCATCTGATTGTGGCTCAGGACTGTCTTGTCCCCTAAAGCCATAATACTATTACTAATAAATAGAACAAAATATCAGTGAACTTTATCTCAAAAAACATCTTTTCACAGTGTTTTACTACCTATCTCTTGACATTAAACACAAAGAATTAATCCAGCATGAATTTGCAATGGGCTTCAAAGTAGAAATGCTGATTATTTTTCAGCTGCAGCATTTTTGGGGCTATGAACACTTCCCTTGGTTTTTGTCAAAACTCTTTTTCTAAGTATTTAATTACATTTCACCTTTGGGAGTGTTGTGAAGGGATGGCAGAAGGCACAGCAGACTGTCTGCATTCTTTGGACAGTCTATCATCAAATATGTTCAGGTTGGCATCCCTATGCTTGTTCTCAGAAATTATCACCTAAGGTCACCTCTTCAATTATTCCTTTCCAAGAAAACATTGTGCTTTTGGAAGCATTCCCAGCTATAGCAGTAGCAGAGTGGATACTTGCAAATTTATATCCCAAGTTTTTACAGATCTGTGTTGGATAAAATCATTCTATGTTGGACAGCATCTAAGCGCATTAAATAAGATAAAATGCTCATTTTCATGGAGTTTAGTTGAACTTGACTTAGCCCAATACCAAAGCTGAGCAGTTACTTCTGGAAGTCACTTTACTGCATTTAGATCATCAACTCTCATTGGAAATCAGTAGGTTAAACCCTTAAGTGTTGCAGGCAAAACTCTTCCACAGTCCACAGAGGGAGCATCTGTGAGCCACATGGTCCTTCCCATCCCTTGCTGGGTGGGATTTCCAAGGCAGCTGAAGGTAAAGCAGCTTTGGTTTTTTTGTTTTCCAAGTCTTGGTCCAGGTGACTCCTGTGGTGTTTTATGTACCATGGTGTGTAGTTAACACTGAACTGCAGAGAGCAAATCAAGAACTCTCTACTTGGCTTTGTTTTTCTGGTCTATTTGTCCCCCAGAACCAGGGGGGGTTCTCTGCTCTAGTCTCAGTGGGGAAACAGCCTGAGGATATGCTTTTCCTCAAAGCATAAATATCTCCTTTCTGGTGTTTCTATCAGACCTAAACCTTCAGTGCCTCAGCAGTTACCAATCAGTCTTACACATTCATCTTGTGATGACTATTTAGCTCTGAATGATGTTTGTTTTCAGCTCAGAGTGATGCTCACTGCTGTGAGGGACTACTGGGAGTGTTAAGCATAGAAAATATTAATGGAAACATTTCAGGGGAGGGTAGGATCCTCACAGAAATTTACAGCAGTAGAAATAAAGGATAAAGTGGATGCAAAATGTTCTGCCTGGGAGCATTTCAGAGTGTTAAATGACAGGATGTATTCAAGGTGACAGACTGCAGCATCTGTGCTGTAAATGCACTGAAGTTCAATGTTCTCCTGCATTATTACAGTTACTCAGACAGGGAAGAGTAAAATTAATATTCCTGCATGAGTGGAGTTATGTAAATACACTCAACCAAAACAGAAGTTGTTCCATTACCTGGGGCACTGAACAGTAATAGAGCACAGGCAATGGCCAATATGTCTTAAAAACAGAGCTCTGGCTTTGGATATTCCTTTTTATCTCACCCTGTACCTTGTACCCAGGCAAGAACAAATGAAAGCTTGGGAGCATTTAAAACATTACAAACACCACCAAAAAAATCCATGACAGAAAGAGGGAATTGCAGTTAAGCTCTAATTTGGTTTGGGCAGCACAATCAGAGAACACTTCTTTGATACCACCCTGGTTGTGGCCTTGGGTCCCAACCTCTATATGTGCTGAAAGGCTGGGAATGTGCCTTCAACCCTGTACCCTCAGAGTTCTTGTTGCAGTAGCCATTTCATTTCTGTACCTGTGATGACCTGTTCCATCTCTGGATGTTTTACAGTCTAGGCATGAGGTGTGGAGGGGAAGGTCCCCAATCTGAACGGAGAATTGTTCCCTGAGCATTGAAAACCTGGTTTCCCTACAGTGTGGGAAGTACCTCAGGACAGGGTGTGAGACACCAGTGTGGGGAGCAGGAGCCCCACCTCTACTTGGCAGAGGGTTTTTAATGGTAACAGGATTTCCTCTTTGCTGGCATTTTGGAGGAAGCACTAATTTTGTAAGAGAGGCTCTTCATCCTCAGGTTCTGTTGGGATCTGCAGTGCAGAGCTTGTCCTGGAGTCAGTCACCTGCTTCAGGAGGAAACTGCTCTCATGGCCTTATTGTTGCAGGAGAATATGATCATGTTTCATGTGTGTGCTTGGAGAACTTGCTCATAAGAGCTCAAAATGGTATCTTTCTCCAAGAAGGATGTCTCCTTATCCCTTCTCTTTAGGTTTTGGAAAGGTGTTTGCCACTATCCTTACACAAAGTGGGCTGGTATCGGGTCAAGTGGGAGGACATGGAGTGAGGGAATGTCACTGAGGGCACCTTGGATTGCTGCTCAAACTGAATCTGTTTGATATCTATCATAGAATTCCCTCCTGAAATATCAGGAGCTCTCCAATCTCCTTGTTCTGGATCCCACACCGGAGCTCTTGAGGACCCCTTTGTGTATATTTAATTTATTTTGTGTGTTTTAATTTCCACCCCCATGCATTTCCCTTGGAAGAACTGAGCACCAACCCCACTAGAGCATCATCTTCCTTATCTAAAATTGTTAATTGTTAATTTTTCATTGTGACTGCATTATCTCACCTCACATCTGCTTAAAATTCTGTACAACAAAAGCAAGATTTAGTCTCTGGTAAAGTAGATGAATACTGATTATAACAAACATGGGACCAAATTAATATTTTTTTCTTCCTTCATGCTGAGCTTTTGTGTCCAGGGGCTTGTCTATATTTTTTCTATATACATTATATATTTTACATATATCTATTTTTATATATAATGTGTGCTTAGTATATGAAGTTTAGATATTTATTCCATCCTCCCTGGAAAGAAAAGGACATTTTAGAATGCCTGTTTTTTAATAAAACAAAAACAAAGATGTTAATGGGGCTAATAGAACCCGTTGTATATAAGGAGGCCTAAAATGTTTTGCTCTTTGTTTATATTCCTAGAAATCAGTGTTTTCATCTAAAACTTTAGAGAATAGCCACCTGTCTACCTTATTGTCTGCAGAGCTGCTTCACTGTTGTCACAAAATGACCTTAACAGAGGAAAAGGCCTCGTCTCTGTTTGGTTGTCTGGGATTTTTGTTTGTTTTGTTTTTAAACGAGCTCTTGATGAGCTTTAATTGCCTTGTTGGAGTTCAAAGGAGATAATCCCCATGTTTATGAAGTTCTTTATTCTCATACTCCTGCTTGTAGCAAACAATGCCTGCTTCTTACAGAGCTTGCAAAAGCTTTCCTAAATTCTGGCATTTCCTACCTCCAGACTTGTTGACTCTGTAGTTTCTAGTCCTGTGATATTTGCACAGTGCCCAGCATTATAAGTCTGTTGTTTTTTTTTTTACTATCATTACACTTCAGATTACTCTGATTAAACTTGAAAATGCTGCTTTGGTGTGTCTGCTTTTAGTTATGGTGATAGATTTGAACAATTAGAGCTGATAAACATGCAGAAGACTTCTTTTTTTTTTTTTAATTGCAAACTATTTTAAATGCAAACTATTTTGTGGCATTGAATGGATGGGTTTAATTAGTTTGAACATAAACTATTCTTGCAATGTGGTGTGGTGGGAGGGTCACAGCAAGAGCAAAGAGATTTTTACCTGGCAGCAGTGGCAGAAACCACAACTTGGATATATTCATTTAAAATGAACTTGTTAAGCAGAATATGATACAGATGTGATAAGAAGCTGGACTGGTTGTGGGATCTTATATGAAATGATGTGCAGAGCTCACTTGTGTGCCTTGGAAACCCCTGACTTGTATTACAAAGAGGGTGTGTGGTATTTTACAACCTTCCAGGAGGAGCACAGCATGTTCTTTTAGAACCTTTATTGCTGATGCAGTGTGGTGGAGGCCAGTTAGTTTTAATGACATTTACTTGCTTTCTTTCATTAAGCTGGTGGCAGTTTTGGCACAACAAAACCCGTGTGCAACTGAATTTATGTTTTATAAACATGAGAAGGTGGAAACAATTGTTTTTCAGGTTGTGGTTTCTCGTGCTCATCCAAGGACAGTGCCTGCCCATGCTGTCCTTGGAAGGATGCTCCAGGACACTCCATGCTGGCTGGAATGCAGGAGAGTTCAGCCACGTGTGAAAAAGGCTGAGGGTAGTTTTGCTATTATCTGTCCCTTCTGAGAGGTTTCTGCTGCTACAGAGTTGTGTGTGCTGGTAGAATCATCCCAGGCAAGAGGGTTGGTGTGCGCACACGAGGCAAGGAAAAGCCTCAACTGGTCTTGCAGCTGAAGGTCTGGTTTGAGGCTTTTTTATTAATTTAAAGGCAACTGGAAGACTGCTGGCAGCAAATCCTCTTGGTTCTTTCTGGTCATACTAATAACAAGCTGCTTCCCACTAAAAGTAAAATGCAAACTTCCAGGAAGCAGCAGGGTGATGATCAGTCACTGGACTTACAAGAAATATCCTTGTTCATGTGAGAGGATCTTCTATCAGCTGCCTGCCCAGAGAAGCTGAAGATACTTCTCGACTCAAGTTCAGAGACTCTTTTAAGGTTTATTCCAGAAAAAAATGAGTAACATCTATTCCGTGTCCCAACCTGATAGCCTGACACCTCTTATTTTTTCCCCTCCTCTGCTCTATCTGCTTTCCCCACAGCACATCCATATCCTCCCATGTCTTCATCCTCCCCCATCCCTGTGCAGGAATGTCTGATTGCCTGAGCTGCCCCAGCTCACTCAGGACGAGCTCTTTGGCTGAGGGAACATTTGTCAGCCCTCAGGAGGAGCTCACCCTCATCCCTCCCAGAACAGCTCCCCTCACCCGAGGTGACCTGCTGGAAACATGAAGGCAAAGTGCAGTAGCTGAGACCATTATTTGCAGGTGATTTATGTTTTCCAGCTGCATGATTTGTAAGGTTGGTTTGGGATTATTCCATGGCACAGTTAGGGAGGCCTTTCAAATCCTAACTGTTGTTCCAGAATCAATACAAGCTCCCCTGACTCTGATTATAAAATTGTTTTGTGACAAATTGTTTTTGAGGTAGTTAAGATTTGCATCTTTTATATATAAAACGATGAATGTGGACTGGAGATGTTTTGATTTCAATAGCTTAACTTTTGAGTAGAAAGATAATTAATGCTTAATTTTATTGTCAGCTGTCAAATTGCATTTTTGAAGTCAAAAGGTCTGGTGCAACTGAATGGCCACATTTTTCAGTGATCTGTGCTTGGGAGCTCGGTGGGGATGTTCTTGTTTTGTATATTTAGGGCTAGTTTGGGTTTTTACTTTGTTGTTATTTTTGTTTGGGGTTTTGTGTTTGTGGGGGTTTTTTTGTGGGTCTTCATAGGTGGGCTTTTTTGATGGGTTTTTTTGGGGTTTTCTGCCAGTGCTGCAATCAACAAGTTCAATGTACTTCCAAGTGGGAAGATAACTCCTCAAAATGCTCTATTTGCCAACCTTCTTGTGGTCTGTGAGGATTCCTGTGTTACTTTGGACCTCTTGAGTACTCTTAGAAATCCTGCTTTTGTAATTTGCTCTGGCCCTGATCTAGTTTATGTATCTTGTGACCTGCTAAACTCTGCCTTGGGATGCTCATTTTCTGTTTGTTTCCGGGCTACAATTATTTATAATTCAGAAAGCAGTAACATCTTGGGCAAATATTTAGAAAGCTCAAGTGTTTTGTTGTCATACAAGGCTAAAACTGTGTGAGTGACCTTCCTGGCATCACAGGATTTTTCTTCTGAAGTGAAGAGCTCACGTTTTGTTTCACGATTGTAGGTTCCCTCACCATAAGGTCATGTCTTGATATTCACCAAGGTTTGTCCTCTCTCTCCCGTGCTCAAAAGGGCTGCCTGGATTTCAGTAGAAGTTGAGGATATTTGGAGAGGTTGTGTGGTGGGTAAATAGAGCTTGAGATAAATGAGTGACAGAACAGGCCATGTGCTGAGGGAGGGCTGTTCTCCCCCCTTGCCATGTGCTCTTGGCAAGCACAGGATTGATGTGAACTCACATTTCCCTGTTTAAAGGTTGATTTTGCTTCTCTTTGGTATGCTTGTGTTTTCATGGTATTAAAGTGAGCTGGACAAAGGGATGGAGTCCACAATTAGCAGATGTGCAGGTGACACCAAGCTGGGGGGGAGTGTTGGTCTGCTGAAAGGCAGGAGGGCTCTGCAGAGTGACCTGGACAGGCTGGATCCATGGGCTGATTCCAATGGGATGAGGTTCAACCAGGCCAAGTGCCGGGTCCTGCACTGTGGCCACAACAACCCCCTGCAGCCCCACAGGCTGGGACAGAGTGGGGGGACAGGGCCAGGCAGGA
>JAWWLV010000040.1:8470528-8485343 GCA_035041135.1 Platyrinchus mystaceus
GTTTGAGCAGAGCCTGGATGTGGCATCAGTGCCATGGTGTGGGTGACAAGGTGGGGTTGGGTCACAGGTTGGACTCGGTGACCTCAGAGGTCTTTTTCCAACCCAATTGATTCTGAGAGTCATTTTAGCTGGGCATTCATGTCACCTTATACTTCACAGCTGTGCTGCAGTTCTGTGGACACAAACATCTGTGGAATGTCACAGTCCTCTGAGTTGCCCTTGACTCTGTTTTCAAGTGAACAACATTCATGTGTGTTGCCTTTGCTTTTTCAAAAGATGATTATAGAGAAGGGATGACACTGATCCTATCCCATGCCTTGTTTTCAGTATTCCTTATATTTTTACTGGCACGGAGGAGGGATTTTGGTCTGGTTTGATACTTGCACTGATGTGCAGATGTGCCCATGGCTGCTGCTTCCACTGCTCCCAGTTCAGCTACAGCACCAATGCAAAGAGCAAGGGCTGCTCAGCAGGAAGGGCTCCCTGGGCCCCACCCATGGCAAGGAATCAAAGGTGGCTAGTGGAAAAAAAAAAAGGTTTGAACTATAAACTCTGGATTAGCGAGTGTTGAAAGACTTGTTTTTTCCATGTATCTGTCCTGGCAGGGTTTTCACATGGACAGGAATCACAAGACATCAGAGTTCCTGGAGGTGGCAAGTTGTGTTTCATTTTTGAAATGTATCTCCCTCTGTTTTATTTATTCAGATGATGCTCTTTTCTTCTTCCTTGAGATGGATAAACTGTCCTTCAGTGAAGGTCTTGTCTACCACAGGCCATTGTGGCCTTCCAGTACCTTAAAGGGGCTTATAAAAAGGAGGGAAGAGGGACTTTTTATATGGGATACAGTGACAGGACAAGGGAGAATGGTTTTAAACTGAAAGAAGGCAGAATTAAATTAGTTATCAGGAATAAGATCATTCAGAGGGTGGTGAGGCCCTGGCACAGGTTTCTCAGAGAAGCTGTGGCTGCCCCATCCCTGTGAGTGTCCAAGGCCAGGTTGGAGAGACCCCTGAGCAAACCTGACCTAGTGAGAGGCAGTGAATTAATTGTCAACTTCAAGCTTGTTGGAATCACTGCCATGGCTTTAAGAGCTGTTTCTTGGGCTTCTCTTGGAGGGGTGACAGTTCTTAGTTCAGCTGTGATGTTTCAGCCAAAGAAGAAGGAAAGCTGAGGGGGAAGGGGAAACTCAGAGAAAGGCTGTTCTTTGGGAATTTCAAGTCAAAACCTGAAGCAATAAATTTTAAATGAATGGATGTGACCTTGAGAACACCCGAGAGTTTGGAGTCTGGGTTCAAATTTTCATGTTGGATCAATAAGTATCAATAAATTGGCTTCTTGCTGTGTGATGGTGATATATCTACTGGAGCAGGCTGTGCCAGTATTCACCTCACTGGTGGATTCAGGGAATTTTTCACTTGTTTTAAGTCTTCTGCACACTTACATCTAGAAAGCTAGGATTGAAAAACCTTTTGGACCAGAGATTTGTTGTGAGGGAGATGGAAGGGCAGCTTTTTTCAGGCAGCCTGTTTTTCCATTGTGTTGCACCAGCTGTGTAACAGTTGTTCAGGTGAGCACCAATAGGATTTTGGTGTTTGTGTTTTAGTCCCAGCCTGCAATGGATGGAGAGAATGCAACAAGAGAACTGCCTTGATTTTATTTTTTATTTCATTTTTTTTTAGGTGAAGGCTCACAGCAGTTATTTAACACAAATCAGTGTAGTTGGCCATAACAACAAGTTTCTCCTCCAGCCAGTGCAATAATGCCCCAAGCAATGTTTTATATCTATTGCTCCAGAGCAAGGGGAGGCATAACCCTGATTGAGACTGCAGACTGTATATTTAGTTATTGGTTTTTCACAGCCATGTTTCCTTAGGAAGTAACATAAACATAACTTGATCAATGCCTAATTTATTGCCTCAGCAGTAGCACTGGAGATCTGGCACTGTATCAAATGTGAGTTTTTAAGCTTAACACGAGTGAAACGATAGTTAAAATATATGTTTGAAACAGCAGGGAGAGAAAGGCTGGAGTTTCCATTAACCAACCTGATGATATTTTTAAGAATCTGTGTCTGGCAGATCCATTAGCTGCTGTTAGAGCTTTCAGGAACTCTTTGTAGGACTGTTGAAACATCCCAGTGCTCTGACCCCAGAGCACACAGCGTAAGGAATTGGAGTTCCTTTGCTGGAGCAAATAATTCATCCCCATCCTCTTGCTGAGGGGAAAGTGGGAATTGCTGTAACAGCATGAAAGGATGTCTGGAGGTCTGTGGTTCTCCCTCCTGAGTTTAAACAGGGATGTTGATGGTTTTGTGTAAATGGGATTGGCTGGGAATTGGTGACATTCTCAGCATGGGTCTCAATCCTTTAATTTCCAGAGGATTTGGCCACCAGAGACTCAGTCAAATGTGATCAGGACACCTGTGACTATATTATAATAACTTACAAACTAATTAAAGAGTTCCTGTGTGTCTTGCTCTTGTGAAAAACCACCCCTGGATCCTTCAGAGCTCATTTTTTTAAAAGGAGTGAGATCATCTGTCACTGCAGAAATACTTCAGCAGCAGCATCTGAATCTGAGAACAACTGGAATAACTCAGGTGGGCATTGCCAGACCTGAGGCAGAGGGTGGCATCCCTCTTGTTCCCATCTGGAGCCACTCCCTAGGAGGTGGTGCTGCAATGCAAATGTTTGATGGGTTGAAGGGAGCCAAGCCAGTAAATCAGCTTGGGATCTATCCCTCACACAGTCCAAGTGATTAATTGTGTCAAAGGAGTGTATTTCCATGGAAGCTGATTTTTGGAATACTTACTGGTGTTAACTGTGACACTAAAAACCAGGTGGGGGTCCAAATTTGCCTTCTAAGCATTACAGAGCTCTGTTCTGATATATCTATTCATGTGTAGGCAGCCTCTCTGCCTTCTCTCCTGGAACAAGACTTGCTCACTAGTAGTTATGAAGTATTTGCATGGAAGCCTCAAATATGAGCAGTTATTACCCAATTAATGAAGAATTAAGAGCTTGATTTTTAACTCTCAGCTGGAATCCTCTGTCCATGGTATAGACTCCACAGGTCCAGCTGGGTTGGAGGAAAACACCAGCCAGGAGGAACAAGGTGCAGTCCATACCCAGGTAAAAATCTGTAGCTTGTTTACTTGGATTACATCTCTTGCCTGTGTTCCCCAATTATCCAGTTGGGAACTTTCACCTGGATTTGTTACTTGATGAAAAAACTGCTACAGAATTTTCATATCCTCGAATTCCATTGTATTTCCTGATTATCAGCATGGAGAGCCTTGACCAGCAGAGATGCAGGGGTGTGTTTTGGTGAGATCCCTACAGAGGTGCTTAATCCAAGCCATGGTTTTAATTGCAGGTCCTGATACTCGAGTAAATACTTGGCAGCAAGCATTGAAGTACATATTTGAGCCGAAAACAGGGAAAAGGGGAGTGAATTGTTTAAAGCTGAAGCTCGAAAGATACTGGTTGGTTTTTTCCTTCTCTGATTTGAAAACTGTGGAGTTCTAGAACAATCTGCCTTTGAAGTTTGTAGCAAAAATAAGCCAAGAGTTTACTGGATAACTTCAATGCCAAGGAAAACAGTGATCAGCACTCCTGAACTGGTGATGAGCAGACTAGCTGAGTGGATTCTGTACAGTCTGAAGAGGCAGGATTGGTGCTGTGCCTCTGTTTTATCATTTATTTGCCAGTGGTGTGGCCCAAATGCTCCAGGCTGGTTCAACTTTCTAGACGTGCCTTTTAATAAAAATTGAGGCTGTGTGTGTTTTGAGCAAAATGAACTTAGAAAATATCTACTCAAAACTAACAGATACAGCTCAAAAGGCTTGGCTCTCACATGCACAGACTCAATTACATGAGGTGAACATCTGAAATAATTTCTGACAGCCCTTAGTAGATTTGGCTTTGAGAAATGCAGATGTGGTTCCTGATCAGTCCTGTATGATCAGGGAGAAGAGTTGCACTAAATTGAGTGAGGCTTACCCTTCCAAACTTAGTAATTCTGTGATTTTTTTTTTAAGCCTTTAGAATGTTTTCTTGATAAATTAATTTTGAGAGGGAAGAGTATCATTTGTTTCTGCTTATGGCATTTGCACTATGAGAAGTGTGCTACTTATAGGCATTATCCTGCTCTTCCCTGGGCTGTAGCACTTCTTGGGAATAGTTGGTGCTGAGCAAAGAATTGCTGCATCATCTCCCAGATTTCCTGGCCCAAGATTTACTGCCCTTAAATCTTGGGCCAGTTGTTTAACTTGTGTGTTACTCACATTAAATCTGATTTATTTGCCATAAGGAAGAGTAACTTATTCCTACAATGAAGTCATTCAGAAAGCTGATCCTCAGAGGTCAAAGGACCTGCATGGGCACACTTAAAATGTGCATTTCTGTGCTTGCCAACTGTGGGTGATGATGCCTGGGCAGGGAAAAAACAGGGAATATCCTCTGAGCAAGTGGAGCATCTTTAGGCTGTGAAAGAAACAGCATCAGGTCTGAAGAACCACATCTCCTGTTCCCTGTGCAAGGCAAAACCAGCTGCCTTTTATCTCACAGTCAAACGTTTTGGAGGCCTTGAGGCCAAGTATTTATGCTACTGGACAGTTTGTTTAGTCAATGGACCTTCTTTTATTTCCTTTTTTTTCCAAAGAACTGAAAATGAGCGATGTGGATGGGCTTCAGTATAAATAAGAGACACATGACTCCTCTTGTCAGATACTCTGAGGGGTTGAAATAAATACTGGTGTGTGTGAACCACAGAAAGTAAACATCAATTAAAGGGAAAACCAAGCTGCTTAATCTTAGTTCAGTTTTACATAGAAAACTTGAATAAAAGACTAAAGTGTGCAACTTCTGGTAATAAGGGTAATAAGCCCCAAGGAGGGGTAGACCTGTGTGCAAACCTACGTCTTCACTGGATTCTTGGAAGTTGTAGGAGTGAGATGAAGAAGAGTTCTGTGGAAATCAGAATGTTTACAAGGATTATTTCCCTTTTAAACAGCCTGTTTGCAGAACAGAAGCCACAATAATCCAGCACCAGTGTGAGATGCAGTATCTTGATTAGGTATGGGGTGGGAAAAGCAGGTTATGTGACTGGATCACAATATGGCAAAGGGCATCAGACCTGGGGCATTCCTGGAGGGAAAAACAGTTAGGATTTCAGAGAGCATTAATGAGAAATACTGTAAGGACTTGCCTTTTTCTTATTTTGAAGTGTTCATGGCCCACTTGTGAGAGTAGTGGAGATTGTACCAAACCTCTTACTTTTCCTTGCCCAGAGAGATCCCTTTTGTGTGACCCTTCTGCCTCTGCTGCTTTACCTGACTTGATAGATAACACTTCCTCAGCTTCAGCACTATCTGATCAGTCACCTCTTGCAAACCGCTTCTCTTGTGAACATGCCCAAGTGTTAAATTCAGCCAGCACTGACCAAACTCAATATTTTGGAATATTGAAATTCAGCGTCTGACTCATCACTTTGCACAAAGAACTTGTTGCTTCCAGTTGCTTTGTTTGGGCTGAGTGAGGGTTTTTCAAACAGAGCAAGTCATTTCTGGAAAACCCTGTAAAGCTTTGTGCCAGGACAGTGAAGAACTTGGCCAAAAGACCAACACCCAGATTAGTCTGAAAGACTAAACTGTCAGAAAGCCCCAGGGCTTTGCTGGTATCTTGTCTGTGTATTCAGTGCCTGGGACATTCTGTGGATGTTCTTGAGCATCTTTAACCTTCCTGGTCTCCTTCCACCTTGCTTGGGGTATACAAAAAATTATATCAGGCTTTTCCTTCTCCTGCCCAGCCCCTTCAATTAATTTGCTTTTGGAATTTGGAATTTTCTAATGGGATACTGGCAAAAGAGTCCCTGAACATCCTCATAGGATGTTGCATTCCAGTGAAAAGCTTCCAAGGTGCTGTTGTTTTCCCTCTGGTACATGAGCCTTTGGTCTGAAGCAGTGTGGATTTGTAGATTTTTTTTGGACTGGGAAACTAAGGATAGGAATGAACAGTGTGAAGGTCAAACCTATGTCTTTTTATGTTGTTTCCAGTATTTTTGGGCTACACTGGCTGGTAAGACTTAAATGTAAGAACTCCCAAATGCTGTTGCTTCAGTTGGACAGCTGTTGCTGTCAACCCTACAAGAGGATTAATAATTAGGATTAAAGAAGTCTAAATGAAAATGGTAAAAGAATGTCTATCTTCCCAGTAAAGTGCTTTTCCTTGCAATCAGGGTTCAAAACTCTGTGTTCTCTTGCTCCTTTTTCTATTCCTGTCACTAAACCAAATAAATTTAAGACCAGCTTTAGAAGATTTTTTCTTTTTGAGAAACACGTCTTCCTTGTTTAAAAGTTTGCGGTTTTTTATTTTGTTTATTTTTGTTTTGGTTTTGGGTGTTTTCTTTGTTTGTTTGTTTTAGAATGGCTGAAACTCTTCCCCAGATCCTAAATTTAATTCAGTTGTTGGTGCATTTTAGGTTGCTTCTATGCTGTAATAAACTGAAGAGACAGTAATGAGATAAAAATTTAGGAATGTCTGTGTTCATGTCCAGTCCCCAATGCCTTCAGAAAAAAACCCAGATATTTAGTATTGATCATTTAGTGATGTGTTAGTAACTCAGTTGAAGAGACATCATTGCTTGTCATCTGGGCATCTCTTGCCATTTTGGGGGGGTCTGTGATGATACTTCGAGGTTTAGGGATTCCCAGTTCAGTAGCTTGGTCAGGGATGGCTGGGAAAGCTTGAGTGGAAGCAGAGAAAATTATACTACTGAGGGAAAAAGGAGCCAAATTGTTGAAGTCATTTTGTAGTACCCAGGGGTGTTAGAACTGGATGGTCTTTAGGATTTTATGATTCTAAATGCTCTCTCTCCCCCTTATACACTGCCACTTTTTCCCATCCAACACTCCTGTTAGACCAATAACCTGCAAATAGGGTAAGTCTTAGGCTGTGCTTTATACATACTGATATAATCTAGAGGAAAAATAAGTTCAGAATAAGCTTTTTTCAGTTTCTTTTAAAAGCAAATTTTTAAGTTAATCTTTGGTCATAACATGAACTTTAAACCTTTCCACAGACAGGGTGATCTGAGCTTTGGTGAATCAAGTGCATCTCCATGTAGTGCTCACCTCCTTGTTTTTCTGGTGAGTCTTCCTTCCCTGTTCCAAGTATTTTAGACTTCCATACCACCTTTTATTTTCATGTGCTGTGAGGGACATGTGAGCTCCTTGTGTGTTCTTGCAGAAATGAGCTGAGGTTTTGGGAAGAAAAGACAGTGTTTGACAACGCTGAAGGAGATAAAGCAAAGAGAAACTATCGATGAAAGGGGTCTTGCACAGTTTCAAGGACAAATAAAAAGACAAATGCTGGTTTTGTTCAAAAATAAAATAAAGTCCCTACGTTTACAGGAAGAGCTCTGTTCTTTTTCTGCACCTTCCCAAGTTGTTTGAGTGCTGAAGACACCAAACACTCTCTTTTTCCATGGAGATCCCGGGAGCCTTGGCTGACCATACTGCCCCTGCTTCTGAATGGTTTGTCTTTCTCTCCCTCTGCTTTCTGAGCATCTTTAAAACAGCTCTGCCTTGTTCAGTCTGTTGAAGTTGGCTGTCTAAACTGCAGCTAAATCAAAAACATAGCTGATGATTTGGACAGATACAAGCTAGGTGGGATTCTTGCCAACATTAGATTTGCTTTTGTCTTCATAAACAGCAGTCCTGGGAGATGTGAAGTGCAAGCAGTGAGAGTCTGACAAAGGCATGTGTTTTTATATAGTTTTTTTTTTTTTAATAGAAAATTTATTTTCTAAAATAAGTTAGAAAATAAACCATCTTATTTGCCAGCTCCATGAGCTATTTCAGGCCATGGTGTGTTGATTGGATGCACAGTATGATAATGTCCTGAAAGAAAATGGGTTGTTTCTGGCCCTTACAGAATTTTTATAACAGGATACAAGTGTTAAAATAATGCAGTGCCCACTCTGGGCAATTCTGCTATGTGTGTAACTGGTGTGGTGGATGTGGTGTCCACCCTAGGAACAGGCTGTGGATTGCTCTGGATCCTGGTCTGGAATGGTGAGACTGTCAGCAGGAAAAGCTGCCTGGTGCCTGATTGACGGGAGTTTGGACATTGTTCAGCACTGCTTAAGAAAATCAAGACTATGAAATATTTTGGGGGGGGTCTTCTATCAACACTGGTTTTGATTTTAGGCACCAGAGCAGCCTAAAAGGTTTCAATATGGAAACCTGTGAACCTAGAGAAAGTGTGGCTGTTCTATAGGACTTAAATGCCTTGAAGTCAAGGAATTATTTTGTGTGTATTTTCTATGGGATTGTGGGTTTCTCCATTATTCTCTGCCTCAATTTTCTGCTGATGAAACTGGTAAGAGCATTTCATAGTTGCATCACATTGAATACTGTAGCTTGCAAGTCCTGCTTTTATAGGGACTGTGTAAAGAATTAACAGAAATGGAACTGTGGGTTATCCCTGTGGATTTGGGCCAAATTTGGTTCAAGTTCAGCTGTTAGAAAATGAAGATATGAGATGCAACTTTTTAAACAGTAATGGTTGGGCTGTTAATGACCTTGCAGAGATGGTTAAACATATTGTGGGCACAATATTGCAGTTCTCAGGGACTTCCCAGTGAAAGGAAGGCAAGGCAGGCAACCATTTATTAGGGATTTAGAGAAGCTTTAAAGCAAGGTAGGAATAAAGCAAGGTGTGAATAGGAAAGGAAAGGAGGTGCATTTCCCAGCATCTTACCTCAGAACTCTCTTGGAGAGGACTTGGTAATAAAGTTCCTTCCACAGATGGATAGAATTTGGTTTTTTAGTCCTGTGTGCCAAAGCCCTGTAAAATCAGCCTCACCACCAACTCTCTTCCCAGTGCTTGTTACCCCTGTTGTTCTAGAGTTTCCATACAGACAATTCTGAGTGCAGTAAATCTGTCCCATTAAACAGATGTTTTCTTCTGCTTTCCTTTACCTTACAAGGCAACCAGGCCTGAGCAGTTTTGGGAAGAAACATTTTTATGGACAGATGGGCTCTAAAACTGCCATCTACCCAGGAGACTGAGGGCCTGCTCAAACATCCCAGACAACTGATGTTGAAATCACCCATTCAGTAAGACCTGGGAGTTGTTTGACAATGTCTGCCCTTATGGAATCCTTCTCTCTGCCTGTGGTGGTCTGCCTGTTCCCAGGATGACAGTTTGTTCTTACTTTTCATCACCTTCATGAGGCATTTTTCCTGTTCTGACTGCCTGGTACCTTCAGGCTTGCTGACTTCTGTGCCTGAGGCAGAGTTTGCTGTCTCAGGGTTAGAGCTACGCTTGCTGGAGTTGTGTGGCTTTGGGATCAGAGCTGGTTTGCCTGGCTGGAAGCACAGGAATGGCCCTGTCTTCATCCTCCATGACTGGCTGACTGAGGATGAAGACAGGGCTGTGTTGTTGCCCAGCTGCCACCCATGAGGGATATTATTCAGCTTGATGCAGGAGGTTCCTTTCATTAACTGGGCTTAAATATTTATAGCAGTTAATATACTGACATAAGACTGGGGAGGCACCTTGAGGGTTGTGTCCATCTCTGGGCTCGCTGCAAGAAAAACGTTGAGGGGCTGAAGCGTGTCCAGGGAAGGGTCTGGAGCTCCAGGAGCAGCTGAGGGGGCTGGAGGGGCTCAGCCTGGAGAAAAGGAGGCTCAGGGTGGATCTTTTCACTCTCTGCAACTCCCTGACAGGAGGGTGGAGCGGGGGGATGTCAGGCTCTGCTCCCAAATAACAAGCAACATGGCAAGAGGAAACAGTCTCAAGCTGTGCAAGGGGAGGGTCAGGTTGGACACCAGGAGGAATTTCCTCATGGAAGGAGTGGTCAGACATTGGAATGGGCTGCCCAGGGAGGTGGTGGAGTCCCCATCCCTGGACGTGTCCAAGGAAGGATTGGATGTGGCACTCAGTGCTCTGGGCTGGGGGACAAGGTGGGAATTGGGCACAGCTTGGACCCAGTGGTGTTGGAGGACTTTTTCAACCTTAATGATTCTGTGATTCTAAGATAAGAATTTGCTTTTATCTCACATATCAGGTCAGTGGCAGAGTAGATAGAGAGGAGATCTATGTTCTCCCCTGTGTTTCTACTCTTTTTTTCGGAAATGCTAAACTGCTGTTGATCCTGCTGCCTCCCAGCCAAATGTCTCTGCTTGACTGACTGTGACAGCAAGAAGGTCTTTGAGTTGTAGGATGGAGCCTAAGCTAAATAGCCTTGGGAAGCTGTGCTGCCTTGGGCTCTCCTGAACTGAACTTCACCTGCAAATCTCTTCTGTCTTCCAGTCAGGGAGCTAAAGGCATTTTCTCAGCTGAATCACTGTTTGACTTAAATGGTTCTAAAGCCCCACTCCTGCTTTTTAAAAGGCACAATCTGCCTGAAGTACGGCCATGTTGCACTTGTGAAGTTGCAGTGAGGTTTTGCAGCAGTTTTGTGTTACTTCCTCAGTTGCTTCAATGCCTCAACCAGCAGGTACAACTCATGTCTGTGCCAGTGCTCCTGGCTATGACTTACCCACACTTCTTCCTCCTCCCTTCTTCACTTCCTCCTTTTTAAGATCAGTAATATTTGGATGGTAATTCTACCCGCAAGGCTTGCATAAATTCATTAAAGGCCTTGCCTTTTGAAGTGGAATTAGTACTTTGTCAGAGCTGTTTTTGTACTGGGTCATGACCCAGCTAATGGGAGGGCTGGGGACATCTGGGCTGTGCTAATTAAAGCTGCCTGCCCTGGGGCACAGGGGCTGAGGCTGAGCTCAGTGCACAGAGCAGCTCCGGGGATCCGAGCTGCAGAATGACCTCCTGATTCCATGCTGGATGATGTTTTCCATCAGCCAAACCTCTGGAGCAGGAGCACTTGCTTGTGCAGTAATTTCCTATACCCTGATGTCTGAATAGGAAATCTTGAGACTTTCCTTTAAGGTTTTTTTTTTTTATTCTTAAGAGGTAATTCCTTGCCAGAATCCTGTATTATAATAAATCCCTCACATAAGGATGGAAACTCTTCCAGTCCTGTAGTTCTTTGCCATTTCCTTCAAATGCTCTATCCCTGGCTCCAGATTACATCCAGCAGAGGGGATGGCATGGGATATGGCACAGGATCTAGCCAGGGGTTGGCATAGGATACAGCAGGGAATGGCATGGGATTTGTGCTTCTACTTTCCAAGCCGAAGTTTCTCATCAATACAAAAACAGAGCTACAACTCAAATGGCTTGTCTGGAACTCTGGGTCTGGGTTTTCCTGTTGAATCATGGTCAGACTTGAAGTGGCAGCAACATGGAGATCACAGGGTTGCTAAAGGTGCATCAGTTTGTTGCTTCCAATGCTGACATTTGCTCTCAAACTCAAGTCTTCTAAAGCTCTTTTTAAAGAACCTCATTAAGTTGGACACCTTAAAGGGGCTTGGCACCAAAGGATGTGTTTCTCTGAAGTTGCTCAACTTGCTGTAGACTCACAACTGGCCCCACTTTCCCAAATTATTCAAGATGTTATAAAGTATGTACTGAATGCTCAAAAAGAGGGTCTGGATGGCTCTCTGAAAATAAACTTGAGACAGTTTTGCATGGACCACTCTTGTGTGCAGACAGGATATCTCTCAGTTATATAGAGGGGTGTCCAGTGGAAGGTGTTCCTGCCCATGGCAGGGGATTGACAGTAGATGATTTTTAAAATCCCTTTATTCTATTCTGTGATTCTACTGGGCTTGGATACTTTTTGCTGCCTCACTTCGGGTGAAACTTGCTGTAATGCAACCCAGTAAATAGGCAATAGAAGTAATACTGCTTAGATTATACTCCAATTATTTATGCTGATCAGATACTTCAGAGGAAAATTTACCTGCATTTTTAAGTCTGAACTTTGCCATAGTACTTCAGGGCAAGATCTTCCCTGATGAGCTACATTTGAGCTGAAATCAGAAAAATATCTGAAAAAGATGAATGATTGTTAAATACAGTAACTAATTTGATGCAGTCCTGCAAGGCAGACTCACACTCCTGTAAAAGGGTGAAGTGGTGGCAGTGAAGCATCTTACAGGATTGGGCCCTTTACATTTTAAAATAACTTGACAGGAAAGACAGATAATTTCTTCATCTTATAAAATTATACATTTCAACGTAATGCAAAGCTTCATGTAAAAATGTAATTAGTCTAGATGTGATGGAATGCTTCAAAAATTCCAAAGTGCAAATATTAAATTGGTTAACTGTTAATCACACTTTAGGATTCTTCCAGTAAGTCATACAAATAGCAAAATAAATAGAAGAACCAAAGTATAGTTAAAGGTATCATGTTCTGCATCTCGCATAAAAAATCTGGAAATCCAAAAAGTACACTGGATGTCAGATTATAAAATAGCAGGTTTCTGTTAATATAACAAGACAATATTTAAAATAAGGCTTTGGGTCAATGAAGAGTTTGCTTAACTAGGAATGATGATAAGAAGTGCAAAAGATTCACCAAATACACAACTTTGAGGTGCTCTCTGGCTGTGCCAGTAACTCTCAGCTCTGCAGTGGGATTTTATGTGGGAAACAGCATTTGGCACTGTTTATATATCCCCTCAAAAGGCCTGATGAATCCCTTATTTGAGGCGAATGACTTATAGATTTCATTCTTGTGGTAGCTGAGGTTACTCAAGGCAGCAGATGTCTCACAGTCCCCAAAGGCCACGGTGAAACATCTCTGAGCTTTTGCCTGGAGTAGCACAGTTGTTGGAATGACATAAGCAGGTGAACTCTCAGGTCTTGAACATCCAAAAGAATATGACTTTGGTGGGAAATGCAGGAATTCTGGAGAAATCAGGGACCACTGGAGGAAGGTGATGCCTTTCAGGAGTGTTACTCCTGAAGGGAAGGACCTGGGTGCTTGGGCAAATCTGCTTTCTGGTTTTTGATGTCTTGTGAAGTGCTTGAGTTGTACAAATCACTTAACTATTTTATGGCTTACTCCTGAACTAAACTGAAAATCCTTAGGGATCAAACTCTTCTTGATAAACATCTTGGGTTTTTAAGAAATAATTGTGGCTTTATTGCCCTTTAAATTTCAGGAAACTTGACGTTGGTGCCCTGTCTTTTTTGGCTTCAGCTCTCAAACCATAGAACAGATTGACATTTTGAATTAAAAATAGAATTTTTAATTCTATTACAGCCACTCCCACACCTTGGCATTAACCTGCAAATGGTTCTGGTTGGCCTTGGGCTCCATTTTTTTCTTTTTTTTTGCATGGAAAAATAATCCAGGTCTAGTTATCAACAGCAAAGCCTGCTGTTCAAAACAGAGGCATCTGAAGGCCCTATATGGTGTGAGGCTTGGCAGGACCTGACTTTGATTAAATACAAATCAACCAGGAGAGGCTTTTTTTCCCTTTTCTCAGTATCTCTTTTGGCAGGGCCTCCATCTGTGGTTGGGGTTGGAGAGCCCAGCTGCTGTTCCAAGCTGAAAAGAATGCCCACCGTGGGATCTGGTGAATAGTTCTATTCATAAGTCATCCTGCCTTCCCTCTTCCTCCCTCCAGTTGGAGTCTCCAGGATCCCTGTGCAGCCTTGGTGTGGAGAAAGGCACAGTACAGCCTGTCCTGAGGCACGTAACTGCTCATGGAGAGCATCAGAACAGGAGCTCATACATCTCCTTTATTTCCTTCCTGAGCACAACCCTGCTGGTTGCTTCTCCAAGGTCTGATTCTTTCCACTCACAGAGTCTGGCTCAGTTTCCTGCCCTAGCAGGCTGCTGGATATGGTAGGAAAAGTCTCATCCCTCTTTCTGGACACAGAGCCAACAACATGGGTAGTGAAGGAAGTGCCTGCTGTGTGTGCCTCTTGTTACCTTGCTTGGCACAATAAGGGCTGCTGATCCTGGGCTTGGAAAGGCACTTCTCTAAGGATTTCTATATTGAAAATATTCTGTTTCATTTTGGACTGAGATGGAACTTGAGTGTTGGAAAGCTTGGCAGAGTCACAGTCTGCTCTGTCTTCTCTTGTTTGTTTTATTAGCAGAGAAGAAAACATGTGACTTGGGAGAGAAAGCAAATACAAGGTGGGAGAGGAGAGGATATACAGGAGTAGAACAGTTTTTAAGGGGTAAGAACAGAGACTTCCTGACATGAACTTCTATAGAAATATGTTAAAAAAGTCAATCCTGAAAACAATGGCTTTGATGGCTTTAAGTTTCTGACCAACTTATTTTCACTGGTGGACAGTGATGGAGGCCTTGTCTAGTCAGCTGCTTCTCTCTCTATTCATTGCCTCCTCCTGTGTTCTTGTCTTGATTCACCAAGCCAAAAGGCTTTTCTAGATGATTATCCCCAACTGGTGCCTAAAGGGAAATCCCACTGTTGTCCCCAATAGAGGTGCTCTTCTCCCTGATAGACAATGTCCTCCTGTCCACATTGTCATTCAGCAGAGTGTGATGACACCAACATACCATGTTCTATCTGCCCAGGGACAGCAGCCCAAATCTTCCTTGACATGCTGGTGACAGTGACACCTTGAGTCAAGCACTGTTAGTTCCTAACAGAGGATGGTCCTTGTCATGAGGAATTTCAAAACATGAGGGTGAAACGTCCATACAAACTCTCTGTTTGACAGATGTGTTGTGGCTCATCCTATCTAAGGCTGTAGCACTTAAACCTTGGATCAGCAACCTGTGGGTGAAGTGCATGTTAAATTAGATTTCATGGATGACTAAAGACTGCCCTTGTCAGCTGTGACTTTACTGTCACATCCGTACTCTTTGCAGCACTTTGTGCTGCCTTTCCTGTGGAATTATATCCACATATGTCACA
>JAWWLV010000040.1:8485521-8496018 GCA_035041135.1 Platyrinchus mystaceus
GCTCTGAGGGACAGGGTGGGATTGTTGGGGTGCCTGTGCAGGACTGGATGATCCTTGTGGGTCCCTTCCAGCTCAGGATATTCTGTGATTCTAAGAGAGAATGGCTGTGTGGTTTTTTTTTTCTGATGATGTGATTTGCTGGATAGTGAAGAACTGGACATGAAACACAGAGATCTTGAAATAGGGAGCAGAACCTGGGAGCTGCATAACCCTAAACCTGGAGACATAGCAAGGTTGGGATGATTAAAGTCAGTGTGGCCAGAGGTGAAACTGTTCATGGGTGAGCTGTAAGGCAAGGCTTGGATGAGTTCACGTGGTCAAAGCTGGGGGAAACAGCTGGGGAATGTTGAAAGGCATGTTCTATGGTGGGAGCTTCCTAAGTTGAGAGCCACTAAGGAAATGGGACTGGGGAAGGCAGCATGTGAGGGTGCCTTTGTTCAGCTCCAATTTCTTTTCACTTGAGTTAATGTTTCATCAGTGCTGTCCTTCAAACCTTGGTTGTTATCCAAGGAAGAAAGTGATGGAGGGAAAAGAGCCCTTCCAAAAAACTTTGGAACAAGGCTGTTGGTAGCCCAGTGTTATCACTGAGGTAGCAGGATATTCTGAGCTATTTTCAAGTGTGTCTGAGCTGTTGCATGTTCAGGCTTTTTTGTCTGGATTTCTAAGCTGGCCTTGAGAAGTCTCAACTCTTGAGTGTTTGGTGTGGTCCTACTGGGCTGCTTTAGGATTATAATGGTATTAAGCGTATTTATGGCCAGTTATAAATCTTAGTGATTGTTGCTCCTTCTGGAGCTTTAGAGAAAGAATGGAGATAAATGGCTGCCCTTCTACAAAAGATTTCTTCTCTGCCAAAGTTCTTGCTGTCTGCCTAGTCACCCTCTCATTTTGGAAGACTTATTTATCTGCATTATGGGAGCTTTCCATATATAGAGCTGTTCTTCAGCCCTGTTCTTACAAATCTGTGCATTAGCTCTAATTTAGCTTAGTACATCTGGGAGTAAAAAAAAACTTGCTCCTTAGAACAGAGATCTTAAAATTCACATTGATCTGTATTTGGCACTCTTACAGTCTACAGTAAGTGTAGGCTGAGGAACTTGTTTATCCAGATTGAGGTCCAATCCAATTTAAATTGGGTGCAGAAAGTCAGACTTCAATTTATTTAACTGAGGATGAATCATATCTCTGCTTAGAAATGCCTGGAAGTGTTCAAGGCCAGGTTGGAGCAACCTGGTCTAGTGGAAGGTGACCCTGCCCATGACAGGGGGTTGGAATGGGATGAGCTTTAAGATCCCTTCAAACCCAAACCATTCTGTGGTTCTATACCTTTTCCAAGGAGACCTTGAAAGAGCAGCCTCTGTTGGGGTTAAGGCACTTTGAGCTTCAGATGAGAACTGAATTTTGCATTTGGTTTCATGACTTGACATTTCAAACACCTGCCAAACAGGTAAAATGTTCCAATTGATCTTAAATTTTCAGATGGCTGAACATCCTTTTCCTCAATTGGAGTCAGTTGCTGTTTCCATCCTGTCTTCAGGTTTATGGTGTGAAGGTGAAAGACCATCTCCCCTGAAGATTGACTTAGCTCCACTGGGTTCTACTGGCAGTAGGAGTTGAGGTTCAGCCACCTGTGCCTGAAATGCTTGCTCAAAGTTCCTGTTGGATTCTGGGAGTGTTTGTTCTTGAAATAAGAGCGGTGGTTCTGTTGCCTCCCTGCTGTGCTCTGGGCCTAAAATGCTTGACTACAACTCCTGAAGAAAAATTTATCTTGTCAACTGCAGTAAGAAAAAGGGTTGTTCTTAAAAATTAAACCCAAACCTAAGTTTTTTCATGTGTCAGCAGCACTAAGCGTGGCAGAGTTCAAGGACCATCTGGGTGATACTCTAACTCACATGGTTTAGTTTTAGGTAGTCCTGCGAGGAGCTGAAATTTGGACTTGATAATCCTTCTAGTTCCTTTTCAGCTCCAGATGTTCAATGATAATGTCTCCCCTGAGCTGAAGGAGGTGTTTGCAGCTATCAGTAATAATAGAAGCATGGTCTGAGGGAGAAGGATGCAGTAGTTCCAGGCACTGGAATTAGCTCTGTCTGTCCAAGGTGACTTTCTCCCAAGGGAAAACGTGAGCTGCTCTTACCTTGTGCAGGAACAAGTGATGTAAGAATCTGGGGGTTTGTTTCAAGCAGGTTTGAAGAAGTTGTCTCTGCAGCTTTGCTTGGTTGTGCAATTTATGTTTAGGCCACAGAGGGTTGCCCTTGTATCTAAGCAGAAAAGTGGGATTGTTTATTCTCAGAGCAGGTACAGCACAAGTGTCCACATGCTTTTATGAAAGGGAAAAGCTGTGGAGTTTTGGGAAGAGGAAGCAAGTTCATTGCTCACCTTGAGGGAATGAAAAGCAGTATCTTGTGTATGAGCTGAAAGCTATAATGAGCTAAAGGAAGAAAAAAAAGTCACCAAGTAGGTGGATATTAACTGCAAACTAATTTATAAATGCACATAAGACAATTGTAGCCAGGGTGGTCTGGTGTGTCAGCTTCTGTTCTGAAACAGATGGAACATGGAGGCAACTTGACTTGTATTGACAAGTTCTGCCTCTTGTAAGTGGTGACAAATCCTGAATTAACAAAGATCCAGGAGGTAAGGGCAGGTGTCCCTTTTTATGCTTGTCAGCTCAGAGGGATCAGCACTTACAAGACCTGTGCAGATGGTCACAGGTGTTTGTCATGCAGTGAAGTGTAAAACAACAATCTGTGTATTAATGGCCTTGTGTGGAGCTCTGGAACTGGTGAAAATCCAATTCCATCCCTTGGGATTCTCCCTCAGAGTAGCTTGAGATAATTTTATTATCTGAAATCAAATTTTGACACAGCCATATCTATACAGCATCAAAATTCAGCCCAAGAAAATGTTACTTCTTCTTTTTTTTTTTTTTTTTTAATTAAGAGCTTTTAGGCCAGACCAAAGAATGCTGCATGAATGAACACACTGTGCTACTGTAATTCAGCTTATTGCTACTCTTCAGCTTGGAAGCTGAGAGGTGAACGGCTTTCCTGGCTGGATTCTTCTAGAAAATGCTTGCCAGCTGTGGGCATGGTGGAAATGGGATGTGGGTATGGGATTCTGAACCAAACCAGCATGCAGGATGTGTGCAGGACTGGCCAGCAAGGCAAACACAAGAACTGCTGAGTGCAGCTGAAGTGCAAAGGCTGTCATTTAGTCCTGGCTGGCAGGACATGGCACCAGACAACTGGGTGCCTTTGGGAGCTACCCATGGAGAGTACAGGGATGATTAAGGAGGAATAATTTGGCCAGCAAAGCCTGAGGAGGTGGACTTATGAATAGTCTTGCCTTCCAAAGCTGACCAGATCCTCAGGAAAACTGTAATTGCTGCTGAAAACCAAGGACTAGGCCTTTGGTTTGGCCACACTCGTGTTTGCTCAAATTAAGACTCTACACTAGAGTGACTCTATGCTGTTCTTGTCAAGGCTTTTCCTTCCAGGGGCAAATGCTTGAGCTTAGAAGGAACACAGCAGCAAGACTTGGGCTACAGGGAGCTCTGGGCAGAGCTCAGGCAGATGGGACATGCTGCAGGCTGGACATTTCCCTGGTTCTCCTGTAGGGAACCTTGTCCCCTCTTCTTAAAGCATTTCTTCTGAAGGCACCTGATCTCTAAAAGGTGTTGCTGCCCCATCCCTGGAAGTGTCCAAGGCCAGGTTGGAGCAACCTGGGCTAGTGGAGGGTGTCCCTGCCCATGGACCAAGATGAGCTTTAAGGTCCCTTCCAACCCAAACCATTCCCTAATTCTGTATGGAGGGAGAGGCTGAGCTCAACCCCTGGAGCACTGAAGCAGTGATCCTGCCACTTGTTACCATGTGATCTTTTGAAGTTTATTCACCATCTCTGCTAAGAAACTGTCACCTTTTCAACTTTTTTTTTTTCTGTCCTTTTTGTTTAAATCTGTCAGTTCTTAATCAGCCTTTGCCCTGTAGGAGATTAAAGCCATTTGACACCTTCTGTATAAAGCTCCTGGCATTCAGTAATTAGGACCCCAGTGCAGAGTCAGTGCTCTGAGAGAACAGATTTAGTTCCAAGGGAGGATCTGAGGAAGAATCCGCTTTGGAATCAGTTCACAGGTTTCAGTTTGGTGCATGTCTGGGCTCGGGAGGGACAGGGAATGGCAGGAATGTATCTGTGCTGAATTTCTTTGCAAAACGGAGTGGAATAGGTGAAGAATTTGTTCCGAAGAGATTGGATATTTCCTACTACTGTGAATTGTTGTGGAAAAATACCTAAGGCTGCTAAACAGCTGCTGTCTTAACAACAGAGAACTTGGGCTGTGCTCAAGCCGTATCACAGAGTGGGACGTGGCTGAATAGTTGCCCTGATTTACTTCAGTTACTTTCCATTTACTCCTTGGTTTTACAATAGTAGGTTGTTGCCTTTTTATTATTATTTGAGTCTTTCTTCAAGTGTTTTACAGTTTACTTTCATAACTTTGTTTTTAGCAATAGTATTAAAGAACATATTGAAACCATGAACTTTTTAATGGAAGCACTATTATGCAACAATTTTTCCCTTAATGCTTTATTCCACTTGCTAGCTGTGTGTGCATAAGGGAAGAGGTGCTTTGGCCCTGCTGGTTTTGCTGAGGAGGTGAATATTCAAGTTATACCAATTAAGCAATGTGCTTGCAGTAGGAAAATGCTGATCTACAAAGACAATAGGTGTTTATTACTACCAGGGTGTGCTGCTCAGGAAGAAGGGAGAGCTAACTGGTAAAAATATTGGAAGAAAGTGCTGAAACAGCATTACAAAGGCATAGGAGAGACTGTGGCCTTCTAGATTTGACCTACTTTGCACTTTTCTTGCCTCAGGCTGCTGAGTAAATCTCACAGAACCCTAACAAGTCATTTGGGTATGTCTTCCTTTTTTGGGGTCTTTTTTCTGATATCCTCTAAGTTGCAAGAATAATTGGACCACACTTGTGCTGCTATGAACTGATCTTGCTTCCATGATCCTTAGGTCATAATTAATTTGCATAATTTTGTAACACACAGCTTGTTTTTTTAGGAAAAGTTTCTTCCCAGAGGGTTGTAAAGCACAGTGTCCTGGGAAGTTGTGGAGTCACCATCCCCGGAAGTGTTGAGGAAATGTGGATATGGCACTTGAGGACGTGGTTTAATGGTGAACCTGGTGGTGGTATTGGGTTAATGGTTGGATTTGAAGATCTTTAAGGTCTTTTCCAACCTTAATAATTCTTTGATTCTTGCTCTCCATTCATCTCACTTTCCTTTCTTGCTGTATCTCTGATTTTGAAGTGTAGATCAGTGTGCTCTGCGCTGTGAGGAGATGGACTGAAGTCAGGCCTAGTTATGCCAGTTGAAGGATGTTATGGGGAATATTCCCAAATATAATGAATCTGGGAAATGTAAAAGTAGATTTTGTGTGTGTATAGAATGGTTGCACCCAAATTTTGCCTTAAACCAGTTCTGATGGTCCAAGTTAGGATGGTGCATGAGAGTATGAGAACGAGGAATAGCACAGGTGTGGGTTTGATGTTCTCTTGGAAAGCCTGTCTGGGTTAATTCCAGAAACTTTCTACCACCATTCCCTCTTTTTACTTGCTCTGACTCAAGTGGCTTTTAAGATGTAGCACTGAGACCCCTTTTTCCTGCTTTTCCATCTCTTCAGTCCCAGACACTTTGTCCTGAGCTCTGGGAGATGGAATTTCAGTCCCACTTGTTTGGAACAAACAGGTATTTGGCATCAACACCCAGGAAAGGACTTTTTAAAGAGCCAGATCTCTGAGAAGCTTTTATTGTCGAATTCCCCCCTGGAATTCAGTACAGATGTGTCTGTGCTGTGTCTCCACTGGTGGAGAGTGGATGCAAACTGTCCCTGCTGTCACTGGTCACTCAGTGCAACAAGAACCAAATCCTCCTGATCATTCAGCAGTACCCTCATGTGCTCACAGCCAGTTTGCTCAGGAAAACAGCCTGTCTTTATTTTCGGTTTTGTGTTCTGCTTTTGGGGTGAAAAATGAAGAGGGATCTTGTTTGGGGATAGCATGTTCTTTAAAGCAAGTCCAAAAGCTGCTCTTTGGTGCACTTTCACTTCTGTGGTGTTTAAACTGTCATTGCATTACATGACAGATGACTCTGAGATGGCTTTTCTTTCATCTTCTCTCCAGTGGCAGCACTGTGTACACACTGGGGTGTGTATTTTGGGAGTGTTTTCAGCTCTGTTTGCATTATTTTAAGATAAATATGCTGTTACAAAGAGAAGGCTAAAAAGAAGGTGATGAGGTTTTGGCTTAGTTCCTGAGTGTGTCTAAAGGGCTCAGGCAGGTCCTGGGGCTGTACTGTTGTCTGTGCAGGATAGTTTTATCCTTCGAGAAAAACATTAGGTTTGCAGTCTATTATAGACACATTTGCCATAACATTATTGCACTTAAAGCTTTTCCTTTTCCTCGTATCTTCCTGCTATTTTCACCTGCACTGATGGTGAAACCAAAACTAAAGTCACTGGAGTGACACCACAGCCCTCTAATTTTCTTTACAGCTCCTACAAAAAATATGAAACTGTAATTTTCTTTGTAAAATTCAGTGGATTTGTCCTCACAAGTAGCTTTTTCTCTGGTCATCATCTGTGTGAGAAATCTGACATAATGCTGTCACTGTTTCTTAATTTATGCCTAAAAGCCTGAGATTGAAACAGAAACTGAGAATCAATTGGGTTGGAAAAGACTTCTGAGATGGAGTCCAACCTTCTCTGGACACGGTTCAGCCCCTCAATGTCCTTCCTGAATTGAGGGGCCCAGAACTAGACCCAGAACTTGATGTGAGGCCTGACCAGTGCCCAGCACAGGGGGACAATCCCTGCCCTGTCCTGCTGTCACACTGTTCTGATCCAGACCAATTGCCACTGGTCTTCCTGCCCACCTGGGCTCATGTTCATGTCAACCAGTACCCCCAAGTCCTTTTACACAGGGCTGCTTTCCAGCCACTCTTCCCACTTTGACCAGTTTAAGGTTATTACCTTAAACTGTTCTCACCTCTTGAAGTCCACTTATTTTGTAGGGGAAATGAGGCTTGCTGGTCTTTTTCCCTTTAGGCAAACTGGGATGGTCTGATCTCAAGCAGCATCCCAGCAAAGAACGACACCTGAATATTTCAGGGGCAAGAGAGGTGGGGAGGGAGAACGAGGGGGAACATTGCTCCTTCATTTCAGAGGAGGAAACAACCCTTGTAACATGCAAAAGCAGTGAGTTTTAATAGTTTTTAATATGTTTTTAAACACTTCCATCACTCCTCTAAGTCTTCAGGCACAGCTTGGCAATAAATCAAAGTAAAAGCAAACATAGATCTGAGCTGGTCGTTAGGCTGAAATAGAAGTTAAACACTGAAGGGGGGGGAAGTACAGAGTTTACATCAGTGAGGTTAAGGAACAGGCAGACAAAACATTGAGCAGCAGCAGGGGAATACATCCTGCTTTCATTCTGGGATGACCACGAGCCAGGTTTAGAAATGGAAACTTGATGATTGTGATGGCAAATGATCTGCAGAGCTTGGCTGTGCTGCTTCATTGTGAGAGACCTGTTGGGGAGGGGGTGGTGCTTAGATTAGCATTTAGGTTAACATTTTTTATGTCAGCCTTCTCAAAGCTCCTGCAGGAGCCACTTGCTGCCTGAGGCCTTGTTCCACCCTGCTTTGAGGGACAGGGATCAAGGCATTACTCCTTGGCTGACTCTGCACTTTGTTGTTAGTCCTCAGCTGATGCTGATCAGACCTTAATGTTACAGGGATATCTTCTGCATTGCTGTAGAGGAGGATTTTAGGTCTGCACTTGTCCCCTGGTTTAATTTAGTATAGAAGATAGTTGTCAGTGGCCCTTTAGGATTAATTACAATGCTGCAAGATGGAGAAACCATGAAAACTTGAGTTACAGGCTGTTTGCAGAAGGTTTCAATGTCATTCACCATTAACTTTCTGGGCACTGTCCTTGCCCTGAAAGCTTAATTTTTCTTGGACAGCCCATCCTCATGATTTCATTTAATACTTGTGGGTCTTCAGTAGCCTAATGGTTCCCAAGAAGCTCTTTCTCTAGCAAGGATCCATGAATCAGTTGGATGCATTTTGTCTTGTTTAAAAAAGTTGGTAAGAGGTAGTGAAGAGGATCAGCCCAATCATTTATACTTGGATGGTTTTCTTTCAGCTCTCTTATCAACCCCACATGATAGTCTCCATTTTTAGAAGGATTTTGAGAACATTTAATGAGTGAGTCCTAGACATGATGTGTTTAGAGCCTGGACAAGGTGGGCAGAGCGTACAAGAAGCTTCAGTGACCTATTAAAGGCAATTCATGAGGCTTAAATTAACTTGAGCCAGGTCAGCAAAGCTCCTGTTCAGTGATTCTTAAGAATAAATGCTGATGGTTTGAGAGTCTGCCTTTATATATTCTCCCAGCACTGGCACACTGAGCTCTAGTAGGTTCTGTGATGATATTATGCTTTCCCTGGTGTGATCCCTTATCCAAGGAGGTGTCTTGCCTTTAAAAGGCAGCTGACTGGGATGTCTGTCCTTGCTGCCACAGTTTGTAGACCATCATCTTCATGTCAGAAACCTTTTAGATTCCCTCCTGCTATCAAAGCTGTGGATCTCCTTCAAAGTGTTCATCCAAAAGTGTCTGAGCCTCCTGAAGGCTAAACCTTTTCTTCTCAGCACCACCTGAGTGGTAACATTAAGTGAAAGGCACTCCCTTGTTTTATTAGAACTGAGTTTCAGGCTGATGAAAGCTTTATTTCCTACATTGGAAAAAAAAATGACACCCCTGGGGTTTTCAGCCCCAGCCTGGGCTATATTTAGAATGTTTTAAATCACTCCAAGCTCCAGATTTGAAGGGGTTATTATAGAGTGTATGTATGTATTTATGTGTGTGCATTTGGTTTTTATTGTGGCAGACTAGTCAACAGGGATTTTGTGGGTCTGTTTGGCAATGATGAAGTAATTAAAGTGCATTTTGAGGAATGGTAAGGAAAGAAATAGTGAGAGCCAAGAGGGGCAGAAATGGAGGAGGTCAGGGAGTTATTCTCAATAAGTTACTAATCCTCCTTCCCTTGCTGCTCTTGCAAACCTCAGCCTTTACCTCACAAAGGTGGAAAGCTGCCAAGGGAAAGGATATCATTTAGATTACACCAGACCCTCCAGTCTTTGCTGAAATACATGAAAAGCCAGAACATCCAGACCGCCCTGGGAGGTTCTACGCAGCTCCTGCAGTGACTCATCCAGAAGATGATGTGCAAAGATTCCCCCCTTGTCCTATATTTTCCAGCCTGCCAGACAAATGAGCATTTTTCAGGATACAAGTGTGTGTACCTACACATGTATATGTGCCATAGCAACAAAATTCATCCCGATTTAAGGGTTTCCACGTCAGCCAAAGTAGAGAAAGTGCAGCACAAGAAATTCCAGAGATAATCATGGCACTGCCAGCTCTCAATACTCACTTTTAAGCCCCATAATTTTGGAAACATGATTTCCTCTTCTGAAGTTTTGCACTTGCCTTCATGTAATTAGGTGAGATGGTGAGAATTTAGTTTTCTTTCCCAGCTTGTGAGTTTTCAGCCAGGTTTCCTCCTCTGGGGAGGGAACTTCCCGAAGTGACTTTCCCTTCTGCCAAGCCCAGATATTTGGGAGAGTCCAGTTCCAAATTAGCATATGCTTGTATTTATACATGTATTTACAGTCTGTCTGATCAACATGTCCACTGCAGGCAAACACAGCACTCAGACATCTGTAAGCAGGAGTGTGGTGTCCTTGCAGGCCCTGCCAAGGGTAGGGTGGACCATCAGGACACTGAGGAAGAACATGTGCTGCTGTGGAAATGTGCATTCCTGGACATGCTGGAGCGGCACGTAGGTGTTGGGGGAAATGGGATTTTCCAGCAGTAGAGAGGCCGGTGGGAAAATGAGTGGAGTTCAAACTTCAGTTTGAATCTGATTCTGTTGGGATGTGATTAATTTAGTACAAAAGTCATTGCTGGAGGTAGAGAGAATAGAGGAATTCTGTGCCAAGCTGTTCCTTTTTCAATTCCATCAGGGAACTGGTTTAACTTCCAAATGCTTTCTGTTGCCAGCCCAGAGCCAGTTGGGAAGGGCCAGTTTTGAACACCTGTCAGTAGGACATGAACAATAAGGGCACTTCATGTCCTGTCTGAACTTCTGGGTGCAGAAGTTCTGCAGGGAATTTGCAGCCCCTTCACTGCAGAGCTTTAACTGTGAGCACTCTGCAGGGAATATTATGGAATCACAGAATGGTTTGGGTTGGAAGGAACATCAAAGATCATTCAATGCCACCCTCTGCCATGCACAGGGACACCTTCCACTAGCCCAGGTTGCTCCAAACCCCATCCACCCTGGCCTTTGATGCTTCCAGGGATGGGGCAGCCACAGCTTCTCTGGGCAACCTGTGCCAGGGCCTCACCACCCTCCCAGGGATTAATTCC
>JAWWLV010000040.1:8510157-8522726 GCA_035041135.1 Platyrinchus mystaceus
AATTCATGTTTTATTAGGATTAGCAGGGAACTGACTGTTTCAGTGCCTGTCCTGTGGGCAAAGAAAGGGTTAATGCAGGGGATTTTGGGTCACCTTCATGGTTATGTGTAGGCAAATGTTCATTTTGCAAGGTTTATCCAACAGGCCCTAAGACATCAAATCATGCCAGTTCATTGGAGATAATTCCTTTAAACACAAACAACTCCCCTCTGGGCTGATCCCTCCTTTCCTGTAGATAACAAAAATTAATGTTTTATTAGTATTAGCAGGGAACTGACTGTTTTTGTGTCTTCTTTGTGGGGAAAGAAAGGGTTAAAGCATTGATACACAGGGGATTTTGTATCCCCTTAATGGTTATATTCAGGCAAATTTTCATTTTGGTAAGGTGCTGTTTATTCCCTGTTTATTATTTACATCAAATCATGCCAGTTCATTGGAGATGATTCCTTTAAACACCAGCAATTCTCCTCTGTGGTGATCCCTCTTTTCCTGTGGTGATAATTCAAAGCTTTTCCAGCAGAGAAGAATTGCCAGCTCAGCCTCTGCTGTGCCTTGCCTGTTGAACACGTGTAATACTTGGGTCTTAATGAGCCTCAATTTTAGGATAAGATTGGTTTTTTCCCTCAGGGGTACCAAGGAAGTTTTCCACATCCCTGGAAGTGTCCAAGGACAGGGTGGATAGGGCTTGGAGCAACCTGGGCTAGTGGAAGGTATCCCTGTGCATGGCAAGGGCTTGGAAAAAAATGATCTTTAAGGTCCCTTCCCCCCCAAAACCAGCCTGTGATTCTATGAACAGGAGTTCCTAAAACTTCATTTTGTGCTTAAATTACTATCCCAGTGCTTGATAATTAATGAATTTATTTTGTACTTGGTGTATCTACAACCACTTGGGCCTCACATTCTCTATTCTCCCAGTTTGTTCACATCTAGTTGTGTTAAATCAGTGCAAAATCAGCTTTAATTGTTGTGAGATTCCAAGATTAGCTGAGATATTGTGAATTCCTGACTTCAGTAAGGATGTCATCCAAAGGAGAGCAGGTGGAATAAACTCCTAGAAAGCTGTTGCTTCATTGATATCTTTTATTTTAAACCCCCTCATCCAATTTTGGATTGGAACCCACACCCAGGGTGTATTTAAGGCCCCTGCCCTGAATCTGCTAGTCTCAACTGAAGACAAAAAGAGAGAAATCCCTGATCATTGTCACTTAAAAGGGAGCACAATTAAAATACTACAAGAGACATGACAGAGCTGTGTCCTCTGTTGGCAAAGAAAGAAGGCTGAGCAAATCTTCTGTCATCAGCATTTGATCCTCTAAATATTTAAATGTCAGCTCTCCTGGGAGGAGCCCTCCCTGCTTCCTGAAATGAGGTTACACTAGAAAGATGATATTTAAATTTTTGCTAATGCTCTGCTGCAATTTGATCTTTTCCTGCCTCACTGACTTAAATTGACTTTGTGCAAGAAAAATAAAAATTCATCCCACATCTCCCGAAGATCAGCTTTTTCTGCAGCATTTAAATGGAATAAAAAATAATAATCCAAACTAAATGCCAGCAACTGAAAGCTGTGGGGATTTTTTTTCACACAATTCTACCAGCTTTCCAGCTTTAGAGTTTTTTTTTTTTAGTGTATGGAAAGTGTGTGATTTGATAATCTCAGCTCCTTATCCCAATGCTGAGTGGTTGGAATCAGCACAGAACTTTCCCTGTTTTATCTGTTCAGAGGGGGAGAGACAAAGCTGTTCATGAAATGCCTGGTTTAGAAAACACTTGTTACTTTCTAAACAGTGTTTTGAGACTTTTTATATGCATTTACATACATTTTATAATAATTTCAAATGTCAAACTCTACATTCTGAAAGAAAAAAACTTATGAGATACTGATGAAACCGAGTCTTTTGAGGTTAAATGAATTATTGTATGAATTAAATATATTCTGACCACTAGACTCAACAGTCCAAAACATGTTAGTTGAAGCCTTTTTTTTAGCTTTTTCTCCCTCTAAAAGTTCAGAGGATCAAACAAAAACTTTGCTGAAGTCAATTTTTTTTTGGGGGGGTGGGGAATCTTGATTGGTATTTTGTTTGTTCAACTTCAGTCCTTTGGCAATTATTGCTCTTGAATTTTTTTTTTACCCTCTCTAGAAATTCCAGGTTTACAGTTCTGCTGAAATAGCATCACAACCAAATCAAAGTTGCCTTTGAAAGCTCTCCCTTCTCATGCTCCAAAGGCCTTTCCCTCCTTTCCTTTTGGCCACATTTGGCCCCGGAGAACACAATTACTTGTGTTGTTTTGCCGACTTGGGGGTTTTCTTGGATGTCATGGCTGCCCCTTGTTTACTCAGCGAGAGGAAGGAACCCTCAGCAACTCGTTTGTGCTGGACAATAAGTTCTGTGTGGCAGGAATTGCAGCCGAGGAGGACTGGCTGCATTGCTGACCTTCATACCCTGCTGTAACTTCGTGAATCGCTGCCTTTTTAGAGTGCCTGGAGCAACAGGGCTGCCCTTATTCCATTGTCTGACTCGGCAAAGGGAGGACTTAAAGGCTTTTATGTTTTTCTGCAAAAAAAGCTTCCTCGGCAATTTCATTTTCTCAAGGATGTAAGAAGCAGAATTAGGTCTGAATTAGGCGGTTAAAAGAAGAGGTGGATGCACGAAGGGAAGTGGGAATGAAGTTGTGTGTCTGAAGGCTCGAGTGTGGAAAGGGTTAGGAATTAACTCACAGTCAAAATGTTAAAATTATTAAGAATATGTATCATAAAGAAAGGCTGTAGAGGGATAACGAGGGAAAAGGAACCAGCTAATTTTAGAATTCAACTGGTAAGGAAGGAACAAACCATCTTCACTGGTGTTCAGAGTAGAGAACAAGAGCAGTGGGGAAAACCTACTGTGAGTCAGAAGTGTAACAGGAAAAGGATAAATGGGAGAAAGTAAAGCTTCAACCAAGCTGGAAAGAAATAAAGGAGGGGAGAAAAAAAGCAAAGTATGAGGACAGGAAGTCTGATAATTATGCCATGAGAACTAAATACATGACCTTAATTGAACTTAATACATGAGTTTGATTTATTTAACATTGAAAACTAGACCCAAATTGTGCCTAAGGCATCACAAATATTTATTACCAAGGAGGAAATCCCAAGTGCTTTGTAGCTGCAGAAGAAGAGTCCCAAGAGCCATCAATAGAACATGTTTGGGAAGATACTTCTTTCCACTCAAGCTGAGGAAATCCCCTTAGTTCAGGTTTGTAAGGTGCTTGTGACTTGCCAATACAGCTGCTGGTCTGTGAGCACACTAATGATGGAGCTTTAAAATATCTTAATTACAAGAGAACATCCTACTGCTGTTTATGCCATCAGAGCTGTCTGACCATTTCATGAAGATGGTGGTTTTCCATGCTCTTAATTTACAGATAGGGATGCGAGACTTGCAAAATATTTGCTGATTTTTCATGTTTTCAGCTTAGATTCTTATTTTAGGGCAAGTTTTCAGTTTTGGCCGTTTCTCCTGCACGTGCTAAGCCAAGAAAATAGTGTGAAGTTCCTTGAGGCAGTGGGAGCTGAAGGGATAATTCAGACCTCCCACTTGCTGTGCCCCACTCCAGTAGGGCTGCAGGCTGCTTTTATACCCTGCACTGCTTAAAATGCTCCTCAGGCTTTTAATGATCTGCAAGAAATCCCAACCTGTCTCCAGCCCTGCTCTCCCCTGAGGCCTCTGACTGATGGAAGTGTCATATTTAGCAAGAAGTCTAGTGTTTATTTCTGATGTTATTCAGCTACTTTCCTTTCACTCTTTCCCTTGTTTTCTTAACAGCTTTTCAAGCACTCCACTTAATTAGGAGGATTTAATACTTCTCAATGACAGAGCCTTCCTTCCCTTTGAGTTGTGTGCAATTAAAAATACCCTGGCAGGAGGAAGGGTGGTCTTTATTGCTCAGGCTGTGGGATTAGGTGTTTGAAACACAAGGTATTGTGTGACAAGTAACTTAGTCCTTTTGTTCCCTATTACAAATTCTGGGTAATTATTCCCCTTTCCACCCCTTTCTTTGTGTGCCTTGTCTGCTTAGACTTGGAGTCCCTGGGAAGGTGATTGGTTCCAATGTGTTTAAAAGCTCTCGAGAGGGATCTGTCACTTCAACAGTACTTGCTGCTGGAAGCCACGATCTCCATGTTTTCTGTCTTTTATAATTGCCTTATTTTTCTTTTGTTCTTCTTTCCTTCTCCTTCACATGAAAGGAAACACATTGGTCTTCCCACACACACCTGTTGTGCCTGGAAGATATTAAACACCTCCAGCTGCTTTTCCATAATGGTTTCCCTTAGGTTTGCTGCATTCATCAACTTGTCACCTCTTCCTTTTTAGTGTTTTCATCCCAGGAAAACTGCCCTTCCCACTGTGATTGACACCTTCCTACTTCAGGACAACTTTTCCCTTTATGCTAATTTTTACAATATAATTTTTAAATACAACAGTGATTTTTGAGGTGTTACTGAGGTGTCTGGTTTTTCATTTCAATTTGCAACTTTATTCTTGGTATTTACTTCAATAAATTCAGAGTGGACTCTGAAACAGATTTATTTTTTTTAGTTTGGATTTCTTTCTCTTTTTCTGTCAGTACCTTTACCAAAATACTCCCAGTTAGATTACCAACATTTAATTTTCTGTCACAAGAGCAGGCAAGTGTTCTTCACTTCCACTCCAAGTTTGACCTCCTTGAAAGCTGCACAGCATGTTGGTGGCAAAAGGCATTAAATGGAGTGAGATGTCCTTGAAATCCCAGAAAAACTGCCGAGCCATTGTACAGCAAAAGTTCTCCAGTGCTGTAAGTACTTCACCCAGTGGGGGCTACCCTGACGTGCCACACTGTTCGAGGAAAGAGTCTCCAGCAGGATGTCAAATTCCTTGGAAGAGCTGGGGGGTTCCTTTCTCCATTGCATTTCCCCAGAGGACGTGAGGGGAATAGGTTATCCAAGGCCTCTAATTACATCTCCTTAAGCTTCAGAGAGACCTGCAGCAGTGCCCCGTGGCAAAGAGCTTTCTCCTTTTCATCCTCGATGGGTGATTGTGTGGGTTCCCTCACTCCGCTTGGCATTCGGGAGCGGCTCTGGCTGCGGGGACAGGTCTGAGTCTGACAACTGACACTTGTTGCTGGAGACAGACAGGGCTGGAAGTTCCCCCTCCCTTGGGAAAGGTGATGTCTGGGATAAAAAACAGGGGCCAAGCTCCTGTCTGTCACTGAAAGATGAGCTAATCTGTTCCCCTGCCACCGTGTGAAGCTGGAGGCACAACAGACCCCAAGTCAGGGGGGGACAACTCCAAAGATCGCTTTGGCAACTCTCCTCCCCTTTTCTGCTAATTTGCTCTGGGTGTTAGAGAGTTTTGGGCCATTCCCGGGGCTTTGCTGTGCTCCCCTCGCTGCTCTCACGACACTGAGCTAATGAGACTCATCCCCAGGACAAGGCTGGGGGCAAAGGAATGTTCTTCACTGAACCCTGGGCTGTTAGGAGGGACTTAAATCAGAGTTTAACTTCGTATTCTCCTCCTGACAGGCCTCTGGTTGCCACAGATTTGAAGCAAGAGAAAGAGTTAGCGTGGTTTTTAAAACCAAAAGAAAGAGTTGCATGAAGATTGTATTCAAAAAAGGAAGAGTTGCATGAAGGTTTTTAAAAACAAAAGAGGTCACAGAAAAAGAAAGAGTTGCATGAAGGTTTTTGAAAACAAAACAGACGCCCAAACTTAACTTGTGCTGGTTGATTCATTATGTTTTGCCTGTTTCTTTGGAGCAAACTTCCTGCCTTCTGGTTTAAAACCTGCTACTCAGCCAGTGCTGTAGGGTGCACATCAATTTATTGGGAACCAGGACAACAGGCTGGTGTTTGAAGCTTTATTTTACTGCCCAGGAAATCAAACTGAGAGATATGAATCGTGCAGGTAAAATTATGCATTGCCTGAAGCCCACAGTGTGTTGGCTGAGAGGTGTTCCCTTGAATTCTTGTGATTTATTTTGCTTTTTAATTAGGGGAAAAAAGGCAAGAAAAACCTGATTTTTTCCATGTGCACCCCTGACAAATCTGTTCACTGCTGGGGTGGGTAGGTAATAAGGAGCAGCCCTTTATAAAACCTCCTGAGGAAGGCAAAAAGGGGCTTCAGAAATATCCCTTGTAAGCACCATCAGCCCAGGACAAGTGTTGCTGTGAGGTCTTTTAGCTGCCTAAAGCTGGGCTGGATTTCTCTCTGTGGTTTTGGGGGTTTTTTGTTTTTTGTTTGGGGTTTTTTTGTGCATAAATTGCTGCTTCATTTCTCACAATGACCTCTTTCCAGAGCAGAACCAAGCCCGTGGTTCTAAGGTGCTGTGGGTGGTAGGTGGGGCAATTTTCCAATGGCAAGTTGTATAAAACTACTGGCACTACTCAGGTATTTTTCCCACCAAAGCTTTTTCTCTCAGATAATTGAAAAGAATTGAGAACTTTTTTTCTTTAGGAAGAACCTTATATTTTTAAGGCAGAACTTAAAATTCATTATTTCTGTTGGAAGTTTTTAGTTTTCTAATTGATTTGTCAACTTTTCTCAGGAAACCAGGCACCTTATTTTAGGAAAAAGGGCAAAAGTTTGGCACTCTGACTTCAGAATAATTCTTGCATTTCTTAACATGCTTCTGCTAGATAAATAAATAAAACCTCATTTCTCTGCCTTGTTAATGAGGAATTGGTAATTATTTATTTGTGTGCCCACAACCCAGGACATTACACATCCAAACCTCCCAAAGTATCTCCGAACTCCACGATAATTTAAAATTAATGACTTGCTGCTCAGATTCCCCTCATGGGAAAGCTCCTGAGGAAAACCCTTCCCAGCTCCACATGCTGCCTCTCTGCTAAATTTATCCTGCCCTGTTGCTGAGTAACTTTTTGGTGGCAGAGATTTCCCAAACTAGGTCAGCAAAACAATGCAGGGATGTGTGTGGAGAGGCAGGGAATCACAAAGAGGAGCAGTATGGATTTGTGCCCTGGTACATACATTAGGTCACTTAATTGCAGATCACTTCACAGACCTAGTTTAAAGTACAGCCTAATGAAGAATCTCGTTGACTGACAGTAAAAAAGCCTAAAATACAACTCTGCCTGAGACTGTAGAAACAGCTTTTTGAGGGGGAAAAGGGATAATCTCCAACTGAATTCACCAATGAAGAAATTAAATGCAGAGCTGCTCTCAAGGGCTTCCTTCTGCTGATGGAAATAAGATGGTCCAGGAATAAACTTTGTTAGAACAAAATTAGGAATAAGGACTGCACAGCTTCTGCTGGTGTGGTGCTGTGGTGGAGTGGAGACATCACAGAATGCTTCCTGCTGGGAGAATTTTAGAAATCTGTTTTAGCTCCCAGGGAGAGAAGGATGGCCCAGGAGGAAATGTATTCCATGTGCATCTCATGCTGAGATTTATTTTTACAAAATGGGAGAACTGGCTCATGTGCAATCCCTTTTTCTGTATTTCACAGCAAACTTGGAATTGAAAAGTGTTTTCAGGGCAGAGCTTACAGAATGGTTTTCTTGTCAAATATAAGATAGAATTTAGAAAGCACTCATCTTCTGGTAGTAATGTCCTTGTGTGGCTCTCAAAGGGGGTCAGCACCATCATCCACATTTTTTATGGGATACAGAGACACCTTGATTTGTTTGTGTCCCCTTAACACACTCCTGAAAATTTGGGTCTTAGGGTAGAGGGAGTTCACACTTCTAGGTGGACATTCAGAGCACAATGGGCAGTGTTAAAACCATCTACATCTTGAGAAGGGCTTTGACTATAAGTGAAGGTGCAGGTGACTCCTTCTTTTGGATTCAAAATGTTTCCTAATCTCATGCCAGAGCTGCAGTTATACATGTTCTTCCATCATCCATAACCCTGCTGTGATCCACTTGTTGGTAATCTTTGAGGCTTATGCCCCAAACAGACTCAAGGATCTATTCTAGAGCAATTTGAGTCTCTTTTCCCACCTGGAGACATGGAAGCTGAGAAGAACAAGCCTTTCAATGCAGCACATGGGGTTAGACCAACTTGAAGATGTAATTACAAAGCAAAGGAAACAGCTTTTACTCTTCCAAGAGTCCAGATGTTGTCTTTCCAATTGCCACATGTGCAAGCTGACATCAGTTCTATTAAAAAAAAATACTGTCCAGTGAAATAGGAGGTTCCTGCTGCTGAAATTCTGTATTGTTTGAGGAAAGACAGGAGGCCAAGGATTTGCTGGAGTCCAGTAGATCCATGAGGGTGCCCTGAGTGTTCCCAGGGCAGAAAGTTGCATCCACAGGGGATACAGCCCATCCTTGCCAGCTGCAATGGCCTGGCACAGTTCCCTGGGGAAGAAGCTGAAAGAGTGAGAGGAAACCAGGAGGCAACTGGGAGAAGGGTGTGGAGAAAGCAATTGGCTTGGAATTAGAAGAAAAAGACAAGACACTTTAATCAGAAACAGGATGGATTAAAAAGATGGGTTGTCTGAGCCATTGTTTTCCTCTCTATTCTTGGCCTGGATCTAGACATCTACTTGATTCAAATTATGGTTTTAGTGGTTTCCATTTCTCTCTGGAATGAAACCACCCTCTAAACTTATTTTACTGCAAATACTTGTTGTAGCTTGGTCTCAGTAAAAGCAAAGCAGAGTCATAAAGATGCTGTTCCTACCTTTCCTTGAGGCAGACTAAAGAATCACAGAATCCTAGAATGGTCTGAGTTGGAAAGGACCTTAAAGATCATCTCATTCCAACCCCTGCCATGGGCAGGGACACCTCCCACTAGACCATGGATTGAGATATTCAGTCAGATGGAAGATTCGGGCTCAGTTTTTTCTTTCCTGAGCAGATTCAAGGCTGTGCCTCTCGTATCCCAGGCAGGCACTGGAATTATGAGGCCATAACATTGAAAAAGAAGAACACAGTTTCTTCCTGCTGGGATATGGAAGATTTCCAAGTGGAAGAGCTGTTGAGTGTGTGAGTGTAGAGGTGCTCCTGGAGGGTTACACTGACCACCTCAAACACAGGTATTTGGAGCCTGGGCAGAGCAGGGTGTTCATCTCCCATCCTTTGCCTTGTGGTTTGCTTTCCCTTGAGCTGGCAGGGGACAAATATCAAAGGGGAACAAACCCCATGTCCAGGGGGATATTTGTGTGTTTTCCCTCTCAGCTGGAAATATTTGGTGATGTTGACTAAATGGTGGGACCACAAGAGTGAAGGTTTCAGTAGATCTGGTGTTCACTAGGAAAACAACTTGCTGGTTTTTACTTGCAGAGAGGAAAGAGCAATTAAAGGCAGGTGGTGCCCAAATGGGAGGAAGTCAAAGAAGGCATTTCTGTAAGAAATTGGGACTTGACCTGATGGGATCTGATTCCAGCTTTAGCTGAGTGTCCCCTTACTGCAGACCAGGAAACCTTCCTGGTCCCAGCACCACCTGATCCCAAAGCACACATCTGATGGTCCATATTTGTTTAGGAGGAGCCACAGTACCAGACTGGCTCCTCTGTGGATTTTGGTGTATCCTCAGGTCCAAGAGCTCTCAGGTTTGATGGTGATTTATTGGTGATGGGTGTGGAAACTGTGGATCTACTTCCAAATTTTCTTTTTTGAGTCGCTCTGAATGCTTTTCTTAAACATGGTAATTTGGGAGAAGACATCAAAGAGCACAACTGCTTTAAAAGGAGCAAGAAACTGAGTTCATCTGTTACTATCAAAATGTCTTACAGAATTTATAAAGAATGAAAATAATGGGATCTGAACAGCTGCAAAACCTAAACACAGTAAGGTGGGGGGGCGTGGGGGTTGAGCCATAGGGGGATTATAGGAGGATTATCCATTTCTATCAAATTCTCCTTAAAGGTGAACACATCTAATGGAACCCTCAGGCTCCTGTTATTCTCCAATTTCAGTGAAATAAGAGCTGGAAAAGAAAAAGAAAGGAATTGAACCAGTGGAGAAGTACAGCTGTTTGGGAAAATTGGGCTCTCAAACACTGGGATTGATAAAGCATTTTCTGTGGAGAGCTTGGCAGTGATTACCTGCATCCAGCCTTTCTTGGGACACAGGTGACAGTGGATCAGAAAATAAATGACACTTTAACTTTCCACATGGCACAGGCTGAGCCTGTCAACCCAAGGAGATGGAGGGGCTCTGGGGGCAGAGGGTTATCCAGGCTCATTCCCAGCTGCAGATGGAATGTAAATAGTCTGAGCCCCTCAAAGAAAATGTTATCTTGCCTTGAGTTTAAAGCCTCCATTTCAACGTTCCTGCTGTGTCCTTGCACTGCAGCCCACGGGGAAATCTGTTCTGCTCTTATCCCCTCCTGTCTCCCAGCCCTCTGAAACGTCTCTGCCATCTTTCCCTGCCCTCTGCATCCCTTCCAGCCCTGGGAATAATGGGAGACTATTAAAGACACCAGTACAAAGGGCTCACTGTTCAAACCCCTCCAGCAACGTCCAATTCCAAAGCCCAGCTGATCTCCCAGGCAGGAATTGCTGCATCTGCTCTGCAGAGCCCACAAAGTTCAGCTTTTAACAGGGATCTCCTCTTCCCTGTAGTTTTTTTTTCCTGTTTCTCTTTCTAGTATTTCCTTCTCTCACTGTTACCCAACACCTTTTCATCCATCTCCGTACCACACACCATAAAATTAGTCAGTGTGTAGTCCCCATTCAGTCATCTTCCTCCAGGGAACTTAATTCCCTGTGGTGTCTCTGGAAATCTGCAGCAGAGCTTTGCTGTCTTTAAAACACTTTCTCTTCCCTCTTTAAATTCCTTCCTCTCCTCTTAGAGCCCATTGAAAAAACATATATATTTATATATATATATATTCCAGCTGTTTAAGTCTGTGGCATGGTTTAGTTTTTACTTAATTCAGAATTTATTAAATCATTCCCTGGACCCTTTGTTTTTTGAAAAAAACTGCTTTTGCATTGCAAACAGACAAAGGAAAACGGGGCTGAGGAGGGGATCTGACAGGCTTCCAGGAGAACGAATCCTCCCTCTTGCAGCTGTAGGTCTCACTTTGGATGCTCAGTGGTCCTTGCAGAGGTTTTGCAGCACTTCAGAGTCCAGTGAGCAGATCCAGGGCTGTGTCTGAGACTGTAACAGGAAGATTTGAGGTGGGAGAGCAGAGGGGTGGGCAGCAGATAAGACAGCTTAGGCTTGTCCTGCATTTCTCAAAATAATGTTGGCCTTGGCTTTGAAACTCTCCTTTCATCTGCCCAGCTTGCAATTTGTCTCTTCATTTGTCTCATTTGGTATGATTTGTTTGATCCAAATTTTTTTAAAAACCTTTGTGCAGGAGCAGATAAATCCAGTGCAAATTGAATAATGTGTAATTTGTTTGTTGTTCAAAGAATAAACAAGAGTTGTGTTTGTTTTGGCAGCAAGAGGGAAAGGACTTAAATGAGTATTTTCGGCAACAAAGCCATAAAGAAGAACAATTGTACATGCAGGAATGAGATGTTTTCTGTCTCCACTCGAGGGTTTGTGAACTAGATTGAAATATTCTGTATTTTTGGACATGCTGTAGCCCCTTCATGAGGGAATGGCTGAAGGAAGGAGTGGGCATTAGGGTTCCTGGGTTTTCCTAAACCCCACTGATCAAACTCCAGGTGTCAAACAGCAGGTGTGACCTTTAATTTGCTCATTATAAAGTTCAAGTTCAATTCTTCTGCCTTTTGCTCTGGCTGCTGTAAGGCTCAGAGTTTGGTGTGGGACATAATTCAGCTTTTTAGCTTTGTGGAGCAAAAGAATTGCAGTTGTAAGGACAAAACTGAAACAGAGTTGGGTTGTTTATGCACTTAATGGCTGGTTTAGTCTCTTCTACTCTGTGAAAACATCAGCTCAATAATAGTCTTACAAAGATATTTTATTTGCAATGTCTGGATATTTAGAGCTTCCCTTGGGTATTTATGTCCCCAAGAGAGGACCAGCCTGGAACAGTTCAATGGAAATTGTAAAAAGCTGCAATGGAGAGGGAGGAAAAAAAAACTGTTTTCTTGATGTTTCAGACTGAACTTCCTGATGTAAATGTTTAGAGAGAATCCATAAATCTGTCTGTCCATTTTAGCTGCCCCAGCACAGAGGGGAAACCCCTTTCTTTACAGTGACAGCCAAATATTTTGGTGGCACTTTAACCACTTATCAGGAAACAAACTTCTCCATCAGAACTTGTTTCCATGTGATTGTATTGTGTTTATATACTGTATTTCCAGGCTGGAAACAAAACCCAAGTGAGTTTGGAATTTAATCAGTTCTGAAGGGCATAACTGAAATGATGTGCTTGGGGCCAGGGAAGAGACACCCAGGTAGCAGTTTTTATCTTTGCCCAAACTGGGCATTTTCTGCCTCAGGGAGGGGAGGGGCAGCACCTTTTTAAAGAATTAAGGCTCAGTTTTAGGACCAGGGTTGGTCACTACAAATAGTTTTTGCCAGCTGTACCTCAGCAGCCTTCACACAGACTCTGTCCTGTATCACAGAATCACAGATGTTTTGGGTTGGAAGGGACCTTAAAGATCATCCAGTTCCACCCCCTGCCATGGGCAGGGACACCTTCCACCAGCCCAGG
>JAWWLV010000040.1:8527633-8551660 GCA_035041135.1 Platyrinchus mystaceus
CACAGCCCCAAGGCTGCCAGAGCTCCAGGAGGGTTTGGACAATGCTCTGAGGGACAGGGTGGGATTGTTGGGGTGTTTGTGCAGGGCCAGGAGCTGGACTGGATGATCCTGCCCCTCTGGGTTCCCTGTCTGCTGCCCAGCTCTGCCCAAGGGCTCTCCCCCAGGTGGAGGCAGCAAAAAGCCACATTCCAATACATCACTCCAGGCAAAATTTCTCCCCCCTCCCCATTTTTAAGTCATGCAGAGACACCAGGTTTCAACAGCACCATTCCTGGTACTTCCCACAATCCTAAGAAAACTCTGAGCTCCAGTGTCCTCAGTGGGAGCTCTGTCAGCTCCAGCTCTCTCCAGCTGCAGAAGCAGCAACCACTGAATGAGAGAGGACAGATGAGGGAAGCTTGGAGGGGAATCTGCTCCTCCTGTGTCCTTGTGCAGGAGCAGGAGGAGCCACAGCCCAGCCCTGCAGAGCTGAACACTGACCTGGGGCTAATTAGCAAACACGTGAATAATAGGAATCAGAATATATGAAAACACCTCAGTCTCAAGCAAACCTTGCCATGCTTGATGCTGATTTTGCACCAGTCTCACTTGCTCATTGAGTGTAACATTCCTGCCATTCCTGCTCACCACTGACTGAGACACAGCAACATTTTGGGCAGAGCAGCCTTTCCCTTGCCTGGCACAGTCAAAAAATAGCTACTTTTAGCACATTCAAACAAGCCCACTGGGACGTGAAGCTAAAACTCCTAAACAGGAAGTTGTCTTTGTGTTTAGGAGGGAAAAAAAGGGAAGTGCAAAGGCCAGAGCACGATGTGTGTTGCTGTGATCCAGTCCCACAGCAGGCTTGGAATGATTGCATATTCCAGGCTGGTCCTCAGCTGCTGGGAGAGGGAATTTCTTGCTGCAGGGTTGGTGCTGATGACAGCAACAGGCTGAGAGGGAGTCTAGACACAAGGACACACAGTGCAGACACCAAGTCCTGCCCTAAATGCAGAATGGGGTCTCCAATAACTCCAGATTCAGAGCCCAACACCGCTGGATATACTCCAGATTTACACCACAGAGCAGGAAACGGGGCTTTGGGCTTCCAGACACGGCACTCAGTTATGGGATCATGGAACATGCTGAGCTGGAAGGGATCCACGAGGATCCTCGAGTCCCCCTCCTGGCCAAGGCAGGATTGAGACTCTTTAAAACTGCTCTTAAAGAATCTCCAAGGGGTTAGAGGTGGGCAGGGTGTAGATGGCTTTGTTATCTTTGCTCAGCACATGGGATGCTGTCACTGCAGGAATCTGCTCTGCTCATCAGAGCAGCCACCAAACAAGGCTTCTGCTTGGCTGGGCTTGGGGAAGGTGAGGATTTAGAAAGGAATCCAGAGCCCAAACAGTGACCCAACATTTGCAGTTCAGGGGAGGAGGGGGTTGGACCAAGAGCAGATGTTATCAGAATGTCTGTGGGATATTTATTATTAGTAGTATTAGTATTAGTATTATTAGTATTATAATTATTACTATTATTATTATTAAATAAAATTATTGTATTTATTGTGTTTACTATATAAACAATAATGCTATTTTTATACTATAATATATATTTGATATAATAAATATTCCTATTATATATTATATAATAGCTATTGATATAGTAATATAAGTCTATGTAACCTAATATAATTATAATTGTAATAATCAAATAATATAAAAATAAAATTATTCTTATTGTTTCATTATCATATAATGATATATAACTAATGCAATGGTTATTAGTAATATATGTTGTGATTATTATATGTTATATAATCACTATTAATATAATTCATTGTGTGTGGTATATAACTATTATAATAATAATCAAGTGATAAAAATTGTATTATTGTTATTGTTATTTTGCGGTATTAATCAAAAAATTGTCATCAATCCCCTCCTTTTTTTTCCCTTTTTGGGCCATGGCACTGAAATACAAAATACATAAGTTAAGCTTGGCTGAATTGTGTGAAAGTTGGGATCAGGGATGAAGCCTCAGCTTGAGCCCACACCAAGAATTTGTGTGGAACAAGGTTATAAATGCTGGGTGGGTTCCACAGACCTGGGAGAGTCACCTGCACATGGAGCAGCAGCCCCAGCTTTTACTGAAACACCTGAAATAATTGTTTTTTTAAAAAAAGCTACGAAGAAAACAGCTTCAAAATCAGGTTTTTACACCCAACCATCTCCCAGAGCTGTGAGTTCCTCCTTCCACCTCCCAAACCCACCCAGGGCCGGTGCCTCTCTCGTGGAAGGCGATTCCCACCCAGCATTAACTTCTCTGGAGTTATTACTGTGCAAAATGCTGCATTATTTCCCTGCTGCCTGGAGCTCCCTCAGGCCTCTCTCTCTCTGCTCGTTAAATTATGGCAGAAGTGAAGCAGGTCAAGCACTGGCTCCCTCCAGGATCACAGGACATTCCATGAGCCACAGCTGCCATCCCAGGGCTGGGAGACAACAGCCTGGGCACACACAGACTTTAAGAACAGCACAGAAATATCTGTGTTATCGACGTTTTCTTTCTTCCTGGCAAAAAATCTTTTGTTCTAGTTTTCCTTAATTACATAACATTGATTTGTAGTTTGATTTTTTAATGATGCGTTGATTGATCAGCGAAGCAAAACACGTGAAAAGGAAGGACTTCTTTCCCTAAAATCCACAGATTTTTGAGGACTTCTTTGCCTTCCATAAGCAAGAAGAGATGCCCAGGAATTTCTCTTCTAACCCTCCCCCAAGCCAAGGTGTGGCTTTACCTGGAACACTGTGAGGATGGCAGCGGGGAAGGTGTCGAAATTCGTGGTTGGAGTTTCATCTTGGAAATTGAACCTGGAGGGAAGGAAGCAATAAAAAGCGGAGCAGTGAGGGCCAAGCAGCTCCCAGGCATTTCCCAATCCTCTGGAACAGCCCATAAAACAAGTCAGGGAGCAGCATTTGTTCCACCTGGCAACAACCCCCCCAGGCAAGCACAGCAGGGAACACGGTGTCTCTCAGAGGATGCTCAACAGAACCATCAGCAGGAACTCAATCTCATTCCCAGAGAAAATTCTGATGCTTTGAAATTCATTTGCAGCCACAATTAAAATGAACAATCCAAATCTCAAATGATTTTTGCCAAACAAACCATTCCAAGAAGTTTTCATCCTCCGCTGCAAGAGCCCAAATTGAAATTACCCTCTTAGTAGATAATTTCTTTTTAATATTTTAAAGATAAAATAGCAATTGACTGAGAAAAAAAAAAAAAAGACCAAATAAACCCATGTTATTTCATTTCAGAATTGATGCTGGAGTTGAAATGATAATACTGTGATATTTCGTGCTGCAGAACTCAACACAAGTGGCATTTCTAATGAGAATAATCAGATCTAACAGAACCATGTTTTCCAGTAGAAAAATATTCCAAGTGAATAAATACATTGTCACCCCGGATATCAGGGAAAGAATTTGCCTTTCCCTTAATAAAAAGTGATGCTTTCCCCAGGCCTGTTTCATTCTGGGTGTATGTGGGGACTGTGGGATGACAAAGGGGCTTTGGATTAGGGTTGTTCTTTCTTAGGAAAGAGTTCAGCTCCAGGTAAAACACTGGAAAAGGAATTATTTTCCTATAAACTTCTCAGCAGCCCAGGAAGTCTGAGAGGGCAGCGGGATGTGACCCTTCCAGCCCTGCAGCCCCAGGATAAATAATTCGACTTACTGTCCTCCAAAGAGCTGCATCCCCAGCAAAGCAAACACCACGATGAACAGGAACAGCAGGAAAAGCAAACTGATGATGGACTTCATGGAGTTCAGCAAGGAGACCACCAGATTCCTCAGGGAATTCCAGTACCTGGGTTGGAGATCAGAGCAGCCAAGAGAGAACGTGAGTGGGGGAAGAGCATTTGGTGAGAAACTAATAGGAATTATCTCCCAAGTGATAGAACAAGAGGAAATGGCCTCAAGTGGCCCAGGAGAGGTTTAGGTTGCATATTAGGAAGCATTTCTTCACCAAAAGGGTGGTCAGGCACTGGAATGAGCTGCCCAAGGCAATGGTGGAGTCCCCACCCCTGGAGGGATTTAAAAGCCCTCTGGATGTGGCACGTGGGGATGTGGGTTAGTGGTGGCCTTGGCAGTGCTGGTCAACAGATGGACTTGATGACCTTGAAGGTATTTTCCAACCTGACTTTATGATTTTCTTATTATAAAAAAGGAGGAGAATGACAAGGAATGTCAGCATCTTTAAACTCATTTCTACTGTTGGAAAACACAGCTCACAGAGTGGCAAATTCTGTTGGAGTATCCCGAGGGCAGAGATGGTCACTGGGTGTTTGTGCACCCACACAGAGCAGTCTGTGTGGTGAATGTTTGGATTAGTTCCTCAGAAAACCCTTTCCTGGGATAGATTTTGACCTTGTGGCATCTTCTCACCCAGCACAGCAGCCAGATGAGAACTAAAATGCCCCGAATCAGCAGGGGTGTCAAAAGGGTATCATTATCATGAAGGTGACAGTGAAGATGGGAACAGCGAATCCAGCACTTCCTAACACACAAATCAGGAATAAACAGCTCATTCCCACCAGGACATCTTTGTGGTGTGTCCTTCCAACCCATCCAACACCAGTATCAACCAGTGGGTTTAAATTCCCACACATTTTAACATTCCTGTGGGAGTTTCACACACACACACACATCAGTGCCCAGCGATGCCTTCGGTGTGGGGACATTCAGGTGTCCAGGACAGAGCCTTGGAGGAGGAGAACAAATCCAGGATGATAATTCCAATGTGCCAAGAGGCAATGGCTCAGCCTGAATCCTGACTGACACATCCAAGCCACAATACTGAAGATGGTTTGTTTTTGTCTCCCCTGTGCCCCGAGACAGCTCCTGGCACATCCACAGGCAGGAATATCGAGGGATGTTGTGCTGGGAAGGGTGCTCGGAAACAGCTCTTTCCTGGCTTTATTGCCCTGCTGAGAACAGGCAGGGAGGTTTATATTAGGAAAACTAATGAGTCAGGAAATACAGAAAGAACTATGAAGCTCTTTGACAAGCTCCTTTTGGACCCAGATTCCTGTGGAACAACGGGGTCGGAACAGGCAGCAGGAAAGGAGCGATTTAGAGCCATTTCACGTGTCCTCTGCTCCAAGTTGGGAGTCTGAGGCCATGGGGGGGGAATTTTTCCCTCTTTTTCTCCAGTGGCTTCTCTCATTTCCACTGCCTGGTGCTGGGAGCTGCCCTGCAGAGCTGAATCCCTGCCCTGAGCGTCCTTCTGCTGCAGTTTGGGGATGGATCCACAGCCTGAGCTCATTCCTGCAGTGTGGCTGTGGGTCCCCAGCAGAAGGCAGCCCATGGATTGGTCAGATCTGCTGATGGGAAGAGAAGCACAGAGCTTGAGTCACCATCCCCTTTCCTTTGTCTTCATTTTCCCCCCTCTTCCTTCCTCCAGGTGTAGCTGGGAGGAACATGAACCACCCCACGTTCCTCTGTGCTGGGGAACAACCACCTCCATCCCAGGAGAAGTAGGATCTTACACTTCCAATCCAAGAAAATTTACTTCCACAATACAGTGGCAGAGGTTTCAGGGGAAACTTTGGTCTCTGAGGAGAATACCTTGAGCTGAAATGTTGCAACTAAACCTACTCAGGGTCAGTCCCAAAGCAAGAGGGGTTGAGCTGCTCTCCCTGGAGAGGGAGGGTTTGCTGCTCACACAGCTCTCCCCTGCTGGCCACAACAGTTTCAGACCACACCTGCCTCATACAAGGGGTTCACACCTCACAGTGAACACAACTGGACCCAAAATCCACATGAGCTGGAGGCTCTGGAATAGCTCAGCACCAAACCCTGATACAGAGCACCAGGATATTCTGAGGAGCTGCATTTCTGCAGCTGCCAGTCCCTGTTCAGCTCTGCCATGGCAAAGACAAGCATATGAAGCTGTTTTGCCCTCCACCTCCTGAGTGAATTTTAGCCCCTCTCAGTCTGTATCCCCTCCTGGTGGATCCTGCTGGCACCTTTCAGGCTGGCTGGAATTTCACTTTTTAACTCTTGCTGTCCATGGTCACACTGATTTGGGACATGGGAATGAAAAGGTCTCATCCTGTTGTCTATTCAAAGCAGGATCAGCTGTCCATAGTCACACTGATTTGGGATGTGGGAATCAAAAGGTCTCATCCCACTGATTATTCAAAGCAGGAGGACTGAGTTTAGCTCAGTTGGTTAAAAGTTGGTTCTAAGAACACCAAGGTCAGGTTCAATCCCCTTTTTGGGATATTCACTTAAGAGTTGGACTCGATGATGCTTGGGGGTCCCTTCCAAATGAGAATATTCTGTGATTCTGGGACTCCAATTGGCTTCTGCTGAACATAGAGGGAAAATAAACCAGGGCAGGGAGTTTCAGAGACAAATTGCTGTGGAAGAGATGGAAAAAGGAGACAGAAAACTACTGAGGATCAGGGGGTTCTCACAGCAAAGACTCTAATGAGAGAGTGTGGGCAGAATCTGTGCCTGGTGGCAGCACTTTGGTGGCTCTCGTGAGTCATGAGAGGACTGAGCTGTGCAGCTCAAACACTGGGATGATGTGGGATCATCCCGTGGGAGCTGCAGGGATGTGGCTGCTGGTCACGCAGCGAGCACATTCCCGCCGTGTCAGGTGAAAATTCCACATGATGAGGTCAAGGGAACATCAGGATCAAGGGGGTGACCATGTCACTGATGTCCTGAGAAAGGGGGAGCCCTGGGCTCGGTTTGTTAAGTCAAATCTCTTCTCCCAGGGCAGTGGTGGAGTCACCATCCCTTCAGGGACTTAAAAGCCATGTGGATGTGGCCCTTGGGGACAGGGGTTAGTGGTGGCCTTGTCAGTGCTGGGGGAATGGTTGAATTTGATGCTCTTGAAGGTCTTAAAGGTCTTTTTCAACCTAAACACTTCTTGTGATTCATCCCTTCATGCTGCTGGCTAAAAGGAATAGTAAAAACTCACAAAAAATAAGATTTTAACTTCCAAAAATGGCCAGAAAAATTGAAAAAGCACAACACACAATCAGACACAGTAAATCTCAGTTAGCTCGGCATAAAATTATCTGCTGATGATTAATTGCTCTGAAATTCCAATAAAAACAGGAGCTTTCCATACATAAGATTAGTGCAAAGGTAAACTGCAGTGACATTTTTGGTGCAGGTACCCACCTCTTCTACCAGACAATCACAGAACTTCATGTTTCCACCCTCTTTTTCCCAGAGTACAACGGATGCCACCTTATCACACACAAATCTGGAATCTGCACAACCATTAGCAGATATAAATCAGCAAACCCCCCCAGAGCCAACAAAAGCTGGGCCTTTGAACAGCTGCCAAAGTACCTGGTGACTTCCAATTATTGTTCTGTTCAAATGCCATCACCTGGGCCTTATTTATTTAAGGCAGTTGCGTACAAGGGGTATTTTTGGCAGGAGTTCTTATTCCTCCTTCTGCTACTTCGAGCCAAGGAGTATTAAGAGGGTGATGGAAAGAAGGGAGAGCTGAGGAGGCAGTGGTGGAAAACAACAACAGGAGCACCTAAATATGTCATCAATTTGCACAGCACAGTTTCGAAACCCTGCAGAAATGGCTCTAGAGGGGCTTCTAAATGGCACAGGAGCTGTTTGCTGATGCCAGAGCACATTAACGTGAGGCAGGAGCACGAAAACAACGGGAAAAGCTGTGGGAACACAACTCCAGGGAAAACTCAACCTCCCAGACGTGCCCAGAGCAGACACAGCACAGGCAGCAGCAAAACTCTGTGTATTTGTGTCAACACAGGGGCTCAGGCACTGGGATTTAGCAGCTAGCAACACCCAGGGTAGATGGTTTTCCAGTTCACAAATACTTCAGGAGCAGCAGATAAGGACAGTGAGCAATTGATGGGACTTAGAAAGTCAATAAGAAATTTGTTTCTTTTACCACAAAAGCTAAGGGGTAACAGAATGAGATTTTTGTTTTAAACCAGCTTAGAAACAAAGGAAAAAAGGATATTTTCCTGCAGCCCATCATTACACTAAGGAACCCTCTGCCTGAGGGCAGAAAAGACTGTACAGGAGGCTGGGGAAAAAAAGAGCTGTCAAAGATCTTTGTGGATGCAAACACAGGCTCAGAAACTCCCAAAATTTTCAGCTGCCAGGTACCCCCATTGCACAGCCAAGAAAAGGGCAATTCTGCATCTGCAGTTTCCTTCTGCTCCTGCCCCCATCAGGACCCTCCTAATGGGATGTCAGGACAGACAGGGCTTTTGTGCCAGCAAAAGCAGGGGTTTGGGGCACTGCTTTGGGGTTTTTTCCCAAAAAGCTTCTGGTAATTAATTTACTTTATTGTTTATAAATATATAAAAATAAATAAAAATATAAACAAAAAGCACTCCTCCTTGCTGCGGGGCTGGTAATCCAGATTGCACGTGGTGCTAAAAGCCTGCTGTGAGAGTGAAAAGGGAGCTGGACTTACTTTGTTACTTTGAAAATCCTCAGCAGCCGAAGTGCCCTCAATACACTGATGCCAAATGAGGTTCCTGGTTTCACTGCAGCCCAAATAACTTCAAATATACTTCCCACGATGACCTGCAAGAAGAAGGTTGTTTTCTAATATACATAGGGCAAAACTTCTGCTTATTTCTGTGTTGTGAGGCTGAGGAAAGCCCAGGACTCAGAGCTCAGGCTCTGATGGTTTTCTTAGGAAAACTTCAGGAAAATCATAAATTGCCCAAGAGCACTGGAAATCCTTATCCCAACTTTCTGCAGTGCAGACTGAAAAAGGGCAATACCCATGAGCAGAACACATTGTGATCTCCTTTACACAGTTAGGAACTTGTTGCTTTCTTCTCCAGCAATCAAACTACCTTAAAATAACCTTTTTTTGAATGACACTGTGCTGAATTTTGTATTTTTTTTAACACTGGCTGAACTGCAACTGCCAACATTTGGTTTTCCCACCCCATCCAGTGGGTCTGTACAGAGATCCAAGGGGGCACTACTGCCCCATCCTTCCCTGCTCATCAGGAGGACCAAAAATCTTCACCTGCAGCAGAACAGTGAAGCTCTGGGTGAGATCCACCAGAAACTTCTGGCAACTGAGAGTGCTTAGGAGTGCAATTAAAGCAATTGCTGTTATGAGACCCAGCAAAGCCTCCAGCACACACATCCAATCAGCTGCCTCAGGGCATTGACAAAGTTGTCCCAAGATCAAGGTGGATTTTTTTAAGTTCTGTTTTGTTTTGGCTGGTGGATTTAAGAACAGCAGGGAATTTACCTGAAGCAATGAAAAAAACCTTCTGAGAAATCCTTCACTACCAGAAGGACAAAGCAGCAATGGGTTAAGCACAGCTGGAAAAGGGCAATTATCTCCACACAGGTTGCTGCACAGTTAATAAGATAAACCAGGCCTTTCACTGCCAATTGCTATTATTGCTCACATTAACCCAGCCTTGCAGAGCTCCCACTGCCTCACTTTGTCCTCACTTGGGCAAAACACACCATAAACATGCTCAGCAGAACACAACCAGCAGCTGGTTTGGGCAGGGGGAGGGAATGTTAACAGGGAGCCAGGGCTGGGTGAGATGCCTGAAAGAAACACTGCGCCCTGAGCTTCGAGAAAATGTAGTTATGCAGCAGCTGCTCAGCCCTTTTCTCCCATCTGAAAAAGAAGGAGCTAAAACTTCTCTCCCACAGTTTCTCACTCTTGGGAATCCCTTGTGAATCAGCAAAACCCCTTCCCTTATACCTTCCACATGTTACACTGATAATTAATTTTCTTGGCATCCCAACAGGGCCTCCTGGGAACCTGTTTCACATGAGACCCCTCTGGACTGTTACTCCCAAGGCTGATGTTGCTCTGATTTGTTGTGTCACTTTTTGCATTTGAATGGTTTCATCCTGATGGTTTGTCAGACTAAACTGGCTACAGATCTGTGTGATGTTCTGAGGGGGGGGGTGAAGGCACTGAATTAATTCTGGGGGCTGGAAGGTGGGTGAGGAGGAAGAAACACAGACAGAAGTAGGATCCCTGTGGATTCTCCGAAGGAGGAAGAATTAGAAACAGATCAACAGCTTCAACCTCCTGGGAAACACTCACAAAGCTCATTGCCAGTGCTGCACAAACCCCAGTGTGACACAAAGAGACACTGCTGGGTTTATCTTTGGCTGAGTGCAAGCTCCTAAATCACCTGTCCCTGACTGTCAGGTGCAAGGTCTTGTTGTGGAAGAGGCATCCTGGAATACAGGGATCCAAGGAAACTTGCAGCAAGCTTGGAGCTCACCTAATCCATCAGTGAAAGTCAACCTAGTGCCTGTTACTAGGGAATTTAAACAAGGCAGTGACACCCTTAAGAGGCTATTTGTGCTCTGGTTTCTCCGGTGAAAGTTTGGGTCTGTGCATTATCCCTTGGGCTGGGCAGGCAGGGAGAGCCACCTACACATCCCGATGTCCTGAGGACACCCCGGAGAGGAGACCCCCACACTTGGGGCAGCCTCATGCAACCCCTGGGGCTGTGGTTTACTCTCAAAGTCAGTTGACTCTGAGCTTTCCAGCCAAGAAGAGAGTAAGTTGTCTCCACTTGTAGCCTTGGATTGAGCAGAGATCGCTTACTGCAGGTGGGAATTCCTCCTGCCTCGTGGGAGTTTTGCTCCGTGGGGGAGAAGAGTCACTCCCAGCATTTTGGCAGACAAAGACTAGAACCAGCAGACTGAATCTTAGAGAGAAGGGCTGGATGACGTGCACAGTGACCTGAACCATTCTCCCTTTGCCCCTGGCTGTATCAAAAGCTCCATATCTGCTTTGTTACAGAAACCTCACAGCGCGAATCCTGCTCTGCCCACGCTGAAGATAAGAGAAGCCAAGTTATCCTCTGTGAGGACAGATTACAGCCTAATAGCTTTTAATGAATAAATTACCATCCCCGTGCCATGTTCTTTGTTAGATGGAGCCAAAAGCAGCCCCACTATTCACACTTCAGAGCTGTAGCTTGAGCCTGGATTTCTGGATGTGAGTTACTGCCTTCCTGTCACAAATCATGTGTTTACTCTTCTCCTTCTGGGCACTGCAAAGTGCTGCCTGAGTATCTTGAGGTAAAGGCCATTAAAGGGATGACAGAGGAGATGACAGGAAGATGTGTGGGGTGGTGGGTTTTTTTTGTCTTTCAATCACCTCATTTAAATGGGAGGGAGAATCTCCCGGCAATCAGAGCGTTTGAACACCCCGGAGTTTGCCGAGGAAATGAAATCCCCAGCTGTCACTTTGCTTCAAAAAGGATGATAAGTAGGGGAAGCTTAATGTGTTTCACCGCAGTTAATTTACACAACGACTGCTCCCCGCAGAAGAAACACTCCCAGCACCGTTTCCCATGGATTGCCACACCCACCCTTGAATGCCCGATCTGCTGGATGACAGGAGATACACACAGGGACTTTTTTCAAGGATGTGGAGTGCCAGGACAAGGGGGAATGGTTTCGTGTTTAGATTAGAGAGAGGGAAGAAATTCTCCCCTGTGAGGGTGGTGGGGCCCTGGCACAGGTTGTCCGGAGAAGCTGTGGCTGCCCCAGCCCTGCAAGTGTCCAAGGCCAGGTTGGATGGGGCTTGGAGCAACCTGGGCTAGTGGAAGGTGTCCCTGCCCATGGCAGGGGATGGGATGAGATGATCTTCCAACCCAAATCACCTGTGATTCTAAGTACATATGATAAAATAAGTAACATTTACATATCTCAATGAATGAATATTCATAGAAAAGTTTGGGATTCATCTCTGAAGCTCAGTCTGGTTTTTGGAATCTCCCCCACCTTGTTCTGTGTAGGAACAATGGAGGCAGTCACAGCCTGTGATGCTGTTGTGAACACAGAGCTGCATCTTGCTCTCAATGCTTTCTTTACCACTCCCCTGCCAAAAAAACAACGTAGCTGAGGAGGGGAAGTGGAACAGTCGGTGTTGGCAAGGACTGACTGCCCAGGGAATGCACATGGAGCATTCCAGGTGTGCTGCCAGGCTTCCTTTGTGGCTCCCTTTGCTTAATCTTTGGATACCACTGTTTCTCTTCCCACTGGGAAGGGGGGAATTCCATCCTTACTGCACAAACCCACGGGTTTCTGAATGAAATGGAGATGTTAGCAGGTAATCCAAAGGAAAGGGGCACAAAATACTCCAATTTCCTCAGGACTTGCCTGGAATGAAGGAGCCCTTTATTCTATCCTATTTTTATAAGAAACAAGGCTGTTTTAGTGTGTTTGCATTTTCCAGCCTGTACCAAAGGGGATGTCTCTGTGTGGTCAGTACATGAATAGGGTACCTTGCCTGTACAAACAGGTAATGATCATCCCAGCTTAGGCATAATTCTGAGTTTAACTTTTGATAGTAATGTGACCTAAAAGTATGAGGTAGGTAGTGTGTGCTTGGAAGGTAATGGTTTCCTGTGAGACAGTAATGTCTTTAGCAGAGAAATTTTTTAGGAGGGAGCAGGATCCTTGCAGATAGTTGATAGCTTTTGCAGGGATTCATGTTAAAGCCTCAGAGTGTTCCTTGGAAAAATAACTTAATGGTTGAAATTGTGCATTGTGTACAAAGTAATTGTGGGTTCAACAATGCTGAGCACTGCCAGAAACTCCTGGGTATTTTTTACCTTAAGGTGGGGAAAATGCTCAACATCCAGATGTGAGAAAAGGTGGGAAAGCTTAAACACATGTGCAGGGAATATAATTGTAGCAAAAAGCCAGGTGAGGAGAAACCCACTGGTTAGAACTGCAGAATCATTGGGGTTGGAAAAGGCCTTTAAGATAATGGAACCATAGAATATTCTAAATTGGAAGGGACCCACAAGGATCATCAAAGTCCATCTCCTGGCCCTGCACAGACACCCCAACAATCCCACCCTGTGCTTGAGAGTGTTATCTAAATGCTCCTTTGTAGATCAAGTCCAACCATTATCCCCAGCACTGCCAAGTCCAAGTGGTTCCAGAGTTTCAGGCCATTGCTCTGGAAAGCAGAGGACAGTGAAATACTGTTCTTGACTGGATTTGTTGGGTCTCCTTGGATTGTTTTAAGCACAGCAGGAAGGACCAGGCTAACAGGGAGCTGCTGCCCGACCAGAGCTTTTTCACCAAACATGGTTGTGGAGCAACCTGAAAACCAGACAACTTAAGGGTTTGACCATCTACCAAGGAGGTAGAAGACACTATAAAGTTAATTACACCCTGAATTTCCAAGGGGGAAAAAAAAAATCTCACTTTTGGGTTCAGCAGGAAAGTTGTGGTTTCTTGCCTGTCTGTTCCCAGGATAGTGAGCTGGGGGTTAAGAGCTTTATCCTTGAAAGATGCCCCGGCAGGGCTGGGTTTGTTGCTCCTTTCTTATTATAAGTGATCAGTTAAAGAGGAGACAGTGCTGAAAACCATCCAAGTTCATGTCTTTTCTGCTCCTTCTGTTCATCCCCATCCAAATCAGAAGCTACAGGTGGTTCTCCTGAAGTGTCACCACCTGTAATATCAGCTCCCTTGGAGCCTGTTTCCCAGAGTCCTGGATGACCTGTAATGGGGAAACGGTAAGGAAAACACTGAGTGGTGAATGAGTTCCCTTCTTTTCCCTACAAGTAGCTGCTGTGACCTTTTGGAAAAGGGAAGTACAGCCTTTAGAACTGCAGTGAGTTTGTGTGTTCCCAGGGGAGAGCAGAGCTCAGTTGGCCAAGCAAAGTTGTGCTTTGGATTGTCACTTCAGACTGTGCTCAAAAGAAGTGGCAGAAACCCAGTGATGAGAGAGATTTGGGAAGAGATGATGCTCTACCATCTGCCAGGGGTTTTTTTCAACTTACTGTACTAGAGCAGAGGGTCTTCTACATAAGTCAGCTCTTAAAGGCACTTAGGTAGGGCTTAGCAGTTCTTGCAGTGATAAAGATCAAAGCCTAAAATGTGAATTTCTCAAGTAATGTCTGTGCCCACAAGTGTTTGCTGACAGAAGAATTAATGGCCTCAATGGGTGAATATGGGCCTGTTTATATTTTTAGTGGGTTTTATTTTCAGCACATGACTCTGCACTGAAAAATTCATTTATTTTACTGTAGTGCAAACAACTGCAGTTGGAACTTGTTTATTTACAAAGCAAAATGTTTAGATAACAGACGTTCCCGGGGAGACACTCTAAATCCAGGGAGTGAAAAATACTGTGGATTCCAGTTTCTCTTTTCAATGGAAAATAAGAAAATGAAACAAATCCTACCCCATGGTGTGTCAAAGCTTGTAGGTGGTTTAGGCATTCAGATCAGCTTTGCTCTTTGGTACAAATGAGACTTGTTTGCTTCCCAGCTAGTGAAGAAAAAGGATGATCAGTGTAAAATAGCAATTAAGAGCATTAAATTCCCAGGGGAAAATGCTGTACAAATGGCTTTTGATTGCTTTTTGATGTCTTTTTTGTTTTGGTAATGAACTGTTTCACAAAGACTTTAATATATTTACTACATGACAAATGAGATTTGGTTCTTTTAAAGACACTAAAATAAAATAAACCTGAAATCATAATAAAAGCAGCTTGATAGTCTTCAGATGTGAAGCTTTCAGCAATTATTTTTTGGCCTCTTGAAACTGGATTTCTCTAAGTGGAAGGATTTGCTGGACAATCTGACATTGTTGTCACAGCTGCCCTTGCTTGAAGGCACCCATTGAAGACCTTCAGAGGAAAGACAGTTGGTTCTTGAGTTGGCATTTTAAAACCAAACAAACCAAAAATACTGACAACACCAAGCCACCTCCAAAGAAAAAAAATCAATAAAAACCCAAACAGAAATCATGAAAAAAACCAAGGCTACTATTAATCTTCAGATGTGAAAATGGCCACACTTGTTCTTTGGCCTCCTGAAATGGGATTTTCCAAAGGGTTTGTTTTCCTGGATGGTTTATTCCTATTGGCAGGATCATCTTCAAAAATCCCCAGTGCTGCTGGTGTTTGCAGGAAGAGTCAGGGCTCAGTTTTCCTGAGTCAAGCTGCAAAAACACTATCGGGATTCTCTAAAAAGCTCCACGTTCATCTTGATGCAAGGACTCATTTTACCACCAGAAGAGGCTGAGAGGATCATTGGGAATTTTTTAAAACCCTGGTAGGGTTCCAAAGCTCTTCTTGGAAACAGAGCAGTTTTAATTACACTTATCTGGAAGATGTTTTTCTCCCTGACTGGAATCAGTGCTGGAAGTCAAGGGGAGGGAAGTGTCCCAGGCTGGACTGGGTGAAGTCACATTCAGGTCACCCCTTTTTTGGAGAGGTGAATTGTGGCAACTCAGTCCTGTTAGGGAGGGTGACCAGGTCATTAAACCTCTGTTCAGCTCCTTATCTAAAAGTGGTGCAGCTCTGATAGGAAAGATTTACTGTCTTGCTGATTAAGATGCTCTCCTGACATGGGGACACTTGGAGCAGCAACTTGAACCCCCTTCAGCACAATTCTTGGCAGTGCAATGGCCACCAATTTCTGAGCTATATCTTGGGGTTTATATTTCATTGTCTGAATGGAATGAAAATGGTTTGATTTCATCCTGATGTGGCATGAAAGAAAAATCCCTTTGAAGATTTACCTTTTCTATAAAATGGATCATTAATTTTTTTATTTCCAATCAGCTTTTGTAATGAAATGTTCTGATGCTGCTGCAAAGTCCAGAACACGTGAGGATGTGGGATATGGTGAATATGGTGACTAGAGTAGGTCACCCCCAGCCTGTTCTGGTGAATGGGGTTGTTCTTCCCCAGGTGCAGGACCCTGTATTTGCTTCTGTGGAGTTTCAGATGGTTCTTTTCTGCCCATCTCTCCAACCTGTTGAGGTCTTTTTGGAGGGCTGCACAGTCCTCTAGGGGATCATAGGATTACAGAATGGTTTGGGTTGGAAGGGACCTTAAAGATCATCTCATTCTAAACCCCTGCCATGGGCAGGGACACCTTCCACTAGCCCAGGTTGCTCCAAGCCCGTCCAAGCCTTGGACACTTCCAGGGATGAGGCAGCCACAGCTTGTCTGGACAACCTGTGCCAGGGCCTCCCCACCCTCCCAGGGAAGAATTTGTCCTAATTTCTGACCTAAACCTTCCCTCCTTAAAGCCATTCCCCCTAGTCCTGTCACTCCAGGCCCTTGGAAATATTCTCTCTCCATCTTTCTTGCAGGTTCCCTTCAGGTACTGGAAGGCTACAATTCGGTCACCCCAAAGCTTCTCCTCTCCAGGCTGAACAATCCCAACTCTCCCATCTTTCCCTCCCAGCAGAGCTGCTCCATACCCCAGATCATCTTGATACCTCCTCTGGACTCATCTGGTCACCGATCAGCCCCTCCTGCCAGCTTTGTGTCATCTGTGAACTTGCTGAGGGAGCTTCAACCCCTTCATCCAAGGCACTGATGGGTAAGATAAACAGTTCTGGGCCCGTTATTGAACCCTGGGGACACCACTGGTGTCAGACCCCCAGCCAGACCCTGGGCCACTGATATGACCCTCTGGGATCTGTTCTGAACCCACCTCACTGTCAAAAATAACAGATTTGACAATCCCTGCCTTGACTGCAGTGGTTGTTCTCCTCAGGATGCTCTGATTTAACCACTGGAACATGAAACCTTGTGTTTCACTGTCATCTGTGTCGGGATTGCCTCATATTACGGGTTTGAACGTGGGTGACAAGCATGAGTTTCCCTCCTTCCAAAATCCCACTTGCTTTCCCAGAGAAGCTCCCTGGCCAGTGAGATGCATCCCTGTGCAGATGCAGCAGTGACTGGATTTAGCATCATGCTGTAACGTGTTAAACATCCTCCTGTTGGCCTGAGTTTAGGACTGAGTCGGGCTCTGAGAAATTCCTGGTGACGTGTGTTGTCCCTGCAAATCATTCCTCATGTGGGACAACGGGCCAAAGTCCTGCTCTGCACTAGAAAGGAGCAGAACATTTCGGGGAATAGCAGTTGGACTGATCTGGTTGGAATATTTGGAGGTTCTGAGGTATTTGGCAGAATGTTTTTGGAGTGTCGCAACAGAGTTGTTGGTTTTAACACCATTTTTATGAAATAGGAAAAAAAAAAAACCAGTGAGCAACAGTGAGAAATGGGCTGTAAGGAGAAGAAAACTCAGAAGGAGCAGGATTCTTCCAGAAGTAAAAAATAATCAGTCCTGAAGCACAGTTTGGGGGTGAAAAATGCTCTTTTTGAATATGTGGATTCAATTAGAATTGAGATGGATTGTGCATCCCTTGCTGGAAAATTGCATGTACCAAACTGAGAACCAACAGAAATGAGGGTAAATGATTAAGACAAGACTGTTTTTTCTTTTAGTAACCAAGAATATTCCATGTAGAAGAAGAGGGTTTGGTGTACAGTCATGCCAGAGCTTGCCTGCACGTTAATTCCTGTGTAAAAGCAATATTTGGAGAAGGATTAACAGCCACAAGGGACAACATGAGGAAGATGTGGTTATCCCTTCTAAATATAAGTGGATAAAAAAAAATCATAAATAATTTCAGAAAAGTTTTAGGATAGTCCCCTCATACCAAAACATTGCATTATTTACAGTCACTATAAATGGAAATGCTCTGTGAGCTCTTGAACAGCATCAGCAGTGAATGAGAAGGGAGGTGAGTTCTGCTTCCTGAGTTCTAATGGGGTCGTTGGAATGGGATCAACCAACAGCAACAGACCTCAGGCTCCTGAAAAAGAGAACAACAAGTCATAGTAGGGGCAGCCTTTGATTAATCTTCACAAAAGTGACTTTGATAACCAGCCCTTTTAAAGGAAAACTTCACTGGAAGTAATTTTTTCCATTTCTGTGAGAACAGAAACCAGGCTGAATGTGCACATTGCTGTACCCCTTGGGCTCAGGCTTTAATTTATGAGTGATAGAGATCACTTTGTCTTTCTGCTTCCTGAAATCCATGTTTTTCTCCATGCCTTTGCTCCGTTCCCTGCAGTGGTTTGCTCTGCCTAATTACCCCAAGTGTCACAGCTCGAGCAGGTGGGAGGTGCTGCAGAGAGCTCCGCTATCCATTTTCCTTCTTGTGTCACTAAGATTTCCACAAGTTTTTTTTATTTTGCAACATATTCATTCTTTCAGAGCTAACAGTTTCTCCCCAATATGCTGATTTTTCTTCCTGTCAGCCTTTCTGTTCAACCAGACTAAAAGCTTAGAAGAAACTCAGCTAGTTTTCACAATCTCTCAAAAGGTTTTGCTGAGCCCTATTAAACATTTTGCAGATTTTTATACCTCATCATCAACTTTCATGGTATATCTTTGAGAATCACAGACTGGTTTGGGGGGGGAAGGGACCCTAAAAACCATCTCTTTCCACTCCCCTGCCATGGGCTGGGACACCTTTCACTAGCCCGGGTTGCTCCAAGCCCCGTCCAACCTGGCCTTGGACACTTCCAGGGATGGGGCAGCCACAGCTTCTCTGGGCAATCTGGTCTCACCACCCTCAGAGTCAAGAATTTCTTCTAAACATCTAATCTTAACCCGCCCTCTTTCTGTTTAAAATCATCTAGCATTTTTTAGCAGTTTTGCAGTTCTGCTGCAGCTCAGCCTTCCAGCTGTGCCACTTCCTCAGGACCAGCACTGGGGGAGAAAAAACAAAAGCAGCAAGTTCTAATAAGTCACTTTTGCTACTTGAAGCCTGATGCTGTTTTCTCTGTAAAATAAGGATTGGTGGAAATAAGGATTTCCCTGACATCAGGGCAAGTGCCTGATCTCCTTGTCACTCCATTTTTCCCCAAGTGTGGAAGCAGACATGAGTCTGTGCAGCTCTCTGGGGTTTGAGGAGGTGCTGGGGTTTAACCTGACAGGCAGGTGAGCACCACACAGCCATTCCCTCACTCCCCCTTGGGGTAATGGGGACGGAATTAGGAAAAAAGTAAAACTCCTGGGCTGAGATAAGGACAGTTTAATAGGACAGAAGAGGAAGGGAAAATCATATGATAAAGGAACATCCAAAGCAAGTGATGCACAGTGCAATTGCTCACTGCCGGTCCCCCAGGGACAGGCTGTCACCTCCCAGCCAAAGCCCCCCCAGCTCTGTGTGCTGAGCAGGACACAGATGGCATGGAATATCTCTGGGATCAGCTGGGGTCAGCTCTCCTGGCTGTGTCCCCTCCTGACTCCTCTCTGCCAGAGCAGCATGAGGAGCTGAAGAGTCCTTGACTTAGTGTAAGCATTGCTCAGCAACAACCAAAACATCCCTTTGTTATCAACATCATTCTCATCCTAAATCCAAACCAGACCCTGCACCAGCTACCAGGAGGAAAATTAAGTCTATCCCAGCAGAAAGCAGGGTACTTTTGTGGTTGGTAAGTGTGGAACTCATTGGAGTTGCATAACTGCTTCAGAAAGAATCACCTCTCTGCAGTTGTCCTAAATTCAAACCATATCTTGGCTTTTTGTTTCTCTGAAGTACATATTGTTTGTATTTTATTTATACTTTCTTGGCACACTTGTGATATGCTGGGAAAAAAAAACAAACAAGAAACCAACCCTTAGACAAAACAACTTTCTTCTAACAGAAAGAAGATCTCCTCTCCTTGGTAAGAAAGCCACTATTTCATTTTCTCCATATGATGTTTGACTGATATGTAAAAGGAGGTTACATAACAAACCATGCTCTGAATTTACAAATGAATCAATATCTTGTTCAAGAAATAAACCTCATAAAAATCCAGCCAGCATATTGTCATACACCAGTCTTTTATTGTTGCTTTGCTGTTACTGAAGAGGTGCCCAGACTAGAAACTCCAGGGAAGTTCACCATCCTTTTCTAGCAATGAGGAGCAAGATAAAAGAGGGAACTCCATGACAGGAGAACTTTTCTGATCCTTTTTTACCTGTCCTGTCTTGGATGGCTCCCAGGATGCAATTGTCATGCTTCAGTTCTCATCTGAAAAATGAATTAAAAATCTATTCATGGTGAATATTTCTTAGAATCTTGATATGGTTAAAATTAGGAGAGATTATTCCTTTGCTCTTACAACACATGGAATGGTGTGGTCTTGACAAAGCTGACCCTGTACATCCAAGAGGACGTGGTTTAACATTTTCAGGCAGGAGAGGAAGGTTGTCTGTAGGTCCTTTGGTGCCCTGCTGTCCCCCTGAACACAAATCCACTGCACAGGTCCTGCAGTTATTCTTTGTGCTCTCACTCAGCTTGTCCTGATTTCCCCAGATCTCTGAATCTTAATTTTAACTCCCAGTGATTAAATTTCTACCCATTTGTGCTCATCCATAACAACACAAATGAAGCTGGCAGCTCTTTCACAGCTGAGTTCTAGTGCTTTCCACACCAGGGGTGTTGCCTTCTCTAGGTTGTGTGTCTGATTCAGCAGCTGAACTTAGAGAGGGCTTTGATTTCCTGGGAAAAAACTTCAGGTGAAAGTGTTCCTGTTCTACCCAGGCTTTCTCTACTAAATTCTGCCAGGCTTGAAGACTCGGATTCCCTCTTCTCTAGCAGCTTATCTGGTCTGAGTTGCTCTCCCATTCCAAATGCTCCACTTGATATGAAATATGATAAAAATATGGGAACAGCTTCCTGTCCTTGCTCCAAGAAATATTTAGCCAGTGACACAAAGCAGAGCAAGTTCATGAGGAGCAGCTGAGAGGCTGCCAGTGGGTAATTAGTGACTGCTGTGGGAGCTTGGACTCCAGGGTTCCCATCCTTGCTCCAAATCCAGCAAGCTGGGTCTTGGTCCTAAGTCTCCTTCACCCTAAATGGCTTTGGCTGTTTGTCTGAGATGAAGAGAAGAGCACAATTTGTTGTCTTCATGGATTTGTGTGAGGTGGGATTCACCCACACTATGAGACCATTCTGGAGATGAACATCTCCTTTCAGTCCAGAATTTAACCCTGGATTTCCTTCAGGCTTCACCTCTCATCTGGTAATTTTTAATATTTGAACAATCTGCTGTTCAATATACTGGTGTCTTCCTGCAAAAACTTCTGAGAGGCCTCCTTTGTTACTGTGATAATTAATGAAGTGTTTGCATTACTGAGTAATCCCAAAGGGTTGGGCATGGGATCAAGAACCTGTCCTTATTTACCTAGTCCTTTGAAGGTTTTTATTCTAAATGTGAAGGTTCTCACCTCAGCTGCAGCTGGAGACGTGAATAGATTAGGGGTAAATGAGGTGTTGACACAAGTGGAATTAAAAAAGTATCACTGAGACAGAAGTGGAATTTAAAGTGATATTTTTAAGCTTGCTCAGAAATTTGTCTGGTTTTCTTGCTCTGAAATCAGAACATAAGTCTCATTGGGTTTGATCTTAAAGCAGCATCTCCTAATCTTGCTCTGTGACACCCCTGTAAGGGCAGGATTGATGTTGGGATTTTCCATGTGGGTGAGAGTGGCATTAAGAATTGTGAATCACCTGAGATCACACAGGGTTTCTGGTTGGGATAAAATTGTTGAATACACAACTTTAGCTGGTACCTTTATTTCTAACCCCTCAATTTCTGGAGCAAGGGCTCTATATTTGAGAGAAATAAATGAAGGTTAAGCAAAGCTGAATCCCTTGCTGTTAATGTCCTTCTCAGATGAAGTTTTCCATCACTCCTATAGTTATTTATCATCATTTCAAGTTATTGTTGGATTTAGGGTTGGGTTTTCTTTGCTCAGTAGTATTTTTCCTAGCAGTTGGGACATCACTGAACTGATGACTGATACAATGTGTGCTCAGCAAGAAAGATGTGACATTAAAACTCCATCTACCTCTACCCTTGTAAAAGAGGAGTGGAAAAGGTTCTCCTGTATCTTCAAATGCGTTTCATCGCAGTGAAACGAGGTATTGGAGGAAAAGCTCCACCCTGTGCATCCAGGCAGCATTCCTGGCTCGGGGCTGCTATATTCACCCAGGCAGGATTACTCAGAAATCCTCTGTGATTTATGGAGGCACAAGAGATTGCACTATCCCAAAGAACCATATGCCACAAGCTTCGTCCCGGATGCACAGTCACAAGAAAACAATTGTTTCAATGCCCAATGAAACCACGTAACAAGGCCCAGAGCTCCCCATTTACAGCCTGACCAGAGCCCCAGCTGCGCTGGGGAGTGATTTCCCTGTTTCACAGTCCAGAAAGCCAAGCTCCAGCTGTGCTTCTGGGCCAGAGATGTCCCCTGTTGCCCCAGCAGTGCCATGTGGAGGTGGTGGAGGAGGAGGAAGCCACCCCAGCCGGGAGGGTGTGCGGAGGATGTGACAGAGCGGCGGCCGAGGGGAGCGTTTCGGAGGAGGACTTGGCTCCAGCCCTGCCAATATGATTTGGCCTCGGGCCCTGCAGCAGCAAGGAATGACCTTAAATAGCAGTGGAATTGTGTGAGCATGTGCTGCTGGAACAGGAGCCTGGGACATCCTGGAGTGCTGACTCACCCCCTGGGCCGGCGGTGCCGGGGGTTGCTCCGTGTGGGAGATGAACGTCGGGTTATTCATCGCCGGGCTGTCGTGAGGTGTCCGTGGGTCCCTGCAGGAATCCACACGTCCCGCTTCCCGTTGGGTCAGAGCAGGGAGTCGGTGCTTCTGTGCAACAGGAACAAACTTTGGCAAAAGCCACGTTCAGCTGGAGTCTGGGTCAGAGGCTGGATGTGCCGCTCGGTGTCTGATCCGCAGCGTGGGGGTTGTGCTGCCATTTTAACGAGGGAGCTTCATGGGCATTCCTATGGAATTTCGTGGGCAAAGATTCAGCTGTTAAAAAGAAAAAAAAAACCCAACATGTTGAGCAAAGCTTATAAAAGTGTGTGTTGGTGTTTAGGTTTCCAGGTTTTTGGTGCAGGGAGGGTGTGGGGGTCTCTTTGAGGACAGGCCAGCGCTGCCCCGTGCCTGGCATAGCCTGTTGCAGGTTCCTCTCTGCTGGGCCTGCAACTTACCCTGGTGGTGCCTCGGTGAAAAATGTGGTTTAAAAGGAGGCAAAATATCACACAGGCAGTGAGGGGGAAGAAAAAAGTGTGAGGAAGCAGCTCTGTGAATGGCCAGGTTAGCAGGAGGAGGGGAGGAGGTGTTTCACTGCAGCCCGTGGAGGGGAGCAGAGCAGGGACCCACAGAGCAGCCCTGGAGGGACCCCAGGCTAGAGCAGATGGGTATTTGTTATTTCCTGACAGGAGTTGTGACCCTTGGAGGATCCACATTGGAACAGGTAAAAAGTGAAGGAGGGAAGAGTGTCAGGGAGGAATTATGGACTGTCCACAACCCTTCATTCCCTGTCTCCCAGCACTGCTCAGGGCTGGGGGGAAACAGAGGAGTCAGCAGTGAAACTGAGCCTGAGAAGGCAGGGGTGGGGTAGGCAAAGGCATTTCAATTTGTTTCTCACTTTCTCAACATCTTTTAATTTGCAATACATTATTTTCTTTAAGGTGTCTGTTTTGCCTATGGCTGCTGTTGCTAAGTGATCTCCCTGTCCTTATCTCAGCCTACGAGTTTTCCATCTCGTGTTCTTCCTCCTGCCCTTTCTGAGGGAGTTTTTAGTGTCCTAACATCTAATCAAAACCTATTCAGGAAGAACTGATGCATCAGCCTCAGCACCTCCATCAGAAGAGTCACCACTGCCCATGGCCTTGGCAGCTGCTGCACCTGCCTGGGGAGCTTGGAAGGTCCGTGGGAAGCTCAGGAGGTTCCACACAGCTGGAAGCCTGGGAAGCACAGCTACAAACAATAATTGTAGGTGAGAATATAGTGTTACCTTGGGCTAATAGTTTTAAACTCAATCATCTGAGTCAGACACCTGCCCAGGTAATCACCATAGCAACATCACAACAAACAATAGTAACCTTAAAATTGTCAACCTGAGGAAAATGAGGAGCTGGTTTGCAGTTTTAGAGTGTTGAAGGTTATGCCTACATGGTCTTTTTGGAGGCAAATATGAGCTGGTTTAGCACATGAAGTGAGCTGACCCAAAAACACAGGACTGGGTAGGACTCTGTGCCTGAACAGTACCTGCCATATCTCTGCAGACCTCACTGATTTGGGTGAAAGGAGCAGAGGCATTGAGATGATCAGAGGGATGGAGCAGCTCTGCTGGGAGGAAAGGCTGGGAGAATTGGGATTGTTCAGCCTGGAGAAGAGA
>JAWWLV010000040.1:8564884-8592109 GCA_035041135.1 Platyrinchus mystaceus
ATCTGTGGGTGCAGGGGTTTGTAAAACATGCCCAGTGCCAATCTGTGGGTGCAGGGGTTTGTAAAACATGCCCAGTGGGAATCTGTGGGTGCAGGGGTTTGTAAGACATGCCCAGTGCCAATCTGTGGGTGCAGGGGTTTGTAAAACATGCCCGGTGGGAATCTGTGGGTGCAGGGGTTTGTAAAACATGCCCAGTGCCAATCTGTGGGTGCAGGGGTTTGTAAAACATGCCCAGTGCCAATCTGTGGGTGCAGGGGCTTGTAGAACATGCCCAGTGCCAATCTGTGGGTGCAGGGGTTTGTAGAACATGCCCAGTGCCAATCTGTGGGTGCAGGGGTTTGTAAGACATACCCAGTGACAATCTGTGAGTGCAGGGGCTGCTGGCCTGAGGGACAGAGTGACGAGCAGCCCTGCGAGAACTTCAGCAGGACCGTGAAAATTCTCCTGTCGAACCCAGTGCTCCTTCTCAGCTCTTACCTCACAAAACACTTGGTGTGAAACCCTCTTTAAACACACCATCTTGAACCAGGATGTTTTCCATGAACTCTGCCCCAGCCCCAAGCAGCCCAAGCTCCAGCTCCCAGCAGGGTTTTTGCTTTCCAGAGGGCTCAGACCTGCACCAGCGACACGGAGACCGAGTTCAGCAGCCTGGCTGAAGATCTTCACTGCAGAGCCCTGGATGACTCTGTCTTCTGAGGGGCTGCTCCTTGTCACCTCCATGTGTCCACATTCCCAGCAGGAAGGAGGACTTGCTTCCAACAAGTGTCTCAACGATGAGCTGCTGAGCACAAAGCCCCAGCTGAACCAGGATATAAGCACATGGTACAAGGGCTGTATAGAGAAAAAAAAGTCTGGAAAAGAGTTAATGGCTTTTTTTTTTTTTCTGGCTGGCAGTTTAATCTTTTGGATATTTGTTTTAAGTAACTCTGACAACTCCAGATGCAAAATGCAAACTGAGACTGGTCCTGGTGGTGACCAAGGTGGGGCAAACATTAGGAAAAGAATTAAAGAAGCTGTGAAGCCTCCCAGTGCTCTCATCCCTGGTGCTGCACGGCTACAGCAAGTCCAGCATGAGAGTGGGACCCACATTTGGCCTCACTGATACACTTTGTAATGAAACAGTCTGAATTTCAGCCTGGAAAACCTCCATGGAAATGCAATTCCTGCTAAAGTCAGGGCTGTCAGTGCTCTGTGTGAGCCCTGAGGGTGCAGCCAGGCCACTCCTGTGTGGGGACTGGCTGTGGGGTGGCCAGGCCATGTGTGACATACAGTGTCCCCTGCACTGCTCAGAGGTACCCACATCCTGATTTCTAAGTAAGCACAGCACCAATTTGGGATAGAGGGAAACATCTGTCTCATTTGCAGGACTATAACCCCCAAACCCTCTGAATTTTATAGGCTGTTTAGGACAAGGTTAGTTTGATTGTCTACCTGATGCACGTTTAGGGCCTGACTGCTGTTGTGTGCAAAGCTGACACCAGATGTGCTGATTTTGTACACTCAGATAGCACATTTCAGTATAAAACAGGAGCTTCACCTGGTTTTCTTACCCTTCTGGATGAGGGAACACTGTTGGGATGGGGAGGCTCTGGAGGAGCACCTCCCTGCCCAGTGGGTGCTCCCCAGGGACATCAGGACTTGGGAGGCTCACAGGGGGCTCATTTTCAGTCCAAGGCTCCTTTGCAGGCTCTTGATGCTGACAGCACTGGGATCACTGCAAAAGGACAAGAAGGATTGTTGAGGATCCCTGGCACAAGAGATTAAAGCTTGAGGGGCAGGGGAGGAAAGAAAAAAAGAAAGAGAAAAATGGCACAAACAGATAAACTCCCTCAACTGCACCTAAAAAAACAGACCCAACTTGGGAATGCAGTTTTCAACACTCATTAAAGAAATGTGCCAAGGACTTCTTGGTGCTCTGCAACGAGCTGGGCCCCTCCCTTGGTGGGCAAATTCAGCAATTCTGAAAATCCAAGCCCAACACTGCAACCTGTTTTTCCTTCCTGTCTGTTGTTCCATCTCAGATGAGCTGGGTTGGAGACAGCCTGGGTTGCTGTTTGGGATTTATTTACCTACCTTGTGTATTCCACTGAGGGAGTTACCAAATAAACCTCCTGCCTTAAACCTCGGGCTTTGACCTCCTTGGCTGCAGATCATGAAGTTCTCCTTGTCCTGCAGAATTCCTCCTACTTCCAAGAAACCTCCTGTCCACTGAGCTGGCCAGAGATGGGTTTAAGCTCATTAACAAAGAATAAAGACTTAATCTAGCAATTTTTTGAGATGTGCCTAAGGAAATGGAGTTCCCAGGTACTACAGACTAAAAATAATTATAATAAATGAGCCAGTTCTCATCTGGGTAAAATAGCATGGCTCCATCAAAATTAATGTAGCTCATTAATATAACAATGTTTGTGCCTCAAACGTCTCTCCTGCACGTGCTTTTAATGGAGGTACCCAAATTTAACAACCTAAAATCAGAATTTCATTAGCAAAATCCTAAAAATGAGACTAAAATACAGTTATTGGAATGTATTTTATGTCATGCCTTCAAGTGGCCTAATAAAGAAGATTTCTACATATAATTTCACTCCCGTTAATGATATTGCAGAGATTAATGCAATGTATTTAAATATATTTTGCATGTTAGATCCTTGGTACTTCCAGGGAGGATGAGTCCCCTCCTCAAGGACAGGCAGGGGGTGATGGCTGGGAGGGCCAGCAGCCAGTTTTGTGCTCATGCTGGTAAATAATGCTGCTGTAAAGCAGGAGCATCTTCATTTTCCCTGCCAGGCTGTTGGCCCAGCCTTGCTCACTCTTCCTGGGGAACCTCACCTGGACTGCAGAGCCAACGGTGCAGGATGAGGACAATTCCTGGCCCAGCTGCCTCCTCGTGGTCACATCCTTGGAGCAAAGTCTTCGTTTCAGGCAGCACGAGAGAAGAGGGAGTTTGTCCAGAGCTGCTCCAGCCCTGGGAACAGCACAGGGAGGACGTGGAGCTGCTGCAGAGAGTCCAGAGGAGGCACCAGGATGATCAGAGGGATGGAGCAGCTCTGCTGGGAGGAAAGGCTGGGAGAGCTGGGATTGTTCAGCCTGGAGAAGAGAAGCTTTGGGGTGACCTGATTGTGGCCTTCCAGGACATGAAGGGAACCTGCAAGAAAGATGGAGAGAGAATATTTACAAGGGCCAGAGAGTTTCAAAGTCTCTGCAAATTTTTCTGCAGCGAAGATTCTTAGCAAAATTATGCTACTCTGTTATTTGTTTTCTTCTCTTAAGTGATACAAAGTGATGAGTTTTACACATCTGTGCAGAGCTTTACAAAAAAATCCATATTTATTAGCAGTCCCCAATTCATCTGTCACGTTCCTTTCTTTTCTGCTTGAAGTGTGTTTGAAAGTGCTCAGTAACTTGAGGGAAGTCATTACAGCCAGGCAGGGGTGATCCTGGGAAATAGAAAATGGAAAATCCCTGGACATCTTGCTGAGAAAAGTCAGACAGGACTGTGTGACCGGTGCAGGGCTGTCCTGCACTGTAACACCTGCTCAGGTGCAGCCTGAGCCTCTCTCAAAAGGGGAAAGCACAGGCCAAAAATCACCCCAGAAGATATTTAATTTGCTGAGAGTCTCTGGTATTTGGCAAGTATCTTTACCTTTTATTTTCTGTTTTTATTTGAAAAAGCCAGACACTTACATGGCCCCTTTGGGTATGTCTGTACTGCAGGTCAGTGCTGTCATAGCCCTCCAGCCTAGAACCAGTTGGCATAAGCTGCTTTCAGGATTTCCAAATTGCAGTTTGTCTGGATGTCAAACCACATGACATGTTTTTTAGAGGAGAAAAAGCTGTTTGCAAGAGCTGTGTGTGATACAGGGGGAGTTTATGAAGCAGGAGAAAACATCTTTAGAAGGTGTTTGTGAGCCTTCTGCTGGATCCTAAATTCAGGTTGAGTGAGGAGATATTTCCACTGCAGGTATGAGGAATTAGAGGGGTCAAATGAGAGAGGTAAGAAGTTTCTTCAACTAGACTTTGGCAGCAGGTTAGTGTCTGTTGTGCTGGACAGGCTTACCCTAGGCACGAGGGTCCAGAGGTGCTGAGTGAGCTGTGGGTCCTGAGGATGAGAGAAATGTTGATTTCTAAGGCCTCCTTAATACTTCCATTTTGATTTTAGGCATTTGTTCCCAGTAAACATTGTTTTTGTGGATAATATCTGCCATGGTCTGGTGAGAGGGACAGCTGGTTAAGTTATATGATGTGATAATTCATGACTATCCAAGTCATAATAAGAGCCAAGTGCTTTTCTAATAGGTTGGCGTGCACTCTCATGACATTGGTGGTGGCACTTCACAACCTTTGCCCAGGATGGAAGTTGTTGGTCTGGAAGTTTCAGGATGAATCTGTGATCAGGAACGCTCATCAATGAGCTTCACGGAAAAATAAATAAGTTATAATCACGTTTATTACATCCTCCAATCCTCCTGTGCAGCCTGCACTTAACAAGCAGAAAGAAACCATTTAAATGGTGCTTAGCAAGTCTCCGAGGAGAGCTGGGGCTCCTGCTGTGCTCAGCCTGCTTTCCAAGCCAAAATGACATGGGGCATTTGGAGAAAGCTTTGTGGAACGGTCCACATTGTTGACATTTCTCCAAACAGACCTCTTAACCTGTGGAGGAATTTGAGATTTGCACACCCTGAGGCCTGGGGGTCCCCAGGCCACCGTTTTCCACGATCACATTATTCATGTTCTGCAGGTAAAAAAAAATATTCCAGCAACGTATTATGTCTCGCCTTGTGCTTCCTGACACCATTTAGGAGGCTGCACTTTTTGCATTTCTGATGTCACATTTGCCCACAGTTAGAAACTTTCTGTCTCCAGGTGGAATTCAGCCTTATTGACACAGTTGGATTTTTACAGAGCAGTGAAACATTAACCACTTCCTCTCCTCCAGCCTAAGACATCAAACTTCTGACCTGTCATTTAGCAGCCAAACTCATTTACACCCGTCAAAACCTGAGTAATGACTTTTTTTTTGTTGTTTTTCAGGGAAGTTATTTTAGATTTACACCCCTTTAAGAGCAGAATTTGCTCCTGAGTGCTCTCCTTCCTCTCAGCCTCTTCCTGCCTAGTTAAAACATTGAAGTTATTGTAGGCTCCCACATTAAATCCACAGCAACCTGGAGGTCAGGCAGTCCTTTACCATTGTGGTAAATGTAGCAACTGGCTCTGAAACAGATCTGCCTTTCATCAAATTCTTCTTTAATGAGGTAAGAGATTTAATTTCATGGTTAAAGAAATACAAAGAAATAAAAGATACGTGATACGTGAGCAGCTCCATTAACTCTGTGAGGAAATGGGAATTGCCAGACCAGGTCTAGACAGCAGTCTCTGAAATGGTTAATTATGGAACAAATAGCTCACTCTGAGAGCTGCCTTGAGAAAAGCTCTGTCAGGATCTGGAGAGAGAGTTCCTGTTGGAAGAAGTGCATCTTATCCATTCTCACCTTGGCAAAGTGCAATGAAATGAAACATCAGTGTAAGAACTGGAACCGAGCAGGGAGAGGGAAGAGCAGATGTCTGTGTGCAGAACAAGCAGGTGTGTGTGAATGCATGGGCTGATCCCAGGGCTGGAGCCCCTCTGCTCTGGAGCCAGGCTGGGAGAGTTGGGGGTGTTCACCTGGAGAAGAGAAGGATCCAGGGAGACCTGAGAGCCCCTTCCAGGGCCTAAAGGAGAGCTGGAGAGGGACTTGGGAAAAGGGATGGAGTGACAGGACAAGGGGGAATGGCTTCCCACTGCCAGAGGACAGGGTTAGATGGGATATTGGGAAGAAATTGTTCCCTGGGGGGGTGGTGAGGCCCTGGCACAGGTTGTCCAGAGAAGCTGTGGCTGCCCCTGGATCCCTGGAATTCTTCAAGGCCAGGTTGGACGGGGCTTGGAGCAATCTGGGCTAGTGGAAGGTGTCCCTGCCCATGGCAGGAGGTGGAACTGGATGAATTTTAAGGTCCCTTCCAACCCGAAGCACTGTGTGATTCCATGACCTTCCTGTCCAGCCCATGGGCACAGGCCAGGGCAAGTCTCTGATGGTGGCAGGGTTGGGCAGCACAGAGTGACCCCTGCTCTGGACCAGGTGTGAAGAGTTCGCAGTGCAGGGGCTGGATCTGACCCTGGCAACAGGCTCTTCAGGCCTCTGAGAGCAAATCCAGAGCTTTTAATAATCTGAGTCTTTTATGCACAAGAGTTTCACTGTTTGTTTCTGTAGGGTTTTTTGTTTTGGTTTTGGTTTTGGTCTGTTTTGTTTTGGGGTGTTGTTTGTTTGTTTGGATTTGGTTGTTTTGGGGGTTTTGTGTGTGTTTTGTTTTTTATACATAATGCAAAAAGTATTAATTCCCTGGATTGCTCTCAGAAGAGAAATCCGGAAAGATATCTGTTGTTCCCTTCAATATTGCTCTTACACCAACTACATCTTTCCTCCTGGAAAGGACATGAGTTCAGTTAGAGAACCCAGAACATTTTGTCTGTTCCTTGCTCTCGTTACTGGGCTGTTTGCTTTTGTCTGTCAGTCAATGTAAAGAATGTAAAATAACTTTTTCCTCTTGTACTGTGGGTTATTTTATTCATCTGTACCACGGTGCTGGAACAGGCACAAGTGCCAGGATTCACTTCCAAGATTAGATCTTAATAACTTCCTCAAGTGTCCGTCAGCCTGGAGATGCAAATTACTTCACTGAGGCATTGCTTGTTATTCTCTCTGTACTTATTAAATTTGTACTTATTATATTTTATTTCTGGATCTGAGACCCCCTGATTCCATGTCTCTGCTGTCTGAGCCAGCTGCTGAAAGGAGTAAATTCTCTTATACTGCCTTTCTGACTTGTAATGTGTCTTTAAACATACACAGCTCACAACAGAGAGTTCTATAGAATAAAAAGGGCATTTTTTTCCCCCAGTTTCTTGTCTGGCTGCCTGCTGAGGAGCTTCTTATCTTCATGTTTTTCAGAGCTGTAGGACTGTGACACCTCCTCTAAGTCTTGCTTATACCTGCTCACACTGTGGACTGATTAAAAACTGATACTAATCCTCCTAAATGTGAATATTGAAATGAGGAATGTTGCATTCACACTGTTGGCATGGTGCTCTGTGCCAGGAGGAATCAATCTTAACATTCCACTTGCAGCCCTGTCTTGAGTTCTTGGGATTGGGGAACAGGGATGAGGAGGTGGCACAAGAAGGAAAGATCCTTTGTGGCTCCATGAAGCCTTTCTGTGCTGCCTCACCTAAAAGAAGAGCAGTCAGGGATTGAACAGGTATCTCTCAGTGGGGCTGAGCATCCTCTGCCTCCAGAGGACAATTTATCTACTCACCAAGGACTGAGATGCTCCAACTCACTGCCTCAGCTGCCCTATGGTACCCAAATTTCAGAGGATGACAGTGCCTTTCCAAGCACCCAGCCCCATCTGGCAGCTTGTTTTATCAGACAATATCATTATTTTTTCTAAATGTTTTCCTCCTGGCTGGCTCTGGGGTGGGCAGGCAGAGGGGGACACCCGTGGATAATTAGGAACAGGAATTTGTCTGCAGGTCTCTCTGCCAGACAGAAGCCCTGGATCCACACAATCTCCAACATCTGAACGAGCCCAGAGTCGGGATGGAGATGAATTTTTCACACCTGTTTTCTCCAAACTCAATAATAATAATAAAAAATTCCAGGCGAGCTCAAGGAAGGCAACATTCCAGTAACATTTTACTGACCGAAATTTCCCGTAAGATGGGCCTCTGGCTCTGGGGTGGAAAATCTGTCCTCACTCACTTCCCCCCCCCCACAGCCCTGGGCAGACATACAGAGTCTGGTTGGGCTTTGGTTGTGCCAGGGCTGCCCCAGTAGCTCTGGGCTTGTTATTCCATGAAGTCAGAGCCACGAGTGTCCCCTTTGGAGCAGGAGGTGGGGGTGGCTGCTTTGCTCCAGGGGATGTTTCTAAACCCTGTGTCACTTCATTACGCAGCAAATTGGGACCAGACACCACTCCAGTAGACAGAATGTGAAAATAAAATTAAAATATAAAGAGTGGAGTCATAACACTATGAAGAAAATATGTGTGAAGTCCCCAAGTGCTCCTGCCCCTTGGCCAAAGGCCAAGTTGAAATCCAAGATGTTTGATGTGCTGAATTCCAAGTTTCCCCCCCCTCCACTGCTCCTTCTTTCATAGTTTATTTTTTATTTAGCAACAAGTAGCGAGGGACAAACTTTACTGTTACCATGTTGAGGTTGTGGAAAACTACAGTAGGAGGACCTGGGCTGAGTTTGGCTATAATGGGCTGGAATTCCTGACATGGAGTGTCTTCTGTTGGCTTTGCGGGATGGAATCACTTCCTAACTGTAATGAGCAAGCTTGGACATGATCGTTTTGGGACACTAAAGCTGTTGCATGAGCACTTCTAAAGCTCCTTGCACAATGGTGTCTGTAAAAAGCCTTTAGAGAAGGAATAAAATATTTGGAAGTTGATACCTGGAGAGGTTCTCAGTTCCCTCTGCTCTCCAGGCATCAGTTGTAGGATTCAGCCTTGTGGGAGGCACCACCTTGGCCAGAATAAATGAGGTTTAAAACAACAACAGGACAAAAAACTCTCATCATGCAAATGTTTGCCCTTAAAAAATTGCTGTAGATGAGTGAAAGCTGGCTGTACTCTAATAAAATCAGGGCTGTTCTGGAGATGACAGATTAAATAAGAGATCTGAAGCAGGAACTCTGTTCTTCTTGGTTAGATCCTTATTTTAATTGTGTGCTCCTGTGCATTCTGTATCATAGGCAGCAACTATTTGTTTGGAACAGTAAAAAAGTTGAATTTACTCCTGTACACAGCAACAAAACCTTTTTACTCTTTGTTGTTTTCAAAAATTGTTGTTAAATTATTGATCCTGATGGGCAATATCAGCAGTGAAAATGAAAAGAAATGTCTGTCCTTTTGTGAAAGAAACTTGTGCATTCAATTAACTTCATTTTTATAAATGAAGTTATTAAGTTCAGGAGGGGTATGGGGATAAAAGAATTGTGTTCAGAATAAAAGCAGCAAACAGGATTTCTATTGTGCTGTCACATAAATAAGTTATAAGCATCTTTATTTAAAAATGGAATGATTTGGTTTATTCTGTTGGGGAGCTTTGCCAGCTCTGAAAGGGAGATAATTTTAAATCTGAGTTAAGAAAGGTGGTTACAAGCAAGAGAGAAGGTTTAAATTGAATTTGCTCCTCTGTTGTTGATGTTGAGAGAGCCTCAAAATTGTGAGGAGGGGGCTTCTGGGTTTCAGGGAATGCAGGAAAGGAACTTGGGATAAGGAGAACTCAGTTATCCTGGTTTAGTCTAGTGTAGATTTTGCTTCTGCTGTATCTGCTGGACTCCAGTATCAGTCTGGGGTGGATGTGATGAGTTGGGAAGTACAAAAGGATTGTCCTTGGGCTCGGTTACAAACTTCCAATTTTTTGTTAAATTCATGACAAATCGTCTGTCTCTCTTTTTCCTTCTTTTCCTCAAAATTCTTGCTCAGCCTGGCTTTCCAAAGGCACAGGAGCAGCGTCAGCAGTGAGCTCATGCTTCTGAAGGAGTCTGGGATTACAGCTGGATTTAATAAAATCTGAATTAGCTATAGAGAATGTAAGTAAGTTAAATCCCATCTGCTTTGAGGTTTCCCTTTGGTCCCAGAAGAAGCCAAATGCAGGATATGAGGAGAGGTGTACAGGCTCCTTCCGGAAATGCTGGGAAAAAAAGGCAAGGAAAAAAGGCCTCCCTCTGTTCCTTTGGTCCTTTTATAACATGACCTCACTGGTGACAATGTAGAGCTTGTGCTCCCCCTCACTGGCAGAGAAATGGGATCAGAACTCCTTTCCCTCTTCCCATCCCTTTGCTGTGTCCATAGGTATCCTGGATAAGGTGGGAAGCACCAGGAATTGGGCTGGTGAGACTCTGCTCTTTGAGATTCCTTCAGCTTTCCTCCTGGAGAGTCCTTTTCTTTTTGTCTGAAAGGACAGACAGACAGGTCTCTTCTGCTCTTATCAGAGTGATTTGAATAGAAATCATAGAACCACACAAGGTTTTTGGGTTGGAAGGGACCTTAAAGATCACCCAATTCCAAACCCCTGCCATGGGCAGGGACACCTTCCACTAGCCCAGATTGCTCCAACCTGGCCTTGAACACTTCTAGGGCTGGGGCAGCCACAGCTTCTCTGGGCAATCTGTGCCAGGGCCTCCCCACCCTCACAGGGAAGAATTTTTTCTTAATATCCCATCTAACCCTGCTCTGTGTCAGTTTGGAGCCATTCCCCCTTGTCCTGACACTCCATGCTCTTATAAAGATGGTTTTTACCCTCTCTCTCCCATCAGTGAATCAGGACTGTCCTCATAAAAGCCATCAAACTGTACAAAATGGACATGGTTTGTCTGCTTATCCATAAGTGGGTCTTTCATGGATGCTATTGATAGGACAGTGACTGGAATATCTATCAGAAATCCTGATTTGTCTCTGTGCTTGCTCACCTTCTCTCACAGGAGTTCCAGTGGTGATATAATATTTATAAATGTGGCTAACAACAGCTTTTATTTAATTTCTGAAGGATGTATCATTGAAGGTCCTTCTGCCCCATTTTTCTACAGTGTCTTCCCACATCAGGGTTTTGTTTTAGGTTTAAGACAGATGATAAAACTGGATTTTTACTTTAAAGTTTGGTCATGATTCCCTTAACAGGTTCTGGGCCAGGTTGGACAGGGCTTGGAGCAACCTGGTCTAGTGGAAGGTGTCCCTGCCCATGGCAGGGGGTGGAATGAGATGAGCTTTAGGGTCACTTTGAACCCAAACCCTTCTGGGATTCTATGAATTTGCAGTAGGAATCCTCATTCCTGTGGGGCTGGGACATGTTTCTTACAGGATAGATAAACACTACAGCCTTTTGCTCTGCTGTTTTCCTCACTTAAGCTTCAGTAGGGAAACTGTGCCTGTGAGACATTTAAGGATGTGTTTAACATGATTAGCTGGAATTTTGACATCAATAGTCTTAAAGTCATGATTCCAGTAAAGTGCATGGAAGTATTTTGGGATGGAGCCCATGCTTGAGCATTTTTATGAACTCAGGCTCTTAGAGGATACAAATTGGTGTGGCACAGTATCAAACCTTTACAATTGAGTTGTTTTCCCTGTGTCATCTATAGATTAACCCCTTAGGAACATTGCTAAAATGCTCACAAATCTTTATGCCATCCCACAGAGAGCTTCACCTCTCCCTCAGTCCTCAGCAATTTGCTGCAGTTTCCCTTTTAACTTCTCCTACCTTGATACGCAGCCAAACCCATATTTTCTCTCATAAACTTCTAATAAATTCTGCTGCAAATATGATAAAGCCAAAGATATTTCTGAACACTGGAAGTCACTCTGTGTCCCAGAGTCTGACACCAGCAGTCTGCATGGAAAATATTTATGTACTGCCATAGTTGCCACTGTCTATTTATTCTTTTCATCTTTGGTTTCTCTTGAGGAAATTTTGCGTGGAGCTTTCTGGATTATCTTTGTGTTTGTGGTATCACTAACAACAAACTCTGGTCTATTATATTATATATGTGTTGATGTCTCTTTTTCAAAGGACATTTGTTTTACAGATCAGGGAAAGGCACAACCCAGGCCATCTTTTCAGAGCTTTAGCACCCAAGTTTTTGGGCTCCACTCTCACATATCCCTCAACAGGCACAAAGCTTTTTCCCACTGCTGTGATGAGAACTTGAAATAACTTTAATAACCATCAATATTTGCTCAATCACAGCTTGTTTGTCATTAGGCTTGTGGTCTTCCCAGGCTGTGCAAATACTGCAAAGACACACTTAGCTCTTAAGAAAGCATTTAAGGAGAGAGTGAATGTACCTCTGTCACAACCATCTCCTTGTGTACAGGCAGTGCCCAAACCTCCCGGATCTGCCCTTAAACAGCTGCTTCCTATTTCTTCATTTAGGGAACAGATGCAACCCTTGGGAAATGCCCTGATAAAAATGATAGATATAAATAATAAAGGAAATTTCCCTTTTTTTCTTTTGAGATTATATCTTAAAAATTCCAAACTTGTCAAGTGGGTTTTTTTGTAAGTTATGGCATGATAATTAATATTTTAATAGATATTATGGGGCCTCAACTTTCCTGCCTTTACAAGTGCATGTGAACTACAATTAACTGAACACTATTTGGCTACAGCTGCAAAGGAATGAGGGCAATGCAGGTGGAAAGACAAAAATCTTGATTCTGTACCAATGAAATCTTGTGAAAATGGTCTTGAAAGACAGAAAATGTAGGGAAAGGATGTCCAGTGAAAAAGGATCTGGGAATGACTTGACCTAAAATCATCAGTCACAGGAGTAGAGCATGGAAAGTACCTTTAAAGTTTCCTTAAGGATCAGCCCTGTGAAAACTGCTAGAATTGTCCAGGTCAGGTGTTTCCCTGCTCCAGAGCAGTATTTGTGTTTCAGATGTTGTATTCCAGTGGCTCCCTGCATTCCCATCTGCTGCTTATCAAAATTGGCTGCACTCTGTGCATGGCAAGAGACTCCTCAGGCTCCACTAAGGGTGTTAATTCACATTCAGGGCAGCTTTCACTCTCAAATATTCTGCTTCAAGGGAGATTACTCCTAGGACTGGGTGAACCATTAAAGGTATTAAATTGGAACTAAGTCTAATTATCTGTGTTGTAACAATTTTGTAATAATGAGCATATTTTTGCATTTCAATAATGTTTATTTAATATTTAATAATATTTATTTAATTGGTCTCTTTTGGGCTTTCATAAATATCAATATATTCCTTAAATTATTTATCTGTTCTGATCTTCTCTACATCTTTAAATTTCATCTCTTATAGTGGCTTGCAAGCCCATAAAACTACAGCAATAAACCCCAGCATATGAAGCTCAGTGTTCAATTTTTCCCTGTTCATTTCATTTAAAAAAGAAAGAAAAATCAATTGCTATCCACATTTATCTAATGAAAGAGAGCACCACAGGGCACAGAATCCAGTTCTGGTCCTGCTTGTTAGAGATCACAACCTGAAGCCATCTGTCTGATTAAAATACATTTTCCCTGTTCTTTCATGTCACCATTTGCTTCTGACTCAGTGTATGGTTCAATGTTTGCAACAGACAATGATTAAGGATGAGTGAGCCCCAAAAGAAAAAACAAGAACAGGTCTGAACTCTTACCTGAATCTCCTATGGCATTTTTTTTTTTTTAAGGCAGGTAAGTGGGTGGAGAATTATTGGAGAAAAAATTAGTTTAAATTTTGATTCAGCAACTGCTGGCAGGAAAGATTTGGCAGAAAAGCTGGTGTTAGCAAATGCTCCCAAAATAAACCCCACAGGTTGCTCTCTACAGTGTCACTCAAGTATTTTGTGTAGATTCATCTGTGTGGACAATGAAATTCGGTGTTTTGCAATTGTTTGTGGAAGAAGCACAGGGTGAGGAATTGTCTTTTCCCAAGTCCCATTCTGCTTTTATTGGAAAAGTCGTGTTACATCTCATGTGCAGTTTTTGGTCTCGAGTACACATTTAATTGAATTTCAAATCATCCCTAAATCACAGGACATTCTGAGTTGGAAGGGACCCACAAGGATCACCGAGTCCAGCTCTTCAGTGAAGGGCCTGTGTGGGATCAAACCATCCTGGGGCAATTTCACAGCACTGTAGAACTGGGGCAGATGGAACACAGGACCAGCTGGAGAATATTCTGAGAATTACACACAAAAATTTGAAGACTTACTCATGAGTCCATTCAATAATCCCATTACACGAGAGTGATGGAGATGTCGGGAACAAGATGTCCTTGTAAGAAATCAGCAATCCAGGAGGGTCCAAAGCCTTTACCAGGAATTAGGAAACATTTCTGACCCTCTCTCCAACGCAGGCTCATTTCTTCTCTCAGGGCATGAATGTTATGGAACACAGCAGAACAAAAAAATAACACAGAAATTGGAGTGTTCATATTTGGAAATAACTGAAATCTGTGCCATGTGCTGAGGGAGGGAGCTCAGTGTGAGCTCAGAGATACTGTTGGACATAAGAGAATACACTCATGGAGTCAGTGTTATAAATGAAAGCCACAGCAAAGAATATTTGAGGAGTTCAGTGGGCAAAAGAGCTCTACATTTTATGGTCTCCAAAAATAGGGATTCTGAAACAGTGAGTCAGAATTTCAGGGCCAGGAATTCCCCCATCCTTTTCTAAATGTGTAAGATGGGCCGAACCTTCCTGGTAGTGCTGTGCTTGTGAAGCAGCAAAAAGGGAAAAATCCTGAACCATGGAATCAGAGAATATCCTGAGTTGGAAGGGATGCACAAGGATCATCAAATCCAATTCCTGGCCCTGCCCAGGACACCCCAACAATCCCAGAAGTGTTGTCCAAATGCTCCTGGAGCTCTGGCAGCCTTGGGGCTGTGCCCACTGCCCTGGGGAGCCTGTTCAGTGCCAACCACCCTCTGGGGGAAGAACCTTTCCCTGAGATCCAACCTGACCCTGCCCTGACACAGTTTTGTGCCATTCCCTCATGAAGTGATGTGTGAGCCCCTGGAGGTTGGGAAAGGCCAGCTGGGAGAAGATTCATTCAGAATGAATGATCCAAAAGGCCCAGGCAATCAGTTTTTATCCTTATGAACATCTTTGCTCCTGAGAAGGATCCCAGGAGTAGTGGGTTGTGTTTTCATTGTCCTCAGAGATTGTTGGGAAACCTGTTTTTTTTAAATCATCCAACCCAAGAGCAATTCCATCCTTTATCTAGAAGATAGACCTGGAAGTTAAAGATTAGTCTTCCTCTCTCCCCCGTGCCACCCACCCCACAACTAAAAAACCTCAAAGGAAACCCAGCAGTGGGGTGTAGGCAAGGGAGAGGCAGGTTTTTAGTGTCAGGTAGGAAGGAAATCGGTGTTAATGAGATCCCTTTAACTGTGATCTTTTCTTTTTGCCACAAGCCTGAGGTTCAAGGGTAGTCAGAGACAACAAAGAGCCCTGCCAAGGTCCCAGCTGAGCTCTCTGTGTGTCACTGATAGCTCTGGGATGGGAAGCAGGGAAACCAGGAGCCTCACAAAAGTGTTGGGTTATCTTTACATGCAGACAGCCAAGTAATCTCTTTTTTTATCAGATCTGAGAAGAAAGGGAATCCCTCCTGTGTGTTCCCTTCAGGCTTTTATCTCTCCTTTTTCTTTTTTTTTCTTTTTTCTTTTTTTTTTACAAAGGCTCAGGCTACAACTCTGCTCACTATACTTTTCTCTTGGTTTCTCCACTCTTCTCCCTACAGAGTGAAAAAGGATGCAAAGGAGATCACAGGCTTGAAAAGAGGGGAATATACCAGATCCTGTGTTTGTGTATATCTGAATTATTTCAGCTGATTCCAGTGGAGTGGGGTCAATTTACACTAACTTAACCAAAACCTGTACATGAAATGTAACACATTAATTTGTGTAGGAGTTACTAGAATTTGAACCCCGCCTGTGACTTCCCTGATTTGATGTAAGTTTGCTACTATTTCACAACGTTAAAATAATGGGGATGAGGGGGATTAAAACTCCCGCTAATGTGCTCTGCTGATGGTGTAAGGAAAATATTCTGCTTTCTGAGTCATTTGCCCTGAGCTGACATTCTCTTTGAATGGCTCAGGGGTTTCCTTCTTTAGCCATAAATTGCATGCAAATTCTTTGTGTGTGTGTGTGTGTGTGCTGTGTATGACAGAGTGTGTCTGGGAGGGTGCGTGTGTGTCTTTCAGAAGCAAAGCCAAAGCGAGAGGCTGTTCCTTTAAAGCAACACCGAAAAAAAAAAAATGCCTTCAGGCGTCCTATTACAGTGGAACGAGCCAAGGATCAGGATTTGCAGCTCAGCTATATAAACCCAGCAGAATCGGGCTGATGTGACCAGCCTGCCTTGCTGTCAAAGCTCTCCGTGGTTCCCACACTCACCCGCGGGATCAGACAACGCAACTTCGCTGAGTTTTGACAGGACGGCAACGAAGTCGGGAGCCGGGAGCTGATTGAACATCTTATTTATTTCATGGAGGCTGCTCCCAGCGGGATCTAAGCTCTGGTAGAGGCTGGAAGGTAAGTCTGCTTCCTTCCTGAATAAAAAAATTCAGGAGCTCTTCTCCCCCAGTGACCCGGTGTTGTGTGATGACCCTCATCAGACTGAACCGTCAGGGATCCTGTCAGGGAATGGTTTGGAATGGGAGCACGCCTGGCTTTGAGTTTGTCTTTATTGTCCGGTGTAATAATGTCAGAAATGTCCCAGTCTGATCCAATGAATGAATGGAGCAGGAGTTAGTTCAGTGCTGGACATCCACAGAAATACAGGCGGAAACCTAATTGACAGGAAGGGTAGAAAAGCAGATTTGGGGTTTCCTCTTGGCTGCTGGAGTAATAGGAATATTTCCCCCATCCTCACTTCATGGACCAGACGAAACCCACGTGCAGGTCTTCATCCTTCCAGGTAACTCTTCTTGCTGAGCTCTTTGTGACTGGATGAGAGTGGAGCCCTTTTCTGTGTTAATTTACTCTCTGCACACTCCTTTTCACCGAAGCCTTTGTCACCTTCCTCCCCACCCCCACAGGGCTCCAGTTCCTTTTAAAACTCCGGTAACATCAGTCTGCAGTGGGGAGCAAAAGACAAAGGAAGATTCAACTGGTATCTTATTGCCGGTACTTTAACGGGTGGGTTCTGGGAGCAGGAGAGTGAAATTCCCCATCATCATGGAAAAACAGACACTTACTTTATGTCTTGGCTACTTGCTCCCTGGTGCTCTGAGATTTTCTGCATGACTGTGTCTGCACTTACCACTCAGGCTCAAATTGGCTTAAAAAGGAGAACTGAATGGGAGAAGGTGAGCACACTTAGATTCGTTTAGCAGTTAAGCCCACTTATTGAAGACTTTGTGTTACATCACCTTTGCAGAGTTTTGCCTGCCTGATTTCCTCTCCTGACTACCAGGAGAGAGAGTTTTTGGCAGTTATTCTAAACTTCTGTAAAGCCTGTCCTGCTGTGGAGGAGAGTGATAAGTTCACATTGAAATGATGGTGACGTGTCCTCTTGGCCAGTGGAGACACTGTAAAATTAAAAAAGTGTAATAAAGATACTTATCAAAATTTTCTTTGTAAAAAATTATAAACCAATGAGGTGGATGTGATTCTATAGACTGGTAAAAGCCATAATGTCCAGCTGTTGTGTTTGGTTTTCTCTTCCAGTTTATTTTTTTTAATCACATTGGGAATTCATTTTTCACACTTCCTGATTAATGTTATATGTGGGGTTAGTCTTTTTGTGCTGGGGTTGTGCCTTTTAAAGATGTTTGTCTTGATTTGTGAGACTTGATCTTAAAGACTTTTCTCTGTGATTTGTGAAATCGTAGAATCATAGAATGGTTTGGGTTGGAAGGGACCTTAGAGTTCATTCAGCTCCAAACCCCCTGCCATGGGCAGGGACACCTTCCACTGGAGCAGGTTGCACAGTTTAAGGGTGCTGTGGTCTGAGAATGAGCTGGACAGTGGGGACCAGTGACAGCCCTTTGAATCCTTGGAACTCTTGCAGAAATGTGGTGTGGTGTCTTTTGGGGTCTTCCTCACTGCTGCAGGGAACTCAGGAGCAAATTCAATCAAACGGATTTTATCAAATGAAACTGTTTAGCCAAAGGAAGACAGTTTGTCTGTGGGCAGTTCACCTTCCCTGGGAGTGAATTTGGAAAGGGGATGGAAGAGTTATCAGGGTGTTCCCAGTGCAGGTTCTGCACCTGTGCCCAGGTACCCAGGGAAGGATGTTCACCTGAGCTGGGCAGGGACAGCAGCAGGGAAGGGGCAGAGTGAGAGGCACTGCCTGCCCCACTCACTGACCTGTCACACTCACTATCCTTAAACAGCAAAATTGGCAATATTTTCCCATATTTTTTCCTCATTAATTTTATCCTCTGGCTCCTTTCAGCCCAGAGAAAATTCTTTGCAAGTTCCAGTCCTTAATCCTCTAACTACAGTTACTCTATCAGCATTTCCAAAGCTGTTGAAGAGCCAAAGGGATCTGCTGAAAAGCCCCCAGCCTGCAGATGAGAATATCATGTCTCAGCTGGAGAGGAAGCAGAAATTCTGCTAAAAAATTTCTTCCAGGTGGTCATAGGGGGAGAAAACCAACCAGACCCAATTCTCTTGTTGAAATAATGATGCCTAAAGATGCTCAAACTTACTGGGAATATCCCTAAGCACAGCCTAAAATGTGCTTAGCTGGAGACTATAGACTCCAGCTAAAACTTAGCTGGAGACTTTTTGTTAATGGAAATCTATTCTCTTTTTTTATCATTAGCATTTCTCCTCAGTGTTCACTTAAGCTTAACTATGGTGTTGCTATAACAGCATTTCTAAAGGTGTTTGACATTCAGCTCAGGTGGCTTATTTTTCATATTACTTCTTTTTATAAAATATCTAAAAAAAGCCAAAGTCTATTCATGTATCAAGATGTTCTGACTTGCTATAAAGAGACTGTCAAAGTTTGTTCTTGAGTATTGTTTCACTTTTTGATAAGAAAATGAGATTAAATGGCAGAGTCTGTTCTTCTTGGGACTTTTTCATCCTTTTCAAGAGTGAAGCAGAACTAAAAAGCAAATGTGCAGTGAAACAATGATGTTTTAAAGCCAGAATTTTAACCCTTTCATCCCTGCTGGTAAAACCATTTGAAAAACTAGACCTGCTTGGGCAGTTCTTTTCTTTGCTATTTTCCTGGTATAACACAAAGGTACTTCTATCCATCCAGCTTTGTGTGCAGAGGTTTGAGTGGTGCTAAATGGCATTTAATGGTACAAGGCTGTATAAGGGGTGTCTGCTGTAAATGGATGTCCTATAAGGGAGAAACAGCTTCCATTCAGCTGGATATATCCATTGAGGAACCCTGGTATCTGTGGTTGAATATTGAATTTGGAAATAAGCTGAAATGGAGGAAGGGTGGTGTCTGCTTCATTGTCACCTGTCCTAACTCTGGGACATATATTGAAACACAAGAAAATCAGATGGGTTGAAACAAAAGACTCTAATTCGAAGTCTGTGGGTTGATACATTCATCCTTGGACAGGTGCCATCAGAGTCTGCTGAGCTGAGGGGCCATTGGCAGTTTTAAGGTCCAGTGGCTCATAAAACTCGAGGCTTAGGAATGGCTGATTTACATCACTGGAAAGTTAGAAATCTCAGCTTTCCAGTAATAAAAAAGGATTTGTTTTGAACAGTGGCAGTTTGAGATATAGGGCTTTAAAACTGGGCTCTGATTTACCAGCAGGCACTTTCTCAGACTTAATTTCTGGAGTGAGTTTAGCGCTCCATTCTCAAAGACTGATGTCTGTACCAAATTCTGTGGTTATAGACTACAGAGGCTGAAACTACTGTAAAATGTAATAGCTCCCCTTCGTTGTTTTAAGGAATTTGCTGATGTAATTTTGCAGAAGAATCATTGGTGCTGAAGTAGGAAACTAAGGAAAACAGCAATCAGAGGGAATTAAGTTGAGTAAATGTTTGATCCTCACCCAGGCTCAGAAATTGGAAAAGTAGTACAATTGTAGGACTAGTAACTAATGAGCTCTGGACAGAAAACATCATAACTGGAGGTCGAGAGCTAACAAATAAGGCATGTGTACAGATTACTTATAAATGTATAAGGTGCAATTTATTTAATTAAACTGCTTGATATCGAAGTGGACTTGCTGCCCATGGCATTGGTTGGTTTGTGCAGGGGTTTATGAGATGTTGATGTAACTATTGCTGCAGCAGTTTAGGGCTTTGTTGTATTAGAAGAAGTTTAGACATACTAAGTGATGCTCTCTGCCACAGAGAGCTTACAATTGCTATTATTAGCTGTTCAAAAAAAGTTCTTTGTACAGTGGAGAGAAAATAGAAGGAAGAAGCAGAAGAATGAACAACCTCAAGAGACAATTTTGAGCTGTCTCGGTTTCCACCGAGCTCTGAGGTTTGTCCAAGTGTGAAACCTCCCCTCACTCAGTGCTCACTGTCCACTCATGTGTCCAACCTCTGTCCAGTCTGAGCTGAAGTTAAATACCTTCCACATGTGGGAAAAGTTAGAAACTGGGCATTCTTCCAGCTACTGAAATCCTTCTGAAATCCCTCAATGGCTGATGTAACTGAGCGGCGTGGAACGGGCAGACTGGGAGGAGGAGTCAGGGAGGGATCCTGCCTGACAAGGGATGGCTCCTGATCCTGCAGAAAGAGTTTAGGCATTGGGAGAAGGAAGTTTAAATAACTTAATGTCTCTTTTGAACACTGAATGAATGATATATGTGCCCTTATAACTAGACGTGGCCCCACTATAACATTTTCTGTATTTCTTTATGTATCATTTCTCTCTCTCTTATGTCCTGTCTATCCTGTTGCTTGCAAAACAACAGCAAAAAACCCCCCACCTATAGATATCCATGTGTAGAATTTAAAGAATACTAGTTAATATAAATACAGAAATTATATCCCATAGCATACCCCTCACAAACCAATGTGAGGTTTTGCTGCTCAGCTCATGGAGTCAATGGGAATAACTCTCTATTTCTGATTTTCTTTGGCTTCTGCATGAGTGAATCACCCAAGACAAATCCATCCTGAGTTGATCTTGTCGCAAGGAATTTCTCCGGATTCACATCCTTAATTGTCTGTAGTTTCAATTAAACCAAGGTGGGATGCTGCCAAGTTTTCAGAACTTCCAACTGGAGTGTCCCAGGGCACGAATAGCCCGTGGCATTTTGTATTCTTTGGGCAGCAGGGGACAAGGTTGCCAAGTTTGCATTCAGTCATCCATCACATATTAGCCCACTGGAGGTCCATTCTTCCCTAGCAATGGGGGAGCTCTGCTTCCTACTTAGAAAGATTACTCACACAGAAAGCCCTTTCCCCCAAAACCAGGGAAGAGAAAGGGACCTTTCTTCAATTCAGAGAAACGTTCCCTTTCCAAACTCTCCACAAAAATGATATTGTTTCATGCTTAGAAAACATATTCTTTTTAGTAATTGAGTCGAAAGTGCGGGGTGGTAGGACAGAAATCTTTAATACAGATTTTCAAAACAATTCTTTGAATCACAGGCACAACAAAGGTCTATTGTAGTGGGCTGGCTCTTCCCATGCCAGGCTATATGTGTGACTATATGTGTGCATAGATGTTGGCCAGGATACTCCCAGGGGTCTGAAATGGAGAGCCTGGGGAAATTCCACTTTAATGGTTTTCCTTAAACTCTGCCCAACATGCACCAGAACTTGATAAATCCATAAACTTAAAAATTACAAATGCTAATTTTGTAATTAGGATATATTTCAAATGAAGATATTTACCCTAGTATGAATCTAAACCGTCATGATTCTTCTTTTAATTGATGTTCTTTTATGCCATTCTGGCAGCACAAAGCTAAAAGGGGATGTAAATTCTTCTGAATATATGTGAAAATTAAACTGTGAGACCGTTTCCCTGTGTGCCCATCAGAACTGGATCAAGAGTTATTTCCACCATTAAGGAACTCCTGCTGGAAAGGGACTATAAAAAGATTTATTTCCAAGAAAGGAGGTAACTTTCCATTCCCAAGAAATCAAAAGTACTGGAAGCAGACAGACATTTTTCAGCGAGTTTTGAGCTTATCTCAAGCCCAAGGTGCAGAGTGAGCAGGTGAGAAGAGGCAGCTGGGAGCTGAGCACTCTTGGGACTGTGGTTTTCTGCCTCTTTGGGTTGATGAAAAGCCCTTATTTGGACAGGAAAGGGTTCTCTTTGAGTGTCTGCTGTGCACTTCAGCACCAGACCTTCGTGGTTATGTGCCCTCTTGGCCAGGCATGATTTCAGCTTGTCAGAAGCCAGTTTGTCAGGCTTTCAAAAGCAGCTCAGTGGCCACTTTGCACTGGGCTCTTTGTTTTCCCTGCTTCTTTCGGAAAGCCAACCTCCTTTGGGTATGTTGAATCCTCCTAAATAGGTTCTCTGTGCTGTGTGACAAAGGTCTGTGCCAAGAAAGATATAAAGGTAGCTTGTGATGTGTGGGCAACCCATTCCTCTTAGTGAGCCCCAGTGTAATGCATATTTTTCCTTTACTTGTGGCTTGTACTTCCCTCCTGCATTGCTTGTACCACAGTAATTCAGGGCTGACTCCCAGTGAATGCTGCACACTGTGGGCTACAAGTCAGATGAGAACAGGATACATATTAAAGGAAAGGTCTCAGATCATTTTTCTTATTGAAATATTTTGGCAGTGGAAACAGTTTCCAGGAAAAAAAAGAAAAAAAGCTGGCATTTCCCATGGAGAGCACTCCTTATGAATGTCCTATCTATTTTTCCAGATTGGTGGCCAAGTGAAGTGTTTATAGGAGGATATACCATCTACAAGCCAGGGGGTTTATATTTCCACTGCCAAGTGTTAATTATGATGTAGACTCACACACTTTACAGGTTAGCAAGTCAATCACAGGGATCCAGCACTCCAAGTGCTGCACTTCCAGGTGGGATGGAAAGACTGCAGCACCCAGAGAGTGCCATTCTCCACTTCATTAATACTATTTGTGCTCTATTATCATTCTCAGGCTGTTATTTCATATATTGTTTGTTTGTCTTAGCAATAGTACACTGGCATTTGACAGGGGTCGAATAGGAAATATAGTTTACTACCAGCCAGAAGTGTGTCTATTCATGTTTTCCCCATCCCTGGATGTGGTGGTTGGGCTCTGACAACTCTGGGAGCTCAGTGTCACTGTCCTGCCTGTGCTCCCAAAAGCCCCCTGCTGAGGGAAGGTCATTTTGGACACACAGGTCATTGGCTTTAGTTTGGTTTGGATCCCTCCAGATTGGGTGATGGTCCCACTGTCATAATTCAAATGGACAAAGTCTCATCCACCAGAGAAGGGAACTGATCCTGGATAAATACAGTGCTCTCCAGGTTGTGTCTTGTCTCTTTTGTATTATTTATGCTGCTCAGAACACATGTAAGACCCTTTAAACTGTGTTGCTGGGTATATACATTGCACTTGATGGAAGAAAAGTGCAATTCCTGTAAATAGGAATTGTAAATCATGGAATCCCAGAATGGTTTGGGTTGGAAGGGACTTTTAGATCATCTCAATCCACCTCCTCCCATAGGCAGGGACACCTCCCACTATCCCAGGTTGCTCCAAGCCCCATCCAACCTGGACTTGGGCAATTCCAGGAATGGAGAGTCCACAACCTCTCTGGACAACCTGGGCATATGCCTGGGTTATATATGCCTTATATATCCTATAATCCTCTATCCTAATATCCTATCACTAAAAAAAGGGGGCCTTACTGTAAATAAAAACTGAGTCTCTGGTGTCCAACTCCAATGGTTTCACCTGGGGAAAGAAATTTTTCTGCTTGCATGAACAATTATTAATTCCCTGTGATATAGGGCATCAAATATACATATAATAAATAACATGTATAATACACATGCTTGGCATTGCCTGAGTTATACAGCAGAGCAGTTTCTTTCTGCAGAGGATGCCTCGGCCTGATCCAGTTAGGTCTGTGCTCATATAGGTCAGGAGTGCTGCTCATGGAGTAACTGGGGATAAAACCAGTGTGGCAGAGGGGAAATTAGAATCCAGTGAGCGTTTTTCATGCACAGAGTGGCACTTCATTGTCTGCATTGTTCCTTGTCCCCTTCCCTTGAGCTGGCAGTGCTGAGGGGATGGGTTTCTCCTGTGCAGACTCCAGGGGCTGCCAGCCAAATTCCCATGTGACACAATCGCATTGATTTCACCGGGGATCTGCTGCTGGATAATTGAGCTCCACAGCCCAGCTTTTATTCCAGGGCTCCAATTGCTGTCAGCTCAGGCTTTAGCACAGGCAGGTCTCAAGTCACTGTGGGTTAAGAGAACGAGGTCAGATGTTGGTGGAGGTCTCCCGAGCCTCCCATTAGTGTGACAGTGCCCAATTTGCTGACGTTTGAAGCAGCAGCTTGGATTTTTGTCCGAGTTCAGTCACCATTGCCACTAATCACTTGCTCAGGGCTGTGTTCATGGCTGTATTTTCCATTACATTACATAAGTTTACATTACATACTCTGCTTTACATCAGACCACTGAGAAACACCCTCAGACTGGACTTTTCAGAAGCACTCTCTCTTCCCTTTATTTTTTTTTCCCCCAAATACCTCGCACTCAATTCATCTCATATTTTGAGATTCTAATTTCTATTTCATTTTGTCTCGCCAAGATTGATTTTATTCCATCTTCTCTTCATTATATATTTTGTTCTGTGATGAGTTTGCTACCCCAGGTTGCCAAAGATGCAAATTCTTGATGCTACCACATGTGACAGAACTAGGCCACGCAGATCTGTAGCCTGGGGGCGATTACTGGAAGTCAGATTTCAAGGAACTCCTTCTGTGGTCTTAAATGTGCACATTCCTGAGTGTTTGAGTGTTAGTACCAAGGACAGAGGAGTTCCAGCAGGGAGGAAAAGCTGCCTGAGGAAAGTAATAATTGGTTTAAAAGCAAAGGATTGCCTGGTGAAGGGTCACCCATATGTTTCCTCAGCTTCTTTTAGAACAGTGACCGAAGTCTGCTATTAACCAGTAATAATATTTCTGGTCCCCAAGTATAGTGCAGGTTTTTATGGATGAGTTCTGAGGTGTCTTTAGAGATGTCATTTCAGTACTTTAATAAGAATATTGTTAAATCAAATTAAAATTATAAACACATGCAAATATCCATAATTAATTCTGGAAGTATCCTGCTGCCTGCTGACCAATATCTTCTGGAGCAATTCATACCCTTTAAACACTTTTTATTATTCCACACCAATACAAATGTAAATTGTTCATGCTCATAGTTACAGCAAAGTCATTAAAACAGAAGAATTCCACATCACTCGCCTCTGGACGTGACATTCCTTCAGCTAAAATAATTTGAAGTATGGAAAAGTGTGGTGCTGGGTGTGTGGGGGAGAATTTTGGCTGACCTCTTCCTCCTGACCTCCAGGAGAAATTGAAAAAACAGCTTCCTCAGAGGTGTTGTCTCAGTGCCATTCACTCTTACACTATTAATATGTCAGTAATTTAGTGTTCTTACAGAAGTTCCTAATTTCTACTGTGCAGTTTTCACCAATGTTTTTGGTAAATGTATTGATTTGACATCTGCTTTTTATAGCATGTCATCTATTTATTCACCTATTCTGATTGTATTTATCAAGAGTATTGACGGTTCATTTGTTACCCCTCATTATCTGATATTTGATACCTCAACCATGAATTTTTGGGACAAATAAGACTGGCCAAGCTCCAAACTCCAGAGCCACTTTGTTCTCAGAGATCTTGCTCAGCATGAAAAGAGTGGGAAGAAAACCCAGAAGTCACGAATTTCTGCTCTTCCCATCTCGTCACAAAACCATCTAGAACTTTGTGAAATGGGCTCTGGAAAACCTATAGGTGGTTTTGGAAGAAATGCTGTGGGGAAGGGCCTGGGACTGAAGCCGAGCTTTGCCTGTGGCACGAACACGAGTTGCTGTGATTCATGCAGGAGAGCACACAAACCTCATGGTTTGAAACTGCATCAGCAAAGCCCTCAGAATATTTCAAAGTGAAGCCTACTCAGAAAATAATGAGCTCCTGACAAAGTGTAGCTTGGCAAAGAAACTTTCCAAAGACGAGTTTAGAAAACCGCCGATCTTTTCCAGCTCCGTGTCTTTGCTGGGAGGAGGGAAAAGCCAAGAGCCCGAGCGAATGCTTTTGCTATTAGGAAAGGCTTTATTAAAAGGTACAGGACGTACTTAAGAGGCAGGAGTGATTTCTGCTGTGAGATTATGCACAGAAGTTGCTTTTGCTGTGAAAGGGGTTTTTTTATATATATATATTGGGAACAGCCTTAATTGAGGTTTCTGTGTCTGTGGCAGCTCTGCCGTGGCCCAGAGTTCTTGTGCCTTCAGAGACTAATGGGGAAAAGCCACTTCTGTGCTGGAAATGCAAACAGGGGGTGCAGGCAGAAACTAAGTGAAAGGAAGGTGTGAACCATCCCTTCTGCTTTCTGTGGAGTCCCTCAGAGATGACCCATTTCTACAGCTCTGCTTCTGTTTTTAGAACAGTGACAGTTTTTCTGAATCCATTGTTGCCTTTGCTGTTCCCGTCTCTGGTGCGTCCTCCTGTTCCTAATCCACAGGTTTTCTCTGGGCTGTAACTGCTTGTGGCTTTTTCTTCCCCCTCTGACAGCTACTGCAAAAACAGAGATTGCCTTGCAGATGTGAGAAAAAAAAAGTATTTAGGAGATGCATGGTCCTGTCTTTTCTTTGAGTTTGTAGCAAATTGCTCTACTTGGCTGATTGCTGTGCCCCCTGCCAGGAGTCTGAATGCAGCTCAAAGGCACCCCACTGACCTGCTTGTTTTGTTCCTCTTTTCTGAGTTCCCATTTCCAGAAATTGATGCTCAAGTGTAGGAGCTCTTAACAAAAAAACACGAGCTCCAAGGACAGCCTGAATTCCCTGTTAACTTGTGCCTCATCTCAGTTAGACCACATGGGCTTGGTGCTTGTTTTCCCATAGTTACCTCTTCAGTGCTGTTTCTCTTTTTAAGTGTATATGTAGCACATTTGAATAATTTGCCTTGTAGAATAACTGAGCTTGTTTCTTATGGTTTGTATGAAAACCCTGATGTGGTCTGAGCTGGATGGAGGATTCTCCTCACTTCCCATCTGCAGGAGTGAATCATTTGAATTGTGTAAGGGCAGGAGACATTGCTACACCAAGCTGCAGGAAGATTGGGTGTAAATGGGTGTATGAATGATTCCCCTCATTTCATAAAACCTCTAGAGCCTGTTCAAGATGAAAGGCCATTCTGCAGACATAAGACAATTAGCTGGACTCTTGTATTTTGGGTCAGTTGCAGAGGTTTTTTAATTCTCTGGTGTCTTTGTGGGTTTTGGTAACCTTATAATTTACTTCCATGGATACATCTTCTATTCTGGTAATTGGCACATCCTCTGGTTTGGCTTCAGAATAAGTCTGCAGTTTTCTGTTGTTACCCTGGGATTTCAAGCAGCTGTGCAGCTCTGTGTGTGTGCTGCACATCTGGTCAGACTTTCTGCTTCAGAGCAAAAGATACTTCAGAGAATCAGACAGTCACAGAATGATTTGGGTTGGAAGGGACCTTAAAGAGCATCCAATTCCACCCCCTGCCATGGGCAGGGACACCTTCCACTAGCCCAGGTTGCTCCAAGCCCCATCCAACCTGGCCTTGGA
>JAWWLV010000040.1:8625343-8636107 GCA_035041135.1 Platyrinchus mystaceus
TTTCTCTACCGCCCAGATTATCAAAGCCAGGGAGTGTGTTTAGTTTTTACCCTGCAGAAGCTTCCTCTGAAGATATGTAGTAGCTTCTGTGTAAATTTAAACTCAGAGGGTATAGTGGGTGTATCTGCCTCAAGGGCAAGGACAAACATCTTCTATGTGCTCTCACGTAGAAAAGGGCACAAATTAATTCTTACCAAGAGTAGTATCATATATTAAGTCATTTAAGGTCATTAAACATTCTGATTGGGCTGAAAAAAATCTAATGCAAGAAGATCAAATTCAGAACTCCCTTGGTATAGAACTGACCTGGAAGAAGGAAGGTCAACCTCTTGTTATCAGAAGGTTGCCTGAAGCTCACTGAGAGCCACAAGAATAATTTCCTGGCTATTCCTGAGAAAGGCAGCAGTTTTAAATGAGAGCTTTGACTGTGAGAGGCAAATATCTACTTCCCTTTATCCTCATGGCTCACTGATCCTTCCTGGTGTTCTGATCGTGGGTAATGAACAGAGTATGAAGTATTTGACACTAAAGGAGCACCACTGGCTCTTCCTTGAGACAATTTCTTATAGAAAACATCTGCTGCCTCTGGGCTTCCTTACACACCTTGGCAACCTCCTGTCATTGTGAGATAGCCAGAGCTGGCTCATGCTTGATTTCCCCAAGCACATATTACCCAGCCCAGACGGGGTTGAAAGTCCATGTAAGAACTAATCAGAATTAAAACATGAGATGCAGCAGAGCTTGATGGTTCCAACATTGCTTTAGGCAGAAATGTGTCTGGCACCAAGCTCTTGCCTTGGGTTGTGTCCCATTAGAAGTGTTGTGCTTTGAGGGTCCTGAGTGGGAGCTGGTGGCAGATTCCCATTGAAAACAGACCAACGTGGCTGGAAAAACAAGGGAACAGACATCATGGGTGTCCTGCTTAAATCTGCAATGTGCTCTTGTTCTATTAATCCAGTGACAACAGCAGGAGATGCCCTGCTGAGGTTTCCCCTTCCCTTTCTGGGACATGCTCAGCACCAGGCTTTTCAGAATTTTCCCTTCTAGGGGCTTCCAATTGTCAGAATTTTCTGATCCTTCCTGTAGCTCTACAGGGATGTCCACAGAGAGAAGGAAACCCCAAGGCAGCTATCCTTGTTTTGCATTTTGGCTCCAGCTCCAGAATTACAAACCAGCTTTCATTGGCTTAACCTGAAAGGGGAAGTAGAAGAGCAAACAAAACCCAGCATTTTTCCTTTGGATAAAGCAATACCTCCACTTTTAGCTTTTCCTAAAACTAAGAGCTGACTTTTCCAAATGGATTCAGAGAAGTTTTTTTGAATCTGCTTTCATGCTCAGACCTCAAAGATGGATGGGTGCTCCTGCAGATAAGAGGAACAGCCATGACTTCAAAGCTTTATTTTTCTTTTTAGTCTTATTTAACAGTTTGTGCTGCTTTCATTTGATTTCTTCCCCCCTTAGTCTGCTTGTAGCAAGCTTTTACTCACACATCCTGCTGTCCAGCTTGGAGTGCTGCCAGCATGGGCAGAGAGGAGCATTTCTGAGCAGCAGGAGGAGGTGCAGGGCCGTCCCTTCTGACCAGTGTTGTTTCCCTCCTCAGGAGAGCACCCCGAAGTCGGTGAGCTCACGGTTTCCGACATTACTCCCGAAAGCTTCAACCTTTCCTGGACAACCAACGGGGCCTTCGACGTCTTTACTATTGAAATTATTGATTCTAACAGGTTGCTGGAGCCCATGGAGTTCAACTTCTCAGGCAATTCAAGGACTGCTCATATCTCAGGGCTTTCTCCCAGCACTGATTTCATTGTCTACCTCTCCGGGATCTCTCGTGGTTTCCGCACACAGGCAATAAGTGCTGCAGCTACAACAGGTACATGAACCTATCTCGCTGCTAACTCTCATTTTTTTTTCTAACTCTTCCTTACAGGTTGTGCCCCTTTCCCTGCCCTCAGCTACCCCATCAGTCCATTACCAAACCCTCTACCTCATTGCTTGACACCTTCTAAGGAAGATCAACCTGGGACCTTTTGAAAACTGTGACTGTTAATCCACCAAAATCCATCCAGCAAAGTCAGTCAGTCACGTTGTGCTGTGATTTCAGTCACACAATAAGATTGTTCAAACATTAAGGCTGGTGCAACCTCTGAGGCAGATGAGAAGCAAAACGCATTTCCCAAGAACCAAGAGGGAGGTGATTCATTATATTCACCCTTCAACACGTGTTTGCATCTGTCACACAGCCCAGAGCAGACACTATTTGTCTCAGATAAGCTGATTTCTACACACAGTTTTTATCCTGATTCTCTAAATAGATGTCAGGCACGTTTCAGTCTGTGCCAGCAGAATCCTGCAAGGCACATTCACTGCTTGAATTCAGTGTCAGCGTTCAGTTTACATTGGATGGGAGATTGAAAAAGTCCATTTGATTTGATGTCAGTGACTGAAATAGGCAGGCATTTAGTTGTTGGCACACTGCACAGCTCAAGGTTTTACAGCTGACAGTTTTTCCAGAAAAGACAGGGAAGACTAACGTTCAGTGTGCTTTAGCCAAGGACAGTGTGAGAGACTGGACTACAGAAACAGAAGGTGCATTCTCACTGTAGGCAGATAAGAGCTCACATTGGGATCATTTAATATCTGTGCCAAATTTTGCCCGCTGACACGATCTTAGGAAAAGCTGCCATAGCAATTTGCCATAGCAGTAGATTAATGTGGTTGATGAAAGCAGAATATCACATCTCAGCTATCAGATAATGCAGTTCCAGTTTCCAGTGTCAGCAGACTGTGAACATCCTCACTGAGTGCTGGGTGGCAGGTTCAGGGTGACTGCAGGGGTGATGATATGAAAAACATGGAGAAACTCAAGGCTAGATGACCTTTTTGACCCGTGGTCATGGGAATTCAAGCTTCTATATTAATTTATTTTGTTGCTTTGGCTTTTAATAATTGCGATACATTTCCATTTGTTTTTCTTCCCATAGTAGAGGAACCTCTCCTTAGCAAACTCACTGTATCAAATGCTACCTCAGACAGCCTGTCACTCACGTGGGAAGCACAGGACAATGCCTTTGACCATTTTATCCTAGAGGTCAGGAACTCTGACTTCCCTTTGGACTCCCTGGTGCTCACAGTGCCGGGGGCCTCCCTGCGCTATGTGGTGACCAACCTCAAGGCTGCCACTAATTACACTGTCCAGCTCCACGGTGTAATTGATGGGCAAGGTGGTCAGACCTTGACAGCACTGGCAACCACAGGTATTTCACTGGTTTCACTTTCCAGCTTTGCTTTTTACTCTTCTTTCTTTCGCTGTCCACCGAACTGCTCTAAAACATGGCTCCAACTCGTCATTGTTCCTTGGGTAAATTGTAGGGAGATCACTGAAATACACTGAGAATGCTCAGGAAAAGAGATCTGAGACAATGGAAGAGGCTGAAAAAGTGCCCCCAGCATTAAGAGAGTGATAAACCATGATTGGTTTCCTTATATATACACTTCTCTGCAAGTCCTGTGTATATATAATTGACTTGCTCCAGGTGGTCGATGGTTTTCATGGAGCATCTTTGCACTTGATCATGAATGAAGTTGTTGTTCATCCCACCCTCACTTGCCTTGCTGTGGGTGGGAGGCCTTCATGTCCTTCTCAGCCTGGAGAGGCACCTGCATGCCATTTTTGTTCTTCTTTCTTGAAACCAAATGTCTCCCAAGACATTTGCATCTCTTCTGGGAGTTTCATGCAGCATGTGAGATGAGCAACCAAAACTGCATGGAGTGGTTCTGGTTCTGAGGTTCTTCTCTGCCCAGTATTTTTGTGTGTTCCCAGAAGAGAGCAAGGCTCAAAAAGTGATGTCACCCTTTCTTGATGGTCAGCCCACCACTCTCACTTGCACTGCTACCTTTGAGTCTCTATGACCTGTCTTGTTCCACTGAATGTCAGAGCTTTTCCCATGGTGATTCCAGGATGGCAGGAGATCACTGAGACTTGCCTGAAGAGATAACTTCAATTTCTGTTGCATGTAGCGCTCTCTGGAGTCAGGTTGCCATGATGGGAACGTGCCTGAGCGGATGCAAGTGGCATGTGAAGGAATGTGGCCATGCCAGGATGAGTTTGGGAAGGTTCTGTTTGCCCTCTCTGACCTGCATGTGAGGGCTCTGTGCCTGGTTCCCATGGGCTTTCCACCCAACCCCGTTTGCTTTGTGGATATTCTCATCTCCTCTACCTTCAGGAGTACCATGCTTACATGGTGACACCTTCCCTGTCAGCCATGAAGGCACTGACGGTCACTGGTTGGTAGCATGACATCTGCATGTGTCCTTAATCGGGGCCACTTGCACTCACCTGTTCCTACAAAACTCCAGGGAAGAAAGTGGACTATTATTTAAAAGTCTTGCTATTAGGGACAGCAGTAAAAGTTGGAACATTTTGCAGCAGTTCATGTTTTAGTTAAGAAGAAGATTTCATTCTTTCCTCATTCTCTCTGTCAGTGCGATGCATCTTTCTGACTTTTCTCACAGCATGAGTCACTTAAATAGTTGTTTTTCTGTGTCTCACTGGCTGCATTTCCCAAGGTGTTCTTGGTTTGTACTCAATTGGCAAGAGAAAAAACAGTAATTCCTTCCAGAGAGCAGCCACAGGCTTCTCTGACCATCTGACTGCCGGGTCATGTTTGTGCTCTCTCTGTGCTTTAATGAATCTTTAATGATTTTATGCTTTAAAACAGAACGGGTAAGGAGCTCTCCCGCTCCTGGAGGACAAGTTCTTCCCCTGGCAGGGGAGAGATGTGACTTTGACTTTCCTCCAGCAGCAAAGTCTTTTCTTCTTAAGGAAGTGACCACTGAAGAGTCAGAAAGGAGAGCGACAGCAGGGCTGGGGGGTTTATTGTTCAGTCTGTTAGATATTCCCTGATTGTGCCTGATCAGAGGATGAGGAACACCTTATCTGTGGAGTCCAGGGGGGTTTTGGTCTGAGATTAGTGCTGACATCATAATCACTATTAGGACTGAAACCCCTCCTAAACTTCAGGGTCCCAAAATAGATGTATCTACAACTCCAGGCAACAGAAACACTAAACAGAAGCTGAACTGGGATTTCAAGGATTCCTGCCTGAAATCTACTTTATCTATTTTGGAATTGCTGTGGGTTTGTGTTCCCATCAAATCCCCAGTGTGGAATTCCTGTAATTTGTAAGGTTTTACCACAGAGCTGCACTCTGTTGGTGCTTCTGTAAATCAAGCCCACATTTCATTAGGTAAATTGGGTTTATTTAAGAAAATTGAATGAAAATATAATTTTAAAGCCAGCACTAATTTCAGTGGCTGCTTTCCAAAACCTGACAAAGCAGCTCTTGCAATGCTTTAATTATTATTATTCAACCACTGCAAAACAAGGCTAAAACATGCTGACCATCTCCAAACCTCCTGTGCTAATTCCCCCAGCCTCCCACAGAATAACTGTCTCTTCACCTGTGTTCCTTTCTCCCTCAGAGGCTGAGCCACAGCTGGGCACCCTCACCCTCACAAACGTTACCCCTGACAGCTTCAACCTCTCCTGGACCACCAGAGATGGGCCCTTTGCCAAGTTTGTCATTCACATTAGAGATTCCCAGGCAGCTCAGGAGCCCCAGGAGCTCACGGTGTCGGGGGGCACCCGCAGCGCCCACATCTCAGGCCTCCTAGATTACACTGCCTATGACATTAACATTAAAGGGACCACCAGGGCAGGTGTTCACACAGAGCCCCTCACTGCTTTTGTCGTGACAGGTACCTGCTTAAAGCTTTGGAGTCTCTTTATTAGCTCAAGGATATGAATATTCCACTATGGATAACGAGAAGGACTCTATGGCACCGAATATCCCATCCAGTTTCTTTGCAAACTTGGTGCAAGGAGGGGTCAGATCAGGCATGTTGACCTTAAAAAAATTCCTAGGAGCAGTACTAGTGTAAAGTGGGTTAAAATGTCAGGGTGGATGGGGCTTGGAGTAAAGGCCTGGAGTAACAGGACAAGGGGGAATATTTTAGATTGCATATTAGGAAGAAACTCTTCCCTGTGAGGGTGGTGAGGCCCTGGCACAGGTTGCCCAGAGAAGCTGTGGCTGCCCCTGGATCCCTGGGAGTGTCCAAGGCCAGGTTGGACAGGGCTTGGAGCAATGTGGTCTAGTGGAAGGCATCCCTGCCCATGGCAGCAGGTGGAACTGGGTGATCTTTAAGGTCCCTTCCAACCCAGGCCGTTCTATGATTCTGTGATTAAGAGTCCTCTGGAGTCTTTCTCACATCTCTAATGATTTTTTGAACTCCTGAAGTTTGAGGGGAAAAGCTTGCCTGATGCTCAGCAGTTGCATCTGAAGGATCCAGAAAGACTGGATTTTAGAAGACCTCCCATTCTTTGGTGTCCCCTCAGCACATCCCTTGTCTGAGTATTTTTGCTCAGGTTTTGACTGGGATCAGCCTCCTAAATGATTGAATAAATGCCACAGAGTTCACCTTCTATGAATCCTGTGGCCAGTATGTGCTACTGGAAAAGAATCATAGAAACACAGACTGGTTTGGAAATTGGGATTGGGAGAGGAGGCTTCTCACAGCAAGGGAAACATGTGACACCCTCCTCAGCAGAAGGATGTGCCAGAGGTTCACATAAACCTCCTGGTTCAGAGTGTTGGTGTCACTCAACACCCATCCCAGGAAAATAATTTCAGCAGTGTGGGCTCAGTATTTGTTTACTCACCTCCCAGAGACAAACCCAAACTGTGAGTCTTTGGGATTGCTCGATTGTAAGTTATTAAGATGCAAAAATGTCTCAAAACTGAGTGAATTCGAGCTGAATCTCTGGCACCCAAATGTGTAAATACTAAAACATGCGAAGTTCCAAATTATAACACTTTAGGAGGGAATTTTTGTGCCAAATTCCAACAACATCACTTTCAGTGGTTGTGAAATGTGAAAACCAAACCCAAAGCCCTTTTCAGGAAAAGGTTCTGTCTTTAACTAACTGGTATTTTCTTAAGTGAGTGGAATTTGAGTGATTGGAAGATGGGATGAGTCAGGTCCTGAGCCAACAGAGCAGGTTTGACAAACAGTGTAGAGAAACACAAGCAGTGCTCCAGGATCAAGGCCAGGGCTTAGCAGAGCAAGTTGATCTTCCTATTTGACTTGTCAGATTTTCAGTGAGAAAAATACACTGAGAATCTTGTGAAATTTTTTCTCCTGAGTCTTGGTGGATAAGTTTTGAAGAGTTGATACCTTTGACAAGTCATGCTGATGTGAAAATTAAAAAACCCCATGCTGGAATTTCTTTAATTTGTCAACATGCCCCACTAGCTATGACCCTGACTGATTAATGTCCTGCTTCTGGCACCTCTGACCCCTCCACCACTGAAAATTAAAGCTGGGAATATTCATGTGAAGTAGAGAGGCAAAGAAGCAAAAATACAGGAGTTGTGATTGCCAGAGTTGAGGCTTGTCCCTAAAGCACTGATGGGGGAGACAAGTAGAAGGAAATGAAAGCTTTTGTACAGCATTTCTAAAGCAGTTCTGGTTTTACAGCAGTAACTGTTTCCCAGTGCATGTATAACAGGAGAAATGAGCTTGGAAGGAATTTCAATGGAGCTTGAGTTGAAGTGCTGAGGCATCCTTGATGAAAACTAAAAATTGAGCATCTCAGTGGAGACTCCATTGAAAATCCTCATCCTGTGGTCCTGGCTCTGCACTTCTTTTAAACCCTTCTTTGGGGGAAAATGTGGTTTTTTTGGTGGAACCTGGGGCACTTTCTAATTCACAGTATTTTTCACCTCTTTTTTTTTTCTTTGTGTGTGTGTGTTTTTGCACCTTCCCTTCTTTTAGAGGCCATGCCCCCACTGGAAAACCTCACTGTGTCTGACATTAACCCCTACGGGTTCACAGTGTCGTGGATGGCATCGGAGAATGCCTTTGACAACTTTCTAGTGGTCGTGGTGGACTCTGGGAAGCTGCTGGACCCCCAGGAGTTCCTCCTCTCGGGAGCCCAGCGCCAACTGAAGCTTAAAGGCCTCATAACTGGCATTGGCTATGAGGTTGTGCTTTATGGTTTTGCCAAGGGGCACCAGACAAAACCCCTGAGTGCTCTGGCTGTCACAGGTATTTTAATGTGAACAAACTGTTCTCTTCCACCCTCTCTTGCTTTCCTTCTCCCATGGGAGATGTTTCATGCCATCCATTTGCAAAGCAAACCTTGGCTTTTGCATCCTTCTCTGCATCGTGGCCCCACGTAACTCCTCGGGACTGGCAGGTTCACCGGGGGAATTCTGGTCCTTTTGACTTGTTTTCCTTTTGGTTTTATGAGGGGTCCTGTAGAGGAGCATGTTGGGGCTTGAGGGGGGAAAGTGTCTGGTCTTGCAGGTCCTTCTAACCAAAGTCTTTAAAGAAGATTGGCTGCATGTCTTGTTAACAAGAATGGGAGCTCCTCTTGTTGACAGCTGCTGGGCACATCAGGATTCTCCAACAACATCAGCATCCTCCAACCTGCCAACCATCAGGACCTTCAGGAAGTCATGGGTCTCTTGCCATGGCCTCCTTCCTTTCCATCTCTGTGTGGGTCCCACCCACAGCCTGTCATGTGATCGTTGCCACCCGTAAAGTTGGCATTTCTCTCCACATAACAGCTCATTTCCAGCCACATCAGAGCTGCTGTTTTGCAGCAGCACTCGAGCTTCCTTGGAAAATCGTTGCAGATCCTCTGGCCCCACAACCATCAGTTCTCATCTGCATGTGCAGCAGTAAAGCTGGGGGTTATGTGGTTGGTGATTTGTGAGAAAATAAAGAGGAATATCTCCCTGTGGAAGGAGGAAATGCAGTGGAGATGCTGTAAGACAGTAGCAGCTCCAGCAGCATTTCTCTAGGTAATGAGGCCTGACCACACTGAGTTAAAGATGATTAATAGGTGATTAATATCTTACAACTCCTGGGATCCTTTTGAGTGGGTTCCTTCACTAAAGACAGTAGGTTTGGATTGAAGTGTGCTGTGTGAGGGATGTGGATTTTCATGATTCCCCTTTGCTGCTTCAGCAGTTGTTTAACTGCAAAGGGCTCATCTCACCAGAAGCATCACAGATGCCAGAAGTGCATGAAATAAGGGGTTTGCATGGAGAAAAAGACTCTTTCCAGTGGTTTCTGTGTTGTTCTAACAGAGAGAGGCCTGACAGTGTTCCAGGCATGCCTGCAGTTCTATAACAAGCCTGTTTTTATTGTACATGAAGGTGTCACATAGGTAGGGAGGGAAAAATGCACCATTAGCATGTGTAACTTTGCATGTTGGAGACAGATGTTGTATGTCCATGCAGTGGATTTGCTGTTCAAGAATGAAAGCTGGAATGGGCCTGCACACACTCACATTTATCCCCTTTGGTATGTTTATAACACTAATAATCTTTTTTTCTTTTTTTCACTAGCTGGGAGATTGTTTCCCTTGCTTTGAACTGTGGTTGGATTCTTGCAGTGTGCTATAGCCAGACCTCGGGCAGGTCTCTGATCAACTCATTAAACCCCCATTTCTTCTCCCTGCTGCTATCTTCTCCTTTTTTAGAAGCAGAACCCGAGGTCGACAACCTCCTGGTTTCAGATGCCACTCCGGATGGATTCCGCCTCTCCTGGACTGCAGATGACGGGGTTTTCAACAGTTTTGTTCTAAAAATCAGGGACACCAAGAGGAAATCTGACCCGCTGGAGCTGATAATCCCAGGCCATGAGCGCACCCAGGACATAACAGGGCTCAAAGAGGGTACTGAGTATGAGATTGAGCTCTATGGACTTAGCAGTGGACAACGTTCCCAGCCTGTAAATGCAGTAGCAACCACAGGTATTGTCTTTGCAGTAGGAAAAGTGTAACCCATTAATTCCTGTTCTTTTCAGCACCTCTCATTTTGACAGCCAGCTCTTGCTCTTCCTGAAGTGTTTGAACTGTCTCCTGCATGTCCCTTCTCCACTGGTTCAATGTGGTTGTTTATAATCAGTCTCACATTCTGCAGCTTCATCACTGTCTATTTAATATGGTTTAATTGAATTACGTTCATGATATGGAATTAGGCAGCAGAGTCTGGCAATTAAAGCACTGTCTTTGAGGGCCAAGAAATATTGTCTCTGCATCAGCCTTTTTTCAGGGATTTCCTGTGGCTAATTACATCTCAGCACTGCACAACAATTTACCTCCCTAGAAAAGAATTACAACAAAATGAATTTACCAGAGCCACTGAGAAGTTTTATTTATGCCTCGATCAGCAAAGGCCTAAGCACCATTAACTTAGACTGATCTTACCAGGAGCAACATGTGCTCAGTAATTCAAATTGACTTGAGATCCTTGCAATATCAAAGCTGTGATGTAGGTTCATAATTGAAACATTTCATTTTGACATGTTTGAATGAAGTGCTTCATTTTTTTCCCCCAGCAAAGTCATAGTTTCATTTTGAAACATATTTAAACCTAAAGCAATTGAATCCATGTCCTGTGAGCCAAATTCACTCTTTTAAAAATTCGAAAAAGTGGTTATTTCAAATCAGCTTCGTTCGAGGAGGAGGGGAACAGGAAGGGGACAAAACTCTGAGGGGAGACCCCATCAGGGTCTGCAACTTCCTCACGAGGGGCAGCTCCAATCTCTGCTCTGTGTGAGCAGTGACAGGACCCAGGGAATGGCTGGAGCTGTGTCAGGGCAGGGTCAGGTTGGATTCAGGAAAAGGTTCTTCCCCCAGAGGGTGGTTGGCACTGAACAGGCTCCCCAGGGCAGTGGGCACAGCCCCAAGGC
>JAWWLV010000040.1:8639386-8651976 GCA_035041135.1 Platyrinchus mystaceus
CCAAAAAAGCTGGAAAGTTTAGAAGTGTAATGTAAACCTTGGAGTGACAGGTCCTTCCACCACGTCCTTCCAGAAGCCCTTTCCATGCTTGTTTTAGAGGAGCTTAATCAAGCCTCTATCTGGAATATTTCAGATATGTGTTGCTTTCATCTTAAGTCTGGGCCATTTTGGTAAAATTCAGACTTTGTTTGCCTTTACTGATCTAATTTATGTGGGCAAATGCAGTGCTCAGGTTTAGACAGGGAAAGGCTTCATGACAAAGAATTTCAGTGGAGCCACAAGAGCCTTCCTCGTGATGGTTGTACTTGGATGTCCTCAGGATGGGTGTGCTTGATGTACCTAAGAAAGATCATGAGCTCAGAGACAGATTCCAAGAGAAAACTCTTGCTGTTCTAGTTTGAAGCCAGCAGAAGTTACTGGCAGTGCCTGAAGGAGCCTTGGTAGACTCCCAACCTGAGTCCAGGTCTCCTTTAGGATCCTGTAGGAGAAACTTTACTCCCAGGAGGAGAGATCTGTCCACTGCTAAGGGCTGGTGTTGCTGTGTGTCACTCTTGGACTCAATGGAAGGTCTAAAAATCATCCAAGTGAAACTGAGGTAGAAAAAGCACTAAATGCAGTGTTTCCTGGGTAATGGAATGGCATTTCTGTACATGTTCCTCCGTGATTTTCTATAACATCTCTGTTACTTTTATGTAGGTACATGTTGCATTTTTAAGTTATGTACTACTGTAATAGTCCTTAAAACAGGAGAATTTAGAACCAAACAAGTTGTTGCTGTAGTAAAACCATGAACAGTTTGATGTTCCCTGCATTCTTGTTGTTTAGGACAGATCTTTGATAACACCAGCTCTTGGGATAGAGGGATAAGACAAATCGGTATTCCAGCTCTAAGGAGTGATAAACAAACCATTTACCTTCTCTTTCTGTGTGGTGTGTTCTCCTCTGACAGTCGTGGGGTCTCCCAAGGGAATTTCTTTCTCTGACATCACGGAAAATGCTGCCACAGTCAGCTGGACACCCCCCCGCTCCCGCGTGGACAACTTCAGGATCTCCTTCGTCCCTGTCACGGGAGGTGAGCGACTCTGAGGAGGGACAGGGAGGCAAGAGGGAGAGCAAAAAGGGTTTGCTGTGCTGACATTCCCCTCTCAGTGCACCTCCCACATGATCTTACACAGGTCACCTCTTTTTCCTTCACACCAGGAGGGTGGGTGTGTAACCAACAGTGTCCACATCCCATGGACAAAACCGGTGAGGGAGCTCAGAGGGAGGTGCTGGAATGGTTGTACTCCAGATGTGTCTCTGTCTGAGCCTCCTCCTGGTTCCAAACTGTCTCATTATTTTGTAGGCACTTTATGAGCTGAGCATATTGGAAAAGATGGCCCTTGGAAATAACAATCATAATCCATAGTTATAAGAGTTTTCCAGTGCAATGATTTTACTTAGAGCTCCCCAGGGTTGTCTCATTCCACCCATTATAGCTCTGGTTTAGTGTTCAACTTTAAAAACTCCCTGAACTTAAACCAATTTTTAGCATAATTTAGGGACATCTCTAAAGGGAAACAGCTAAAGAACAAACACTAAAGATGTCAGGAACAAAGAAGTCATGCTGTTGACAGAGACAATTAAAGATTTATGCCTTCAGGCAATATGAACTGTAAGCACATGTGTAATTTTAAATATATAGTGGTTCCACAGAAGAAAAGGAATCCACAGTCATAGAGTTAGGCACTTGTCTAAGTGCTTCCCTGGAATAAACCCAGAATTTGAAATAAATATGTGTCCTAAGTCTTCACCACACATGCAGCACCTCTTAAAATAATATATGGTATATCCTTATTCAGAATGAATTGGGTAAAGGAGGAATGTCCAGCCCTTACCAGAAACAAAGCAGGTCTAAACTACAAGTCCTGTCCTTGAAGGTGTTTGAACTTCCATGTGGAGAGTGCTGTGTTTTCTTCTTACACCTTCTTTTTGAAATTAGATTTTTCTGAACAGAAATCCTGAAATCACAAACTGATTTGGGCTGGAAGAGACCTTAAAGCTCATCTCATTCAACCCCCTGCCATGGGCAGAGACACCTTCCACTAGAAATGTTACTTTTTTTCTTACTGAATACAACCCAATTTCTTAGATTTGGGTGTTATTGTTCAGTAGTTTGCCCTGAGGCTGCTCTTTGACATCAGTGATTGTAACTAACTGGGAAAAGTCTCCTCTTCCTGTACAAGGTCATAATGTCTTTACCTAGAAACACATCCTTCAGGCTTTTACTGGAGTGTTGTGTCACTAATCCCTTGGCATTTGGCCTCTTCCCAGGAACTCCAAACGTTGTTACGGTCGATGGAAGCAAGACAAGGACCAAGCTGGTGAAGTTGGTCCCAGGTGTAGATTACAATGTCAGCATCATCTCTGTGAAAGGCTTTGAAGAAAGTGAGCCCATCTCTGGCATCCTGAAAACAGGTAATCCAGAAGGAGGAAATGGCAGGTTTTCAAATGTCTCGCCTGCAGACCCACTGAGATCCCATTTTTGCTGTCCACACAAACCCTGAGAAGCTTTTTGCCCTCTCCTTGGTGCCTTTGCATTTTAGATGAGTGTAGAACTTGAAAGTTTGATGATCAAGCTCCCACTTTCTAAGTGCTAAACCAACTTGTCTGAATGCAATTCATGTATTTACAGTCCTAATTCAGCAGAGAAAAAAACCCAGAAGTTTAGTTAATGCCATTTTTGAGATGAGGGAGCAATGATGAGATCAGTTTCTGCTGTGGAGTCAAACTCCACATCTCCCATGTTCCAGCCTGTTTTAAGCATAAAAACATTCTCTCTCCTGTTTTTTCTTCAGTGAAGCTTTAAATATCCCTGCAGGAAAAGAGGCTTCACTCTGCTCCTGCTGACCCCTCCCTGCACTCTTCATTCTTCATTTTTGGGGGTTTAACAAGCATCCAGAGAACTGAGGCAAGGAGCAAGATTATGAGTATCAGATAACAACAGGAGATTTACAGCCCATTCCAGGTGTACTGGAGGCAGAGATCCATCCTAATTCAGGGAGAGCATAAACCCACATGAAAAATAGAGTCCTACAAAGAGTCAAGGCAGGACATGGGGGATTTTGGGTGGTTGGCTGGCTGTGAGATTGATTTATTTCAAACTTGCAGGGCAATCTGCTGGAAGGTCACAGTGGCCATCAGTTGCTGTCACTTTAGTTATTTTTCCCAGCTCTGTCTCCTGAGTTTGCTCCAAAAACAGCCCAGATTTGAGAGTGTGGAGAGAAATACATCAGCTCTGACAGAGCTGTTAAGATTGATGGTATTGAGGCTGATCTGAGAACATGATTAGTTCTCTCTGTTCCCAGTGTTTCATCTCCCCAGGCATTGACCTCCCTTTTCAGTGGAGGCTCTTGGTGTCTCTTTAAAGACACTGACGTCTTTCCTGAGGAGCCCCACAATTCCAAAGGGGATCATAAAAGCTGCACCAATGAATTTTCTATCATATATTTACAACAGAGTCGAGAATATTTGTCTAATTTCTTCAATCTGGTTTTTTTTTCCAGCTCTGGACAGCCCCTCAGGCCTGGTAGTGGTGAACATCACAGACTCTGAGGCTCTGGCAACCTGGCAGCCAGCAATTGCTGCTGTGGATAATTATGTGGTGTCCTATGCTTCTGAGGAAGGTGAGAGGAGTCAGGGATGGTTGGGGAGATGGGGGGTTGGAGCTCTCCAGACATGCTCAGGAGTGAGTGCCAGGAAGATCAGAGAATCAGAGTATCCTGGGTTGGAAGGGATAGCCAAGGATCATCCAGTCCAACTCCTGGCCCTGCCCAGGACACCCCAATAATGCCACCCTGTTCCTGAGAGTGTTGTTCAAACACTCCTTGAGCTCTGGCAGCCTTGGGGCCATGATCAGATGACAGGGGGCTGTTACTTGAAGGAGGTGCCTTGCTGGAAGCATTTTAAAAGCTCTCATTTTAGTGAGCACTTTCAATTCAGCCATGGACAGAGAGAACTGAGATTCTTGCAGAGCAAAGGTGGTGTTATAATTCCTGCGAACACTAGAGAGTGCTCATACTTTTAGATAAAGGTCTCTGGTGTTAATTCAGAGCCAGCAGAGGTGCCAGCACAGAGCTGGACTCTGGGCTTTTAGTATTTTGCAATTGCACCCAGCCAGTTAAAAAAACAAATCAGGGAATAAATCAGTGGAGCTGAGCATGACATGAATGCCTGAATGATGCTTCTCTTCTCATTTTCTTCTCTTCGTCTCTTCTGTGTTTTCTTCTCAGAGCCAGAAGTCACTCAGATGGTGTCAGGGAACACTGTGGAGTATGACCTGAAGGGCCTCCAGCCTGCCACGCGGTACACGCTGCGTGTCCACGCGCTGAAGGACGCGCAGAGGAGCGAGACCCTCTCCACACAGTTCACCACAGGTGTGTCCCATGTCCCTGCAGGGACAGCTGCCACCTCTGCCAGTCCCACCTGCCGCTGCTTTCGTCAAGTCAGGCAGCACATTGTGCTTTTTTCCACTAGAAACCTGAATGTTGGCAGTGTTTGCATCTCATTTGCTCTGGTGGAAGCCCAGAGGTGGTTCTGTGTCACCAGTTCTGGAGACTCTCACACAGAGCAGGAGCTTTTCTTTGGGGGCTGATGTTGGGGTACCAGTGTTGAAGGTGTCCAGTTGGTTTTCCATGAGCATCAAGGAAATCATGGATATTCCTCATTTTTCTGACTGTATTTGGCTTGTCCCAGGGCATTAACTTGAGAGCCAAGAGCTGAGCCAGCCCAGCCTAGAGTTACAATCACAGTGGAGAAGGGAATGTGTACCCAGACCAAATATGAAAAGCTTCCCTCTTCCAAAGAGTCATCATTGGAACCAGTTTTATTTCATTGTATTTTATTTTATTATATTTTATTTACATATTCTCTATATATATATAATATATAGCACATATATTATAAAATATATATATAATATTAAATATATATTCTATATTTATAGTGTATGTTATAGAAATATATATTTGTATGCATTTTATATATTTAAACATTATACAAATATATAATATATAATATACATTTATAGTATATATTATATAAATACATATATTTTTAGGTATTTTATATATTTATATAAGGAAATATATATTTATTTATACATCAATACCAATCTTTCTTCTTGTGTGAAATAACGAAATGCACAATTGTGTTTCCAAAGACACTTCAATGCAACTGCTTCTAAACTAAAAGGCCTGGGACAAGCCAATATTTTAACTTAGATAAAGCAAATACATTTATGTTTAACCCCTCCAATGGCAAAATCGCTTTTTAATCACCAAATTTAGGTTGAAATGGTTTTTAATTTTGAAATTTCCTGGGAGGAAAGGTTTGCTTTCCTGGCCTGTTTTACTATGCTGCCCTTAAGACAGTAAGTGTGTTTAGCTCCTTAGAGGTGTGACTGTAATTGCTCTGGTGTCTCCTTCAGGACTGGATGCTCCAAGAGATTTAAGTGCCACTGAAGTCCAGTCAGAAACAGCTTTGATGTCTTGGAGGCCTCCACGTGCTCCAGTCACTGAGTATCTCCTGATTTATGAGTCCATTGATGGCAGAGTCAAGGTACAGCACTAGGAACCAAAACAGGGGGCTTTTGCCTCAAAATTGGGCAGCAGAGATTCTCTGAACTGTCCAGCAATGGGATATAATCACAGGCCTTAAATTAAATATAGTAAAATGCTAATTACCTCTTTCAGTGCCAGACTGAACACAAATGCATTTAGAACCTGCTTAAGTACTTTCCTACATTATTCCCTGGAATAGGAGCTCTTCATTGCAGCCTGAATTTTGACTCTCATCTCTGCACAGTACAGATAAAAACACAAACAAGGGTTTTCCCTCATTCCAAACCTGTGTCGTGGAATAAACTCTCACACCCCAAAGGATGGCATTCCCCTTTCTAAACTCAGAAGAATCCATCCCTGGAGTCTTGTAAGACAGGATGAATCACCTTTGGAAGTGCCTCTTCTTCTCCAATAATTTTATTCTGCTCCTACATAATTAGGTTACCCCAAGTGCTTAAATATGAACCAGGTGAATTCCAAGAAAAAAAAACAATTTTGGATGCCCAGCCTGGTACATCAGAGAGAGACCTGAATTCCAGGAAGGCAAATTTCCTAAGCACACTGAAAATCTGTCTTTTACTGTGACAGAAAAACAGCCTTTCGAAGACTGGAGTATAACATTTCCTTGTCCTAAAGGATGATTCTTCCCAATTTTTTATGACTTTCACAATGTGCACGTTCAAGGCATGTAAAAATTTCTGCTGCCTTGCTTTTAAACAACACAGCTTGTGCATTATGAAAGACTCATTTCCAGGCAATTTCTATTGATCTTTTAGGGAAAGAAATCTTAGAGCAATAAGTTTGTATTAATAGTTTTCAGTTAATTAACTTAGATGGTTAAAAATACCGTAAATAATTACCACCAAAAATGATGTGACAGCCTAAAATATGTAACCATTCTGGTCATTATGCTTTTTTTTTTCTCTCAGATTTCCCTGTATTGTTTTTCCTCTCCCTAGGAACTCATCCTAAATCCTGAGACAACATCCTACAGCCTGGCAGAGCTGAGCCCATCCACCCCATACACCGTGAAACTCCAGGCCTTAAGTGGATCCCTGAGGAGCAAAACAATCCAGACTATTTTCACCACAAGTAAGGACTTTAGCATATGCAGCACGTGCACAGCTGAAATAATCTAAATTACTGCTCTCAGGACAGACCTGAGCTCTGCAATAAGGACAAACAGACCTTATGGAAGAGTTTAATCCTATTTTTATTATGCACTTTCAGAGTTGCTGCAAAGTCTCCAAAGTTCCCCCCTGAGTTGTCATCTGCCTTCCCCAGACTGGCAGGATGAAATTCTTTACTAATATTCATCCACATCACCTTTCTCTGATGAAACATCCTGCCTTTCCCATGTAAAATATCAAAAGGAACTCTTTAAAACCCAGCTGACATCCTGATTTGCCTCTGAGCTGTGAAAACAAATCAGTGTTTTGAGCTGAAATGAAGCAAACCACAAACACAAGTGACTTCAGTGGTCTGAGGAGAGGAATTTCTGGGCAGTTTTTCCTCCTTTCTGGGATGAGTTGTCTCAGAGCCACACTGCTCCAGCCCTAACAGGACAGCTCTCCAGTGAGCTGGATGCACGAATAAATTGACTTTTCTGAAGGTCACTTTCAAGCTGACACTGAGAAGAAGAAGTTGTTCAGTGTTAGCTGTGACACTCTGCCTGTCATTTGTCTCACTTTTCACAGTTTCCAGCCCTTCAGGCCTGGCAGGACCTTCAGCCATTCCCATTCCCCCTCCTCCTGCTTGTACCAACCTCAGCCCAAGGACTGATAAAGTGCTGATGAAAGTCCCACAGCCCAAGTCTGCTCAGTCACTGCTTGGGCAGAGCAGGAGGAGCTCCACCAAGAGGCCCTGATCCACAGAAATAGGAGGAGAATTAAATCCAGGGCTATTTAGGTGATGTTTGGTAAATTGACCATAAGCACTTTTCCAACCTTAACAATTCCATGATTCTCTGCAATTCTCTGTAGCTGAGGCACGGGCAGGGAAGGGCAACACACTGGAAAGGACCAACAGCCACTCTGTGAGCAGCCACAGTCAAAACCTTTGCTATAGAACATCCCTTCATGAAACCATTGACTGAGAAACTTAATGGCCTGAGAGAATTTAAAGAGAAAAAAAGAAAAACTTTTTTTGTGGTTTAGGAATTGTTCTGACTGCAATGATGCTCTTGGCTCATTGTCAGAAAGAAATGCTTGACATTTCCCTGTAGTTTCAACTCTTACTGTTTGCTTGGCTTTTTAAAGCTTAGTTTTATATAATATTTAATATTGTGCTTGCTAGCAAAATACTCCCAATTAATTTATTTTTGGATGAAATCCCATCTTTATACTCCCCCTCCCTTTTCTGTCCCATGGTCAGAGATTGGTAGATTTGGGTTAACCCAGAAGTTGCTGTACCAGAGCTCAGGAAATTTAGGATTTAGCTGGAGATGCACTCCCTCCTTGTCAGGACTTACCCGGCATTCCCAGCACTTCCAAAAGTGCAGACAGATGTGCAAAAGAATATGCAAAAGAAAAACTTTCATGATCTGCTGTCTCCTGTGAATGTTCTGTAGGATATAATCATAAACCTATTTTCAGGTTCTGTACCTGGCTGTGCCGTTGACCCACAGTGGATTTTCCTGACTCATCTGTATTAGAGATTCCTTGTAACTGCTGATTTTTTTAAGGACTGCTCTGTCTCTTCTTGTGTGTGCAGCTGGGCTGCTCTACCCTTACCCCAAGGACTGCTCCCAGGCCCTCCTGAATGGAGAAGCCACGTCTGGGCTCTACACCATTTACGTGAACGGTGACAAGGCTCAGCCTCTGCAGGTGTTCTGCGACATGGGCGAGGATGGGGGCGGATGGATTGTGAGTATTGGGCAGCAGATCCCACCCTGCTCCTCTGGGGCATCCCTCAGAGTGTTTATTTTTTCAGAGTATGGATGACTTGTCTATAAATCTGGGGAATTTTGCCCTAAAACAAGGTTACCAGCTCTTTCTGTAGTTGGAAGGGAGAGAGATGTCTCCAAAGGATGGGTCACATCAGTGGTTTCAGCACCTTGGAAAGGCACTGATCCCTCTCCACTGGCTACAAAGGCTGCTGAAATAACCATTTTAGGTTCATACACACATTCTAAATAGTTAACAAAGTGAGGGGAAGGTGCACTGACTTTATTTGGATGAGAGAGAGAAAGTGAAGGAGGTTAAATCACAGCCCAGGAGGGACGTTTGTTCAGCACATGAAGCCAACCAGGCTTCCCAGGCCACTGCACAAGGGACAATAAATGAATGGCATTAAAAATGTGCTGATATCCTCAAACCTGAACGTGCCAGAGGGACCCAGGGCACAGAAAGGAAAAAGGAGCTGGACAAATGCCTGGCTAGGAGAGAGGGGAAGGAGAAATCCTTTGGCTAAGGAACACAGAACTGCCAGAGGGTTGTTAAAAGGGCAGAGAGCAGGAACTGAAGGGCAACATCATGTAGGGGAGCCTGGGAACCCAACAGAGAAACCCAACAGAGAAACCAGAGCCTTAAAAAACCCAAGGAGCATCCAACAGTCTGGGTATAATTCAGTAATTGCAGTGAGACTCTGCTTTGGGTGGTATAAGAGGGGGGAAGGAGTGTGAAGTTCTGTGTTTGTAAAAGCCCCAGGGTTTGTCCACTCTCTGCCCAGGGCAGTCTGTCCATAACACTTGTTCCATGTGGGTTTGTAGGTGTTCCTGAGGCGTCAGAATGGAAAGGAAGATTTCTATAGGAACTGGAAGACTTACGTGGCAGGTTTTGGAGACCCCAAGGATGAATTCTGGATAGGTGAGTGGCAAGAATTTGTCTGTTGTTTTTTTAATTAAAGAAAGACCAAAAGATTCAGAACCACTTAGAAGCTTCCATTTAGTTCGCAGGAGTGTTTGTAAAGGGGAATGGGGACTGGTGGAAGGAGGGCAGGGGCATCCTCTGTGAGGGGGACTGAGGTCCAAACCTGTCCCTTCCACTGCTGTTCAGAGATATCATGTTTGGGTCACCAAAGGAACCCACCCAGTGCCCACTGGTGCTCTGGAAGAAGTCACAGGTAACCTGAGAAGCAACTGCAAACCACCTTCTTCCTGTGCTCCTGTGACACCCCCAGCAACAAAAACTTGTGATTCAGAGGAGCCAAGCATGGAAAATAGATGTAGAAAACCAACATTTTGGAAAAGAGAAGTGAAACCCCCCCACTTGGGAAAATAGAAGTAAAAACCCAACATTTTGGGAAAATAGAAGTAAAACCCCCCACGTTTTCAAAGGTTGTGCTGCATTTTATTTGGTTTTCAGTGAAAGGCAATGATGATTACACATCTCATCTTTGAGTGCTTTTCCCAATGAGCTTCCTGCTCCTGTGATTGCAAGTTAAGAGCTCCCTCAGTCAGCCTGGGTTTGTTTATTTGCTCTTGTGCTGCCATCACCTTAAAGCTGAACTTTCCTCCCCAGTGTTTGTGCCCTGCTCTGTTCCTTCAACCTCCTCTGCTCCCATTCACAGGATGACACAATGACAGAGAAACAAACATGGAGAGACAAACAAACTGCTTCTTTTTGTCCACAGGTCTGGAGAACCTGCACAAAATCACTTCTCAGGGACAGTACGAGCTGCGTGTGGACCTGAGGGACAAGGGGGAGACAGCCTATGCTGTCTATGACAGGTTCAGTGTGGGGGATGCCAAGGTCAGGTACCGCATCAGGGTGGATGGGTACAGTGGCACAGCAGGTGAGAGCAAATAGTGATCTTTTTTCCTTCTCATTTATGATTTCTTCCCCACTGAGTCAGTGTTATTATGTGTATGTTGACCAGTTCACAGCAGGTACCTTTTCTCTATATAAGGTGTTTGAAAATAGGAATATATCAATGTATTTTATGTTTCCATTTTAAATCCTCCAGTCATGTTGGTGCTACATTTCATGGCCTGCTTATGACAGGATTTAAACAAGTATATTAAGCCACAGCATATATCTCATCTGGCCAATCTTGACTCTCGTCTATGATATTGATTGTTTTCCTTCTCCTTTATGATTTTCTCCCCATTGGCTCATAGTAACTATGTGAATGTTGATCACCATCACAGCAGGTGCCTCTTCTGTGTTAGGTGTTCCAAAATATCAGTATATTTTATATTTCCATTTTAAATCCTCCAGTCATTTTGGTGCCACATTTCATGCCGTGCTTGTGACAGGATTTAAACAAGTATATTAAACCACAGTATATCTCATTTGGCCAATCTGGGCTGTCATTTATACAGCTAATAATAGCTTGGCACAGCCTCATTGCTTGTCAGTAGAATTTGCAGCAAAGTCCTGCTTTAACATGATTTATAATTTTGCTGAACAAATCAGCTGCTTTTTGTAATCAGTCTGGGGCAAACCCTGCAGCCCTTACTGAGTCCTCTTCAGGGCTTCAGAGGATTAAGAGATAAATCCAGTTTCACAACCTGTCTTATAAGGAGATAATTTCATGCTGCTGGTGCAGAGATGTGTGTGGGCTCTGCCCTGTGACCAGCACATGAACTTTATGCACAGGCTGTAGAGATACAAAGGATATACAGGAGCAGAATTAATGTCTGTTTAGTTTAGGTGGGATATTGGGAAGGAATTCTTCCCTGTGAAGGTGGGGAGGGTCTGGCACAGGTTGCCCAGAGAAGCTGTGGCTGCCCCGTCTCTAGAAGTGTTCAAGGCCAGGTTGGAGCAACCTGGGCTAGTGGAAGGTGTCCCTGCCCATGGCAGGGGGTGAAACAAGACCATCTTTAAGGTTCCTTCCAACTCAAACCATTCCCGGATTCTATGGTTTAAGGCAAATACAGTGGTGCAGGTTGGCAGTAGCTGCTACAGCTAAGTAGGATTCAGTCAATGTGGAGACATCTTTGGTCTTGATTCCCTCCTTGTGACTTGGTTTGTCCACACTGTACAGGGCCAAAATCCAACTTTCAATTGAGCTGCATAAAAACAAAAACCCACTTAATATGTTGGGGAATAGAAATCACCTGGAAAAATATTTTGATTTGCCTGTGACAACAAAAATTGTGTATTTCCTTCTGTACCAAAACAAGTCAAGTTTTAAAAACTGAGATACACAGCCAGGCTTTAGACAGTGCGTGGCACAGTCCAAACATTTGCTCCAGAATGTGCATTCTCATGAAAAACCCGGCAAAACACTGACCTTGCTCTTTCATCTCCTCCCATCCAGGTGACTCCATGAGCTACCACAATGGAAGGCCCTTCTCCACCTTTGACAAGGACCATGATACTGCCATCACCAACTGTGCTTTGTCATACAAAGGTGCTTTCTGGTACAAGAACTGCCACCGGGTCAATCTGATGGGCAGATATGGGGACAACAACCACAGTCAGGTGAGTTTGGGCTTGAAAGCTTTTGTAATCCAGGAGAAAAAGGGGAATTGCCATAATGGATCTGTCTGATGGTTCAGCCAGATATCAGAGCACCAACCCAGCCCATTCTCCAGGATCATAGAGAAACATGTGGGCAGTTGCTCACAAAATAAGGATTTAACATCCGCTGTTGAAATATTGATATTTTTGTCTGATTTCCCAAGGGAATATCCCAATGTGCAGGGAACAATTAGAATTTTCAACATGTGAAGCAAAATGTTCTTCCTGCCATGAAAGATGGACAAGGAGGGACAGCTCTGGGAGCTCAGGGTGCTGGACCTGGTCCAGGGCAACCCCTGGGTCAATCCAGGCTGGGAATGGGCACATGGAGCAGCATCTCCTGGGAAGAAGGATCTGGGAGTGCTGGTGGGGGAGAGGCTGGACATGACCCAGCCCAGAAACCCCCGTGCCCTGAGCTGAGCCTGCAGTGTGGGCAGTAGGGGAGGGGGGGATTCTGCCCCCTCAGGTGAGACCCCCCAGCAGAGCTGTTCCAGCCCTGGGGAACTGCACAGCAAGGACATGGAGCTGCTGGAGAGAGTCCAGAGGAGGCACCAAGAGGATCAGAGGGATGGAGCAGCTCTGC
>JAWWLV010000040.1:8667274-8683837 GCA_035041135.1 Platyrinchus mystaceus
AAGGGAAGGGAAGGGAAGGGAAGGGAAGGGAAGGGAAGGGAAGGGAAGGGAAGGGAAGGGAAGGGAAGGGAAGGACCAACCAATGGCACTGAATGATTAATGAACCAAACCATCTCTCTTGCCCCAACCACAGCATCACACAATGGGTTTTCACTTTCTCCCAGAGGCCTCCCAAACATCCTTATGCTGAGGATTAGGTGCTTTGAACTGATATTTCTGCACCTCAGACTACAGAAAGGGACTGGGGTTCTTCCCAGAAAAGGCACTTCTGTGTAATTCTGTTCTTTCTCTTGACAGATGGGTAAGAAGCTTTGAAACACTCTGGTGTCTCTTTACACTAGAACATATGAAACATCTCTTGGAAGGCTGAAGACATTAAAAATAATCTTGTGGCTCTTACAAGGACAAAATGTGTAGCTTTCAACTTAGTAAATTATAAATAACACCAGTGCCAGTTACCATTGTGCACTCAGCTGGAACAGCATCAGCAGTGAAATAAGAGCTGCCAGATGTGAAAAGTGGCCAAAAATGAGCAGATTTGGACAACAACTCTAGGTTTCCTGCTTTTTGAAATCCGGCTTGATAAACTTCATAAGGATGTGTTGAGTACCTTCAGCCACACTGGAAGGCAAAGGGAAGGTCCTGCAGCTAAGACTGGCTGGAGAAAAAGGCCTTGAAACATCTCACCTTGGCTAAGTGGAAATGAAGGCTCCCAAAGTCCCAGGTGAGGTCACACCAGCTGAAGTGAAAGCTCTTTCTGCCCAGCTTGGGCCTCCCCCACAGATTTGTAGGCTTAGGGCTGTTTACATTTTTAAATCATGAAAAAAGGAAGGAGTAATAGAATCATAGAATGGTTTGGGTTGACAGGGACCATAAAGTTCATCTCATTCCACCCCCTGCCATGGGCAGGGACACCTTCCACTAGGCCAAGTTGCTCCAAGCCCCATCCAACCTGGCCTTGGACACTTGCAGGGATGAGGCAGCCACAGCTTCTCTGGGCAACCTGTGCCAGGGCCTCACCACCCTCACAGGGAAGGATTCGGGTTCCTTCCATATATCAAACCTAAATTTCCCTTCTTTCAGTCTGAAGCCATTCCTCCTTCTCTGTCACTCCAGTTCCTGGTGAAGGTTCCTCTCCAGGTCTCTTTAGGCCCCTTCAGATACTGGAAGATGCTGTGAGGTCTCCACACAACCTTCTCTTCTCCAGCTGAACAGCCCCAGTTGCTGTGGAGGCAGAGACGAATCCATCTCGTTATCTAACAAATCTAAGGGGCACCCCAGGAAAACAAACCCTTCAAAACACTCAAAATAAATGAAAAGAACATTTGGTTTATAAATTTCATGAGTGTTTAACTGGACTCAAACAGGAATTAGCTAACTCAGGTGAATGCCCACTGTACTTTGCCTGTTGCTCATCCTCTCTCCCAAAGTGTCTTGTACTTAATTACAGTGCTTGCTGATGGTGCATTAGGCTGGATGGTATTTGGGATGACCTTGTACAGTGCTCTGGTTCATTGCAGGGTCAAAAGATAGCAGATGGTGACCCTGGAAATGTCCAAGGCCAGGTTGGACAGGGCTCTGAGCAACCTGGTCCAGTGGAAGATGTCCTTTCCCATAGCAGGGGGTTGGAACGAGCAGATCTTTAAGGTCCCTTCCAACCAAAACATTCTATGATTCTATTTGATGTTTCATGAAATGTCTCTTGATGATCTGCATCCACTGGCTCCAGAATGATATCATTGTATTTATGGAGCACACCCTTCTGTGCTGCTGCTCCTGGCATAAAATAAAAATTATACCCCTATATTCACCCAACTAATATTGAAAGGGTCATTTATCTGTTGAACCGTGGCCATAAATGTTTGAATTCACAGACTTCTCTAATTTGTACTCATTCTGTAAGAGTGAACCCAAGAGAGGGAATTTTTACTTGCAGTTTTCAGGGAATTATTATCAGGTATTTTCCTCCACTTTCATTCAGTTTATGGTATTCTGGTTTGTGCATGCTACTTAATAGTAGTGATTTCTTGAGGATGGGGCAAGATTGCTCAAAACTGTGGTCTGAATTACTCAGAGAGGTAGATCATATCTGCAGTTATTATGGTGCACTTTGGTAAGTTAATCAGCCAGTTAATGGATGAGGAACAATGCCTCCCTCACCTGTCTCAGGTTCTGGCAAGAACAAAACCTTTCAGACGTATAAACCCAATTAATCTTGCGTGTTTAATTTTGCCTAATTCTGGTGTTTCAGCACTTGTGGTTTCACCTCAACCATTCAGCAAAGTCCAGCTCAAACTCACGAACAGGTTTGGTCAACCTGAAAGCACCTTTTCCAATGAATTGATGATTCATTGAACCACTTTCTCCCAGTTTTAGAGCCCCAGCCTTTCATGGAAGGCAATTCTGTGCTCAGAGATGGCTATCACAGCCCATGCCTCTGTGGGAGTGTTGAAAGCACAGGCTGTGGGCTGTGTCTAGGACTGTATCCTGTGGTAACCTGAGCACTTGTGGTGCCTCCTCCTCCTAAATTAATCCAACAGATTTATTGCCATTCAGTGGCTGAACCCAGTGAACTATTCACCACGGTTAAACTTACCAGACTCTGCACTCTCCTTCTGATTGGGGTAGGCTTTGATTTGCACCTCCATCATGTGCTCTGTCATTTTGCTTTCCACCTGGCTGGTTTCCTTTCCTTTCTGCTGCACAGTCAGCTGTAGGTCAGGCTAAATATTTAGATTTTGACATTACAAATATAGAGACATAACAATCTCAAAGGCTGCCTGTAGAAAATTCCCCCTTGTGTGGAGAACCACTGTCCCAGCTGCTGGTTTTAGTCACAAAAATGGTCCACAAAATAATTTCTCAAGGAAATACAGTATCTGTTTGCTCTTTTGCTGGGGGAGTCACTAGAGGAGATGCTGACTCTGCCTGTCTCCATCCCCTGGGACAGTGTCCTGCAAGGATGGGCACTGCTCCTCATGCCCAAATCCCATGGAACCTGTCCAAGCTGTGCCCTGGTTCATCCCTCCCTGCTGCTGCTCCAAAGCAGGAGGGTGAGCAGCAATGCTGGGCTGGGTCTTCTCCACATCCCCAACTACATCCTCTCCCTACACAGTGACTTGCATGGTTGTGCCGTCCAGTGCCAGTGTCTGGTCAGGTCACGCAGCCCCTGCTGTGCCCACTGTGCTGCCCTTACCCCAAATCCCCTCATTCCACGTCTGCTGTGCCCACTGCACTGCCCTTACCCCCAAAACACTCATTGCAGCTCCACTGTGCCCACTGCACTGCCCTTACCCCCAAACCCCTCATACCCTGTTCCTCTTCCTATGTTTGGACATCCTGTCCAGTTCTGGACCATTTCCATACAGTCTCTTCATCCTTGGTCTGCCCCCCACACCCCTACCTTGACTCTCATCCCAGGCACCTCGTGGCTATGCCATCCCCCAGCTCCCTCCTCCAGCCCTCTGCCACCCTCAAGTGCTGCAACACAAAGGGCACAAGCTCTTCCCTCTCCAGCCAGGCAGCCCAGACCCTTGTTGCTTTAGCAGAGTCCCTGGTGGTGCAGCAGTTCATATGGGATGAGTGTTGCATCCTGAGCCATCCCTTTAGGGGCCCTGTGCTCCAGGGACAGGATCCAGGGAATGGCTGGAGCTGTGTCAGGGCAGGAACAGGTTGGATCTCAGGGAAAGGTTCGTCCCCCAGAGGGTGGTTGGCACTGAACAGGCTCCCCAGGGCAGTGGGCACAGCCCCAAGGCTGCCAGAGCTCCAGGAGGGTTTGGATGATCCTCTGGGGCACAGGGTGTGACTGCTGGGGATGGGCCTGTGCAGGGCTGAGGGTTGGACTGGATGGTCCTTGTGGGTCCCTTCCAACTCAGAATATCCTGTGACTCTGTGACCTGGCAGTGTTCCCAAGTGAGGTGTAGCCATGACAGAAGTAGGAGCCCTGGCTCTAAGCCACGTCATGGCAGACTTATCCTCATGACAAACATCCTCCCCATTCCCTTGGACCCACAAGCTTAATCTTTCAGCCACCTAATTCCTCCCCTCTTGCTACAACCCCTCCCTTGTCCAGCTCTTCCTACATTCCACCTACTTTTCCCACCTGCTAATCCCTGCCTCCTCTTGTGCATCATCATCCAATCCTTATTGCACTGAGGAATTCTTGGCTTCTCCAGGAAACAAAGCAAACTGATCCTTTTTCAACATGTTATGAAATCCCTAAGATTGGCAGTGAGGGAATTCTTCCTGAATTACTGAATAGAAGTGCTGACAGATTTTCCTATCACTGGAAAACCACCAGTCATGCAAATATTTCATCAGGAATTCGCTTCTGTATTTGGGTCATAATGCTGCAACTTCAGAATAACTTCGGAAAAAAAAGTATCCTAGAAATGGATCACAAAGAAAAAGTCCCTTTCTCTGTCACTACAGTGTAGCACACGGAGATCAAAGGGTTTAATTTTTCCCACAGTTTCGAGCTGAATAAAGACATCAAATAAATAAAATAATAACAAGTGGAGTGTTCCAAAACAAAACGTCATTTTTACAGAAGCACGAAATGATTAGATTCCTGAAGTGCTGAACTTGTGTCTTTCTTATTAAGATGTAAAGTTATTTTTTTAATCTTCTGGAAAGTTTTATCAGAAGGGCCATCTTTCCAAAATCCGGTTTTGCTTTTAATGTAACGGCGTTTTCGAGCCGAGGGGAATCCACTGCTGTATTTCATAGAATCATAGAATGGTTTTGGGGGGTGGAAGAGACATTAAAGATCATCTCATTCCACCCCCCTGCCATGGGCAGGGACACCTTCCACCAGCTCAGGTTGCTCCAAGCCCTGTCCAACCTGGCCTTGGACACTTCCAGGAATGGGGCAGCCACAGTTTCCCTGGGCAATCTGAGAAGTCCCAACTGGTTTCAGACCATTTTGGACTTGGAAATGCAAAAGCAGATCCCTGGACTGGGATCTGACCCAGACCTGCTGTTGGGCTGCCACAGGTCCTGTCCTTCAGGCCAGCACTGCCCCTGTGGTTGAGGGTGTCCTGAAGGTCACCCTAAAGCCTGCACTGGCCAGATATATCCCCAGTACACCCCAAATATGCCATGGCTCCCTTAGGATTAGGGTTACCTTGGGTTTGGTGATCCAGCTGCCACTTGCTGAGCCCACCTGGATATGCAGAAATAGCTGGAGTAGCTCTGAGTCCCAGCTCCAGTTCCCTTTCTCTCTCCTCACAGCCAGATCCGTTCATGCCCCAGCACTGAAGGGCTTTGCTTCCCAACCCTGGGGATGCTCCAGGCCAGAAGGGGCACTCCATGCACTTCAAGGTGGCAGACAGAGCCTTAAAGACCAGACAACTGACAGGTTTTTGCTTCCTCTCAGCCTTTTCATCCCCTGCTCAGCCTGCAAATTCACCAGACTGCCCTGTAATGGGTTTGTACAGAACCCAGACCACATGTTTCCACTGATGGCTGTTACCATGACACAGGAAAGGCTTTGCCAAGCCTAAAACACTTTCTTAAGTGCTCTGCCAACTCTCTTGAGCTGCTTATTGATGCCTTTATGTCTCACTGCTAGTTTTTAGACTTTCAGAGCTCTGTGTCTCTGCCTAAGTTGTCTCTTGGCAAGAAAAGTGCTTGTAGTAATATAGATAATATCACAAATCAGCAATAATGAGAACCACAGAGCAGTGGTTCTGCTGGGCTGTCCCTCCCTCCCTGTAGCTGAATGACAGACCTATATTCAGCTTGTGGTGAGCCTGAATTTGGCACATCAGAACTCAGCCCCTGCCCTCCCCTGCTTCATATTGACTAATAATAACAACAACTCCTTTGTGAGCTGTTTACCACCCACACCCATCTACCCCCAAAAAGCCCCAGCGGAAATAACACGAGCTAACATGGTTTTTTTCTATTTATAAACAGCAAAACTACAATTCCCAGTTACAAAAGAGAGAGAGAGATGTTTATCTGCCACAGCAGAAATGTCGAGTCGACTTTTTGAAATTCCAAACATGAAGTTTCCTTTGCTGGTGTCAAAGCCACTTCATCTTCTTTCACAACCTACTCCACCACCTCCACCACCTCCTCATTGTCTTCACCACTCTCCTTCCCTCATTCCTTGCCTTGACCAGCTCAGGGACAACAAGGACAACCTCCTGTCACAAGTGCTCCTGGGGCTTTTCTCTGGCTCATAATCCTGTTTCTGCAAACTGTTGGAGTTCAGGGTGGCTTCTCCATGGATCTCACTTGTCCAATGCATCTGGCAAATGATTTGGGGTGTCTCTGCTCCAGTAGTCAATTCTCCATCCTCTGCCTCAGTTTTTCTGTCTGTAAAATGGTAGAAATCAAGATCTTTCTCGTAAAAGGATTTTGAGCTCTGGGGGGGAAAAGGCTGGATTGAGGTACATTTTAATACTCAAAGACGTTATCAGGTCCTTGTGCTCAGTGCTGGCTTCAAACATCTCTTCCCAAGGTGTTCCCAGAGCAGCAGAGAAGCGCAGGGCATGCCTGGGTGGCTTCCCTTGCAGGGTGGTCATTGCTCCCCTCCCACCCTCTTCCCTGGGGCTTCTGGCCTAAGGAACTCCAGGAAAGCCATCCAGATCCTCGTGGCTGAGCTGTCACCTTCCTCCCAGAGCCACTGGGGTGGGACATGGAGGTGACACAGCCCTGGCCAGGCAGGAGGGCTGTTGCAGAGATCAAATGGGAAACCAGGTTTCCTTTCAGTCTGGGCTTTTCCTCCTCCAGAAAATAGTTCAATCCAAACCAACCCAACAAACCCAGCGTTTCGAGACACATCCTGAAACTGCCTCGCTACATTTAACAGTGGCCACAGAGAAAGGGGTTATTTTTTGCATTTGTGTGGGTGCCTCTAACTTTCAATTGTTTGCTGTGTTTCTATTTCATTCACTCAAAACACTGGTTGAAGTTGCACTTTCCCACCCTGCACTGTTTTGAGAAGTCCTTCTCTCTGTTGACCAGGTTTTCCCTGCTAGAAAAGTTGCAGGGGAAGGAGTGAACAAATGATTGGGGGTCTAGAAAATACCCTCACAGAGAGAAATGTGAGCAATTTGATTTATTTATTTATTCAAACTGGGGAAAGAAGGAAATTTGAACTTGGGTCTCTGTGAATCCAGGTTAAGAAAAAGAAAATTTTGACCAGCAGAAATGAGAGTTAATGACACAAGAGGTGAGGAAAAAAAAAAACCCACAAGGCTTTCCTCTTTTCTCTCTCTCTGACTCTGTCAGAAGTGAGAAGGAAATTCATGAGGATGGATTTGGTTAAACATTGTCACAACCCCTTGAAAGAAGTGGCAGGTCCATCATGACTGGGTATCTTTGAGATGGAAGCTGGCTGTCTTCTAGAATGAAATCTTCCAGTCTAGTGGAGTTTCCTGGTTCAGTTGGGCTCAAGAAGGTAATTTCCAAGGAATTCAGCAAAAGAATTAGTCCTGATGTATCCTGGATGACAGAACTGGCTCAGTAGGTGAGACACAGCCTTTGGAAACATATCCAGCAAAACCACACACATTTGCTTGGATATCACTAAAAACGAGTTATATTTCAAGAAAATGCTCTACAGTATGTTTTTAATTTATCTACGATTTGATTGTCACAAATTCAAGGCTGAAATCATCTGTCAGGTGCCCTACACTCACATATGTGCGAGCAGCCCCAGCTACCAAGTGCTTCAGGACTTCCCTGGCCTGACTTAGAAATGATCCAAGTTTTAATCTCCACTGGAAAAAGCTCAATAAGAGAGAACAGTGCTAAAGCCATAGCATTTTCCAAATCTCTTTAAACCGTGAGATACAGAAGATGTTTGCTTGACTATGCCATGCCTGCACTGATTTCCCACCATGATAAAGATAATCCATGATTCTTTTTTTCTCCAGGCATGTAGTCACGACCGAAACTACATAACAACACTGGGTGAAGCTGCAGTTTCACACCCTGCGTGTTTTGAGAATTCATAGTCTCTGTTGAGCAGGAAAAATTGGTTGCAGGTTTTCTCTCCTAAAAAGTTGTAGGGACAGGAGTGAAAATTGATTTGAGGTCTAGAAAATACCTTTACTGAGAGAAATATGAGCAACCTGCTTTGTTTATTTATTTATTCAAACTGGATGGAAATTTATTCAAACTGGGAGAGCCAAAAGCAAGTCCAAAGCTCAGGAGCCAGTAAATCTATTTATTTTCACTTAAAACCAACTGGACGTCCTTCTGGGGGCACAGAATTGTCTCTTTGCAGCAAAGATTTGCCTTACCAACCATTACATTCCCAGTAGACAGAAGTGGACAGGCAACAATTCAAATCACTTAAGCTTTGTGTCTGTTTTCTTTTTTAGGCTCCATGAAACTTTCATAATGAAACCCCAAAAAACAAGGTGAAAAGTATGGTTTGGTCTGGAAACCGTGAGCAGGTCTGTGGTTTTGCTCAGGTTTGTACTGAAACTAGTCCGAACTAGGTAGGTTTGTTCTTAGCTGAGTTTTACCTGAAGTTTTTGAATTCATTCACACCTGAAACCGAGAGCGGAATTTAGGGGGCACGAACCCCTAAGGTGTAAAAGGAGAAGATGGGGTTTGCATGAAACCACAGGTCAGGTTTGGTGACTGAGTTCAGCAGCACCTTGAGCTGCTCCGTGTGGTGTTTGTTGCTGACTCACCAAGCCATGGCTGCTGGACCTGGTGGGGCTTGGGATCCCTGGGAATTGGCAAGGTGGGAACACACAGATATCCAAGTGTTGCTGATCTCATGGTGGCACCTTTGAAGGCAGGGCTGAGCCTCTCCTTGTGGCATTCCTTCCTCTGCTCTGTTCAGCCTGCAGAAGGGAAGGGAAGAAGAGAAAGAGAAGAGAAAGAGAAGAGAAAGAGAAGAGAAAGAGAAGAGAAAGAGAAGAGAAAGAGAAGAGAGGAGAGGAGGGGAGGGGAAGGGAGGGAGGAGAGGAGACCTTATAGCACCTTCCATGCCTAAAAGAGACTAATAAGAAGATTAAGAGGGACTTTTCACACAGACATGTAGTGATAGAACAAGGGGAAATGGTTCATAAGCTGAAGGTTTAGACTGGATATTAGGAAGATATTCTTCCCTGTGAGGGTGGCGAGGCCCTGGCACAGGTTGCCCAGAGAAGCTGTGGCTGCCCCATCCCTGCAAGTATCCAAGGCCAGGTTGGACAGGGCTTGGAGCAATGTGGTCTAGTGGAAGGTGTCCCTGTCCATGGCAGGGGGTGGAACTGGATGATCTTTAGGGTCCCTTCCAGCCCAAATCATCATTCCATGATTCTGATTCTATGTAGGCTGGCAGTCCTCCAGTCCTCCAGTGTGGAAAAGCCTGGGAAAAATGTACAGAGAAGTAGCATTGTCAAAAAAACAATTGCTATTTGGTACAGTGGTTTGTGTTGATTGTCCTTCAGTTGTCTCAGTGTCCAAGTCCTCTGGAAAGAGTGAAAAACTTGCTTTTCCATCAGCAAAACCTGCTGTATGTGGTGTGCCCGAGGAAGTACTAAGACATTTGCATAAAGGCATCAAAGAAAGGCATAAGAGGGGAAGGCAGAATTCAAGAATGGACAAGATTAAGTTTTTCAGCCTCAGCCTGAATAAATTGAGAGTGACATTGTGAAGATTCCCGGGTTGAATTAATGCAAGAGAAGCTGAAGTAGAAATGATGTGAATGTCAATGGGAATGCATAGAGCTTTTGTGTTCTGTGATTGGAATCAAAGAAAGAAATGCCAGATTTAATTCCACTGAGGGCAAATCACACAGGATCCATGGTAGGTGTGTCCTTCTTGTGGATAAGAAATACAGCTTTGAAAAGGCTCTGGGTATTTTTAGGGTGACTCTTCTAGTGAAAGCACTGGCAGATGCAGCGTTTTGCCTGACAATTACCTGTGTAAGGACAAAGAAGGACTGTCACTCAAGGCTCAATATTCTGATTTTGCTTTTTCATTCTCCTGTGATTTATATATTTTCTCTGGCCAGTGATGATGCCCTGGCACAGCCATGGCACAGTGATGCCTTGATTCCCTTGTCCCATTGTCACCAACCCTTCCTGGAGGCACCAGACTGAGGTGACTCTCAATCCCTGAGTCATCCCTGCTTGATGATGGCCTTCCATGATTTCATCCCCAGGCAGGGTGCATTATGCCCATTTGGTGACTGCCACCCTCAGCAGGGTGGTGGCAAAAGGTGGGGGTGATTTTGTCAAAAGAACCACAATGATTAACTCTCTTCCTGCTAATGAGGCTCCTGCTCCCAAATTAACTCATGCTCACATGTGCCCCCAGTCATTTCCCTTGCCTTTGGGAGGTACCTAGACAAAACAACTTGTCTGGGCTGCTTCTATAATCATCCCTGATATGGGTTGGGGGTTTAACCATTGCCAAACTGATCCACCCCACCTCACCCAACGATTTAAAGCCAGGATGAATCACTTACTAAGAAAGCACGGTCTGGTTTGCACAGATGCTTCCTCCACAACTGGCCTGGGGTGCCCTGAAGTATTTAATACAACATGTTCATGGGAATCTTTCCCCTTGCCAACAAGCAGAGCTCGTGGGAAGCCCAGCAACTCCAAAAAAGCTCAGCCAGAGTTGTACATCAGTACATCCCAATTAGCATGGCTGTTGATTGATGAGGGCTGGGAGCTCTGTTTAGGGATGTTGGTTGCATCCAAGTGCTGCAGTGCTCCAAGGAGGGAACTTGCAGATTTTTTTCATGGTGTTTTTTATCTTTAATATGGTGATGGGAGACCAGAAATCAGCCCCTGCTTGAAGGTGTCCCAGGCTGTAACCAAAAGCTGCCTTCAAGCTGAACTTGTGCTAATTGCCATGAATAAAAAGCTCCAGGTGACGTCCAGCATTTCAGGCATTTTGAAATATCATTCCTGGGTCATCCTTAGGACTTTTAGCAATTCCACCTCTGGGGAGAAAGCTCCTGTCACTCTGAGGAAACAGGTGCTATTTCCTTATTTTAACTGTGATTTTTTTGATGTGGATTTTGACTGATCAGTTAAACCAAAATGCCCTTTGGTGCAGCTTTTCTGTGTGTGCTCGTGGTCCTTGGCCATGTCACATCAACTCTGGAGAGACCTGGAGAGACCTTCAGGGAGCCTTTTTGGGCTGAAGAGGCTCCCAGACTGGGGGAGCACAGCTGATTTAACCACCAAGCCTATTCAGGGCCACTTTCACCTTCTGATGCTTCATCACTTGTCTTTAACAAGGAGATAGAGAAGGAACACCAACACTGACCCACCTTCAAAGGTGCTGTGAGGATAAACCCCTCCCAGGCTCTGAGGCACAGAAGGCAGCTCACTCTGTCATATACACCACAGTGGATATTTGGAAAGCTCTTCCCTTCTTTATCCTCTAGGGATGGAAAAAATAAACAACTTCACAGCTTCTTCCCTGAGAAGAAAAGTGATGGAGTTTTCTTATTTTGAGAAAGGTGAACTAACAAAGCCTTTCAACCTGCCAGAATTATAAATATACCTTCACCCTACATTCCTGCTCTTCCTGTGATGTACAACAGCATTTCAAACTAGTTGTGACTTTGACTTTTCACTGATTCTCATATTTTTACCCACTAGGGGTTAGTGTGTGAAAGCCATGCTGAGCAGATCATATATTTCCCTGTTTATAATGTTTAGGAGCTGTTTGTGGGGTCTTTATTTCTAACCTGTGTACCTTATACTGCCATCTAAACTCAGTGGTGATATAATTCTGCTCTCCTGTGAAGTTCTAGCCAGAGATGGTGTGACCCCTATGAAGGTTTGATTATTTTCAGTCTACTATCCAAATCCATTTAATAGAACTTTCTCCTGCATCCACCTCATGGATTTTCTCGGGCCAAGGTTTTCAGGTGTGTCCAGAGACTTTAAGAACCACACTCACACCAGCAACTGGAAATTCCTTTTTCTCTTTTTAATGAACTTGAAATTGATACATTCCTCTTTTTTTGAAATTTATTTATTTTTTAATTTTTTATTATTAGACCCCAGAGTAGGCAGCAGAATTGGAGTGGCTCAATTTTTCATTATGCAGCTGGAATCACACAGAAATAGCCTTGTTTTCAGGAAATTATGAGGACCATGTGGAAAATGAATGTCCTTCTGGTGTCCTGTAAAAGAATAACTGCTATTTCAGTTATTTGAAAACTCTGGACGTGCCTGAAGATCCCATCCTAAATATCTCTGCTTTTTTTTTTTTTTTAATTGAAGTTCTCTTATTAACTCTCCCGTTTCTTCCAGCTTTGAGATTCACACATTATCTTCTTCATCTTATTCCCAAGGCATTAATCAGAATATGGAGGGGTTCAGTAGCCAGAAAAGAGCTTTTCACTTGGATTGACTCTTACAAGCAGATGCTGCTGAAAGGTTCCAAAGGTGTTCCAGGACATCAGGCAGCTGCCTTGTTTGGGGGATGCTACATGGGAAGAGCTGGGAGTGCTTGGGCAGACAATAATTCCTACTGAGCAAATAAATTTGTGAAAGGCATTGCACTTCTATAACTGTTCCACTTGTACTGTTTTATTCTTGCATTTTATTATCTGTCTCAGTGCCTCAGCTTTCTACCTGCACTCCAAAAGAGATGGATGGTGCTTATCACCTACATTAAAAGGTGTTTTTCCCCCAATTTCAGCTAATTTAATATACCTGATTTTCCACTGCCTAACAAGACTGAGTGATACAATTCTTTTGAACAAGTAAGGCAGCTGAACAGCATGAATAAATTCTGTGCAGCTTCCCAAGGAGATAACACTGTGCAGTGGCAGCTCTAACCTTTCCTTTTCTCTCTTATTTTCCTCCTGTCTGATGCCTATTTTTATTCAGTAATCTTATTTGAGAAACAAAATGAGAAAAGAACATTGCTATTCTTGGAAATCTTCCAATATGCTGGGAGAGAGATAAGAGACAGGCAGCACCTTCCTCAAAGGATTGTTTTATGGTCACAGGCAAAGGTATCATCCCAACAGTGTTGGGAATGAGATTCTGGAGTGTCATTTAATCAGTCAGTGATCAGGCTTGGACTGGGAACCACATGGGTGGACACAGATCCTAATAAATAGAATTAAAATAAATAGAATTAAAAAATAAAACTAAACAACTCTTTCAGCCTTGGCCCTTTGGCTGGGGCTGGGAAATGGAGAACGAATACAACACCCGAGTGCAACACGAGGGTGATTCATCAGAGGAAACTCAAAGCCTCCAACAACAAGGTGATTCATCCTTTGAATGCTAATGCTGTTTTGCAGAAAGCTCAATTTGTTGATTTTGATTTTCCATACCTAATGATTTGCAGGCATCCACAGGTGCTCACGTGTTCACGTGTGTGCAACCAGATCAGCTGGAGTTTAGGGACCAGATATTGAGTGGGGTCCCTGGTTGAAGATGAGGGACCTTAAAGGTCGTCTTGTTCCAGGTTGGATGGAGCTCTGAGCAGCCTTGTCTAGTGGAAGGTGTCTCTGCCCATGGTAGGGGGTGGAATGAGATGGTCTTTAAGATCCCTTCCAACCCAAACCATTCTGGGATTCCATAAAAAGCCCGGCAGCACCTTTGCTGAGACACTCAATTGTGGGTGTTAAGACACCTGGGGTGATAAAAAACACATTATTGAGCATCTTCTCTGAGCTTTCTTAGACCTTGAAAAGCAAAGTCTGAGGTTCTGGCAACAAACTACATGGATGTAAACATAAATAATGGTTTTGATGAAAAATGGACCCAGTTTCCACTGAGGATAAACCCAGGAATTTCTAAAGGCACCTACACACTTCACTCCCCTGGATTTCAGAGACAGCTGGGTAACTATGTACCTTTGAAAAACTGGGCATTAATGTCTTCTATAAAGGTTTCAGTTACCACAACTTCAGTCAAGGGTGAATTTCCACTGACCACATAGATGGGTTTTCAGTTCTCAACAAGTTTATTTCCTTTCAGCAGAGAAATAGATAAATAAATATTATTAAGAGGCTGGGATATTTTGTACTTTTTTACTACAGAGAGTCACTTGCAATGTCTACCAAGAAATAATTAGAACTGCTGGGTTTGTGGTTTGCTTGTTTTCTCCCTCCTCTTTGCTGCAGCACCGTGCCAATGCAAATGCAGGGCAAGCACCTGCTATTTAACCTCTTGAACCAGAGCTGGTGAGAATCGAGGCAACATTGATCAGGAGGCACGAAACAGTGAACTGTGCTCTGGGAATCAGCATAACCAGGCAGATGATGGTGTGAAAGTGTTTGCTGAGTGATGTTTTTAGCAATTAGGGGATGACAGAGCGTTGCACTGAAGGTGGGTGAAAACACATCACGACCTACAAGCCAGGAAGTCCAGCCAGAGTACCCCAAAACCAGTGATTTACTGGGGATTTATTTGCTGCCTAAGACAAAGCTCCAGAAGAATCCACTCATTCTGTACTGTTACTGTTTAAAAATTGCTGTCTGCCTTAACAGTCCAGCTGTCTGAGCTGAGCAGCTTTTCATGGCTGCATTTCAAGCTCTTTCACCCATCACAAAAGGGGAATGATTCAAACATCCTGCTGTTACCTGGGTCCATCTGAGGTGTTTGCCTTGCCTGTCTTAGAACACTGTAAAGTGTTCAGAGCACGAGTGTACAGAGCATGAGGGGATGCTCTGTGCTCCTATATATTATTACAACAGCATGTAGTGACAGGACAAGGGGAAAAATGCCTTCAAACTGAAAGTAATTTTAGATTAAATTTTTGGAAATAATTCTTCCCTGTGAGGGTGGGGAGGCCCTGGCACAGGTTGCCCAGAGAAGCTGTGGCTGCCCCATCCCTGCAGGTGTCCAAGGCCAGGTTGGAGCAACCTGGGCTAGTGGAAGGTGTCCCTGCCCATGGCAGGGGGTGGAATAGGATGATCTTTGAGTTTCCTTCCAACCCAGGCCATTCTGTGAATTTATGATTCCATGACCTTCCCAGCAGATTTCAGCATTCCCAACTCCCCTTGTGAGTTTGTGCTCATGATCTGAGCCGATTCAGATTAGAAAGCAACAATCCAATTTAATCTGGATTGTACGTTTTTACACAAGGGATTAATTCATCCCATTTTTCCCTCACTGGCCTTCCCTGATCTTTTTTTCTTTTGGAGCCATCACCACCACCTGTTTGCCTCCCTGTAAGCAGCACAAGTGTTTTGGAGTTTGCAGAGCTGACCTGCACATCCTTGTGTGGCTGTAAAAGCCTAAAAACTCCTCAAGAGCTCTGCCCTCCTCGTGACACCCAGCATGATGTGACATCCTTCCAACTACACCACCGTTACTGTCTTAAAATCATCTTCCTCAGTGAATCTGCTCAGCCACGAGCAAGAGACGCTGAACTGCCTGTTCAAGGACAGCAGATGCTGAGAGTCACTTTTAACTTGGATTTTCTCCCACTTCAGAATTGTTGCCAAGGAGATTTGGGGAGCAATGACTGTGTGAGGGGATCCCCATGTGCTGCTTCCCAAGGGCTGGGTTTGCTGCTCTGCAGGACTGGCTGCTTAAAGGGGTCAAATGAACTCTCACAGCCAAGACTGTGGGAATCCTTATCACCAAGGTTAACTTCCAAATTAATCCAAAATTATTTCCAAATCAGGATGAGTGAGAACCTCTGCTGCTCATGGCTGTCCAAAACTTTTGCATCCACCAAGGAGGACCCAGAAGTTGATGATCCACCTCATCCAACATGTCAGCCTTGAGCAACAGATTTTCTGGAGGAGACCTGACCATTGTCTCATCCCCAGGAGAGGAGGCTGCTCCCCTTTGCCTCTGGTTAAACAGCCTCTGGTGCCTGTTTCCATGGTGATAAGGGATGCTCTGAAAAACCACTACTTTGCAAATCTCTAGAAGCCTTTGTAGTGCTGTGCTCCAGTGATTTTATTAAAGATAGTGGTAATGATAGTAAGAGGTCAGGACTCTGTAATGTCAGAGGTGTAAAGAATTAGATAAAAATAGGGAAGTACTGGGAGTCCCACAAGCCCAAATAAGAGGAAACTGGAGAATTACACTCAATAAATACCTGTATTTTTCTGTTCTGGTGTTCTTCCCAAAGCATTTCTTGTTGCTCTCTACTGAAGGTAATATGTTAAACTGGATGGACCAGTGGTAAAGTCCTGTTTGGCCTCACTGATGTCCCTATATTCCCAAACCAGGAGTTGCTGAGACAAATTTGTGGCTCTTAAACATAGGGATTAGTGGTGGGTTTTGCAGTGTTGGGTTAATTGTTGGATTCAATGAACTTAGAGGTCTTTTCCAACCTCAATGATCCTGTGATTCTAAATAATCTTCCTGGAAATTTGGATCCTGTTGCACAAGTTAACTGGCTTGTACAGATACAGTTCAGAAAAGGACATCCATCTAACTGTGAAAATTCTCAGAAACACCAAGTTTCATTCGAGCTGGACTGTCCAGAAAGGCAGGAGACATCTCACATAAAGCATGCAGGGTTAGGAATGGCTGATCCATCAACACTGGAATGAAGTAGGAATGTTTCCAGATAAACAGGCAACGAGGATGGGGAAGGGCCTTGATTTGAAGCCGTGTGAGGACACTGAGGGCACTTGGTGTGTTCAGCTGGAGAAGA
>JAWWLV010000040.1:8754581-8771710 GCA_035041135.1 Platyrinchus mystaceus
GCTCCAGGAGGGTTTGGACAACGCTCTGAGGGACAGGGTGGGATTGTTGGGGTGTCTGTGCAGGGCCAGGAGTTGGAGACTCTGATTCTATGACTCAAACAGCAGCAAACACCCTGACACCTTTTATTTTTCCTCCCCCTCAGTTACAGACACACTTTCCAGCGAAGAGAAGCCCCGAGCTCACCTGACAGGTAAATTTGTTCCAAACTGAAGCCTTTCCTGGGGGTCTTACAGGTGGTGTGGTGCAATAACCTTGTTCTGCATGGATCTGATAGGATCAGGTGTTGCAGGAAATGGGGAAAATAACCATCAGCTTTGTCTTGCTGACCATGACAGATTGAGTGCAGGCTGTGCCTGTAGGAAAGGGCCCACAAGGGAGGTAAAGGACAGAAATGTCACCACTTTTCCAAGCTGTTTCTTCCACTCAATGAGCAGCTCTTGTAACTGAGCTTAAACAAGTGCCTAATATCCCAGAGATCTGCTGAATCCCCTAAAAAGGCAGTGGAAGGAGCTCAAGTGAGCCCTCATGGAGCAGTGAATTGGCAAGAACTACCAGATTTGTAGCACAATCAGGTCAAATAAGGCCAGTTTTAGCCCTTATTTTTCTGCAAGGCCTAACTTGGGTCACACACACCATATTCCCATCAAATCCCCTCCTTTTCCAATGAGTTCATCTCTAACACACATCAGAGCAAGCAAGGGAAGGGTAATGTCAGGTTGAACCCTCCAACCCTTTATCTTGTGTTAAGCTGGTGGTATCACACAGCCCTATTGCAGGGTGGGCTACCATGCCTTTCCAAAGGGTTGCCATGCCTTTCCAAAGGGTTGTCATGCCTTTCCAAAGGGATTCCATGCCTTCCTGAGGGGCTGCCAGCATCTGAAAGGTCCCCATCTCCCCACCTCAACCTTGAGGGCTGTCACTGCCCTGAGACATCCCCCCGCTCCATCCTCACCAGCTCGACCCATCTGCAAAATTCAGGTATTATCAGAGAAGAGAGGAAAGTACTGAAGGATTTTCCAGCTGGCCTGAGGCAATTTATACCTCCCTGAAGTCCAGCTCAGTGCAGAGCCTTCCCCAAACCCCTGAGTGTTGTCCCAGGGTACCCTTTCCAACCTGAAGCAGGACAGGGTGTGATCCTTCGCAAAACCCACCTCCAGGGTTCAATCAATCAGTAGTTCAGGGCTGATTCCTTTCCCAGCATAGTTTTCATTCCCTAACCCTCAAGCTCCTTCCTGATGGTCCCCATCCCTTTGTCACAGAGGGTTTCCAGAGCTCCAAAACTGACCTGGCCTTGTCCAAAATCCCATCTTTGCTCAAGTGCACGTTTGCAAGAGCAAAAGGACTGTGTCTGCTTGAGTTTCCAAGGGGGACTCTGTGGCAAAAGAGGTCCAGAGGCTCCTGGTGCAGTGACTCAGAGGAGCAGCCAAGCACTGCTCTGCTCAAGGGAACTCCCCTGGGTTGCACAAAAGCCCAGGGAAGCTCCCAACAGTTTCCTTCAAGTTTCCTCAGGCCCCATATTGACCAAAATTCCTTCACCACCATTCCCAAGCAGCCTCCCTGGGGCTGTTTCCATCCTCTCAGCCTGGTTTGGTGACTTGGGCACAGTTGGCCACGGCAAGGAGCATGAAAAGAGAACATTAAGGGGGTTTTATGTCTCCTTTCTGTGCAGAAAACCCACACCCAGCCTGCTGTGCTGTGTAGGAATCAGGGAATCCAATATCCGTGGACTTATCTTTGACCTTTTCTTGGCCCAAACACATTCCTGGTGCTGTACCCCGTGACAATGAGTTTCCAAGCTTAACAGCACATTGCAGTCAGAAAACATTTCCTGTTATATCAGACTTTATGCACAATAATTTATTGGGTTCCACCCTGGTTTTCTTTTCTCAGAAATCATGACTTGTCATAGAAAGAGTAAAAGGAATAATTATTCCCCTGATCCTTGTTGCATTCCTGCAGCTCAGGTGCCATTCCCGAGGTGAAAGTGGGAGACTACAAACCCTCACCTGCAGGAAATCTTCTGCAGATCTCCCTTCTCTCTGTAATTTTCTAGTTTTAGGGACATATTTCTGAAGGTGAGAGCAGAGGAGTGAGAGGAATGAGAAGTAGCCCGAGCATTTCCATGGGATTGTGCATCGATAACTTGATATTGTGGTCTCTGTCCTTTCTAATGAATTCTCTGCCTGCTTTTGGCCTTTTTAACACACACTGAGCATTTTGAGCTTACCCAAACTGGCACCAAGGTCTCCTCTCCCTGGGTGGTTATACCTAGTGAGGAATGGCAGGAGCCATGGGAATACTCATCTCAGAATATTCTCCATCCCCATTGACATATCCTTGGTCCTGACTGCTCCATCCCTGCCACCATCCCCTCTCCACTTATCTGGTTGCACTTTGGGTCAAGATGGAGACCAGCAACTCTTCCTTCTTGTCACCAGCCTGTGGCTCAGCTGGATGACCTGTGCTGGAGAAATTCCATCAGGGTCCTGGCTCACACTGACCATGTGCAATGCTACCCAAGCACATCACTGAATTTGGGGAGAGCATCACCTTCTCTTCCAAAGCACCTTTTAAGGGCTCTACTAAATTCTCAGGGCATGAATTTGAGCAGCAGAAACCCTGCAGCCACAGGATTTTGCTGTGCACATTGTACAAGAGGTTCAGACTCAAATCTCTTGCTGAGCCTCAGAGCACAGAGTTCAGGATTAGACTCTCACATTGGGGAGGTCTCAAAATTGTAGAAACCATCCAAGTTCCACAAAATATGCTCAAAATCTGACAAGTAACAGGAATTCTCCAGCCAAGAATGAAACCAAAAGGGATGTGGGGACAGGAGAAGTAAGAGATGCCAGACATTTATAGTGGAAGGAACTGTAGTAATGAATCCCTTTTTAAAAGCAGATTTTACTTACCTCAAGAATCAGCACAATAGGTATGTTTGCAGGAAGTGTAGATCCATATTTTATGAAATTAATAAATAAATGGCAAGTGCAAAGGCAAGTTCTGCTAGAAAAGGATCTGTATTGTATTCAAAGGCACCTGAACATGTATTTCAACATTATATTCAACTTGAATATGTATTGTACTACTTGAACATGTATTTTTCCTCCTGACCAGTATTGAAAGAATGGGGGAAATGAATTAACTTGAAAATAGAGAGCTTCAAATAGAGTGAGATTTATCCAAAAAAAGGAGGTTATAACTGTTAATTGCCTAATTCTCAAAGTTTTGAAATCATATCCTTCATCTGAGATCCTATTAGTTATAAGAAATGCTGGGGAATTGAGTGTCATTGACATTTGAAATGCGTCATCTGCACAGACAGGAGTATTTCACAGGCAGCTCCTCTTCAATTCCCGCCCCCACCCCCGCCTCCAAAATTCCCAAGATGGAAAAGAGCCCAGGACATTTTCTGGAAATATTCTATGATCCTTCCTGTCTCAAACAAGTTCTCCTCTGCTGTGAGTTGCTCTCTGATGTGTTATCACAAGCTCTTGGAAATCTTAGAGTGACTCCGAGATCCTTGAGCTTCTGCCAAGACTCAGATCAGTCCCTGACACCCAGAGGTGGATGAGGAGGAAGGCACACCATGAGTACTTTCACTTTTACTTTCTTTTATTCCTCTCTTTCTGGATCAGGCAAAGCTCCATTGGTTCTAAACATCATAGTCCTTATAATATTTCCATAATTTAGCTTGGCTTGCTCCCACAATCCCTGTGTGTGTTCCCACACACAGAAACACTCTCCTTGTGTTCTTTGCCTCCTGGGGAAAGATCAGACAGAATTGATACTTCAGCAGCACTGACAGCCAGGATGGAAAAAAAGGGCATTATTTTGTTGTGCTACGCAGAGGATATGCAAGGAATTGCTCTCCCAACACCTTCTGGGCTCCTTATGGATTAGTTATTGCTAGACAAGAGAGGGAGTGGATGCCCCTGGGAGCTGAGAACATTCCTTTTTCCGAATCTCATCTCACCCAGGATAAACCTAATGGTTATTGCCAAGGGAATTTCAAAGCCTTCCCTTCCCTGCATTCTGTTTGTCTCCCTGCCCATGCACACCCCCCCCCCCTTCCCCAAATACTGAATCAAAATTAACTTTAAACAATAACTCAAGCTCATTAAAAAGGTCTCAGTTCCTGGAAATCAGTTCCCGGAAATCAGTTCCCTCAGTCATCCTCAACATTCATCATTAATTTTCCAAGATCATTTTAACACCAGGCAGAATCTTGATGGTTTTTATCCTCTTCCTTTCCACTGCCTGTGTTTTACCACAACAAATTGGTGTTTTACCATGGTGGGAGCCAGTAAAGAACAGAGACAATTCTTGCTTCCCTGAAGAAAAATGAGCAAGTGCTGAGGCTTGTTCTCCTGGCTGTGGTGGGAGAGACATTTAAATGGTGGAGGAAAGGTGAAGGGAATAGGGCAGCAGTTCCCTGATTGTTCCCCTGAGAGTCTGCAGCCTGGGGAGCATCCTCAGCTTGGATCAACTGACGGTGGGGTCTTGATTAGAGCTCTGCTTCTATCAGCTACCAACAAGACTAAGAAAAACTCTGGAGGAATGTGGAGGCTGACACCAAGCTCGGGGTTTTGTCCCAGCAAAGCATTTAAAAAAAAAAAAAAAAAAAAGAGAGAGATAATAATGGTTTTAAACATAATGTGTTGCTTCAAAATCAAGCCTCTTGAAGCACAGTAGGGTCTTCTGAGTTTTTGGTAAAATCAAATGACAAAAAAGGAATTCTACAGTAAAAGATTTGATTGAGAGCACTCCGGAAGAAGAGCCTGAGGATGAGAAAGCTCAGCCCCCTTAAGGGAGCAACTTGGCAGGAAGAGAAGCTCAAGTGTGTCAGAGCTTGGTAACACATTGTGGGGATCATTGTGGACACTCTGCCAGCACAGTAGTGTCTGTCTCAGAAACATCAGTGCAGCCCATCCCTGTTGAAGGAAATGATGCTTTAGTATTTCTTCTGACTGTCCCTAAACACTAGGTTCAGTCATGGTACCCATGTATCCAACTGCCCCAGTGCTGGTTTCACTAAAGGACAAGGTTTTTACTCTGTAAATGGGTCAGACAGCAAGGTAAAGCCACCCCAGTGCCAGAGACAGCCTTTAGAAGGGCAATCCCACCTTTTGGGGTCTGACCCACAACCAGGACCCTCAGGCACAACAGACCTCTTCAGGCAACTCTTCCAAAGCATCCTTGGCTTTCAGTCCTGATTGCTCCAATCTGGGCACTCTGTGATGCTGACATCTAGCTTAGCGTTCTGTCCCAGCAAAGCATTAAAAAAAAGAGATTAAAATGGTTTTAAACATAATGTGCTGCTTCAAAATTGGGCCTCTTGAAGCACAGTGGGGTCTTCTGAGCTTTAGGTAAAATCAAATGACACAAAGGCAATTCTACAGTAAAAGATTTGATTGAGAGCACTCAGGAAGAAAAGCCTGAGGATGAGAAAGCTCAGCCCCCTTCAGGGAGCAACTTGGCTGGACGAGAAGTTCAAGTGTGCCAGAGCTTGGTGACACATTGTGGACATTCTGCCAGCACAGAATAGGGGGTCTTCTGAGCTTTTGGTAAAATCAAATGACATTGGTAAAGCCAGCAAGCACCCCTGGAAATCCCACTGCACAGCTGGCCTGCAGCCAATTCCCCCCAGTCTTCAAGCTGTGAAATAGGAACATTTCTGTCCTTATTTTGGTCACCCCCTTTGAACTCTGTGCCCCCTGGAACAGAGCTGTCCCGTTCATCCAGCAGCACAACCCTGGCTGCAGTGACCTAACCCACCTCCTCTCCCTCTCTCTTCCTCCCATAGTGAAGAGACAAGACCTCAGCAGCACCGTGGGGAACCACCTGCCCATCCTGCAGTGGGAAGACAAGCGAGGCTTGGCCTTTACCAAGAACAACCTGAGTTATTCCAGCAACGCTCTGGTGATTCCTGTGTCTGGGGACTACTATGTCTATGCTCAGGTCACGTTCCGAGGGCCCATTGAGAGCCACAGTAAACCCAATTCTGTCACTGAGATCATCACCAAGGTCACTGACAGTTACCCCGAGCCCACCCAGCTGCTGACAGGCACCAAAACCCTCAGTGAGAACTGGAATGGCTGGTTCCAGCCCATTTATCTGGGAGCTGTGGTCTCCTTGGAAGTGGGGGACAAGCTGATGGTCAACGTCAGTGACATCAAGCTGGTGGATTACACCAAGGAGCACAAAACCTTCTTTGGGGCCTTTTTGCTGTAGGTTTCTGGTACCAGCTGGGGGGAGGGGTCCCTTCAGGGCCTTGTGGGGACCTCGTTGGATTTTGGCTTTATTGGGTGTGCATTGGGGTGCGATTCCTGCTGTTGTCCCTCCTCTGTACCATCACCCCCCTGCAGCCCACTGGAGCCTTCATTTAATGGGTAGGGAAAGCTGAAGCTGCAGGTTGAACTGAAACAACCCTCCAAAAAAACCCCACTATAAAAAAAGAAAAAAAAAACACCCGCCCAACCAAAAAAAAAACCAAAACCAAAACAAAACAACAAAAAAAGAACAACAACAAAAAAAACCCCCAAAGACAAAATCCCCAAAACAAACAAAACAAAAGAAAAACAAAAAACCAAAACCAAACCAAACAAAAAACCCACAAACAAATAGAAAAATGAAAGTCTGATTGGAGGAAAAAAATATACTTTTGAAAGCAACAGTTGAAAGTTCTTCAAAACTGTGTGAACTAAGGAGGAACAGTTGATGCCTGTGGGTAGGAATGTTGATCTGGAATATTGCAACTAAGCTCCTTCACTATTTCCACCTCCAATGTACAATTTCCCCAGCTCCGAAACAAAAAGTGATTTGAACTTTCTCCAGCACCTCCAGTATAGTTTTGCATGGCACTCCTTCAGCTGCTCGGTTCTAAAAGGTAATGACTTTTCATAATTTCCTTACAAATAGATTCGCTCAGTACTTTGCACTAACATAAAGCTCAGGTGAATTATTAACTGCCTAATTAATCCCTTCCAACTTCCCTGTAAAGTAGATTAAAATTATATCTTGTGGTTTGCAGCAGCTACTTGAAATTTTTTTTTCAAAAAAAAAAAAGAAAAGAAAAAAAAAATTGTTTACAGTTTTCTAAGTCAGCATTTCAGCCTTCAAATGTTATGTGAAAGATGTAGGGAACACACACCAACAGAGTGAAAGTGGAATCTCCCCCTCCAGGCCCTAATATAAGGAAAACAGAGAAAATCAAGGCAGAAGAGAGACACAGCAAAATGTTGCACACTTTTAAATCAGCCACTGAGATTTTGAGGGAAAAACCTCTGCAATATTTTGCTTTCCCATTATGTTTAATGCAAAGCAAGCGCAGCTAAAAAAATCTTGGTGCTTCCCCTTGCAACCACTGCCAGTGGTGGTCCCCTGACCTCAAGGAGTGAAGGTTGACCACCAGTTGTCCCTCCACAAGGTCAAAGGATGCAAAGACACGCTCCTGGTGTGCCAGGGGCAGGTGAGGAGCTCAGGAGTGTCTCAATTCCCACCTTGCACTTGTTTATTTGCATAGTCCTTATTTTCCTTCAGGGAAACTCCCCAGCTTTCCCTCTGCTCCTGCAGCAAACCCATCCCTGGCAATGACTCATGTTCTCAGAGATCTGGACTTTCAGTGGTTGTTCTTACAATGGCCACCTTCCTTAAAACTGAACAGCTAAAAACAGGGAACTTCAAATTAAAAACATCTTCTGAAGCAGGTATCTGTATTTACCCAGGTTGTGATGGTCCAGATTCTACTGGAGTCAACCAAAGGAATCCTATTGATTTCGGAGCATGTCCCAAACACATTTGATTGTAATGTTTAGATAAATGTATGAGCTCAATACAACTTCCAGGTCTCCCACCCCAGCACCCAGCTGTTCTGAAACCACCAGGCTTCACCTTCTGCAGCTCTTTCTCTTTCCTGCCTCACCTCATGGGATTTCCTCCATTTTTCCACTTCTTGGCCCGAAATGACAGCAAGGCTTGATTTCCTAAACTGATATTCCTGCTGAAAGTGATGGTGGAGCCCAGATTCACACCCTTAGTGTAGCACTGGGGATGGGGGTTGTAGCTGAGGAGCTGCACTGGGCAGAGAAGTTCTTAAGTGGAGACAGCCCAGCTGTAAAAACCATGTATGATCCTGCAGGCACCAGTGCCACCAGGCTGCTTTGCAAGTCTCTGCTCAGCAGGAGACAATTTATTCCCATATAAAGGTCTGTTTGAGCTGACAAGGAAAAGTCAGCAGTGCAGCTGAAACACAGAGCAGAGAGAAAGGCCAAGAGTGGGGGTGGAAGGAGGAGAGGAGCAGAGCAGGAGGTGGGAAGGTCCAGCCAACACCAGATTTCTGCCTCTTCATGGCTCAGTGTGAGCACCTTCATGCTGACGTGAAAACTAGCAGGTCTTTTTTGTAGTAAATCATCTGAAAAAAAAGCTTTTTGGCCATCCTTCCCCACTGTGGATCCCAGATTCGCAATCCTTCACTCTTCTATCCACCCTGAGTCAGCACTAAACACATCACAGCAGCCAGGAGAACATCCTGACTGGCCTCCTTCCCTCAGCAAGTGTCTGTCTTGCTTCCAGATTCTCCTTGAGTTGTTGTGGGCCCAGTTCACAGCACTGCCCATCTGGGAGACCTTCACAATGTCCCTGCATCCAAACCTCATCACAGTTTGGTTTCCCATCCTTTCTTTGACCTGTCCTTCATTGTCTTTCTCCCACAGGCACCTTCCTGCCTGCTTGGCCCTGACCTGTAAGGACACCTTCTTATCCAAATGCCATTCCCTACAGGAAACTTCCCTCTAGGAGTCACCCCAGTGCTCAAAGTGACATCTCAACATGAGTTCAGGTGGCAGAAAGTAAAGGTAGTGATCCTACAAACACTCCTGGCCAGAGGACCCTCTTAAGTCTTTATTAGCTAGATTCACTTCCATCTTTGAGTCCTTATTCCCACGTTTCCTCCAGCTGTTCAGCCCTTGTTTTTAGGCTGCACAGGAGCAGTTATTCCCTGTGGATCCCTTCAGTGCCCACACTGCACACACGACCTGCCCTCGTTCCTTCTCAGAAAGGCTGTCTGGTCATCCAGCTCCTTGGCAGGGCTGTTCTCACTGCTCAGAGACCCCCCATCCCATGGTAAAACCTGGTGAAACCTCCACAAAATTATTCTCTGGGAAACCCTAAGACTTTCCATGTCTCAGATTTCCTGCAGTGTTCCCTCAACACCCCATGCTGAACCCTTCTGAGCTTCTCACCCCTCGGCTGTGTGCCCAAAATAGGATCTGAACTCACGAAAACACAAAATGTGCAGCTCCTGCAGAGCACACAAAACAGTGAGGTCAATCTCATAAAGGGAAGATTTAAAAAGGACCTGTCCAGGACAGGTGACTCCCAGGAAATAGGTAGGAAAACTTCTGTGAAGTGCTGTATTGGATGAATTCTGGTTTATCCTTGGAGAAAATTAGAGTGGAAATTCTATTTATTCTGAGACAGTTCCAGTAACTCAGGAAGTTCTCTTTTTTTTCTGCAAATGAGATGATGTAGCAGTTTTCTGAGGGCACAACCCAGTCCTGGTAGGCTTGGAGAGGAGATTTCCATAAAAAACTCTATCCAAAGTCACCATCAGCTGATCCTGGTGCGCTGAGTGATGGGGAATGTGAGGTCTGGGAGAGAGGAGTGGTGGATGCAGCACTGGGAATTCTATGGAATATGTACATATGTATACAAAGACATGTATATTTGTGCATATTCCATAGAAATTCTATAAACCCATTGCAATAATCAGCCTTTTTTAGCACAAAGCACATTATTTGTGCCCTCTGTACTCTAACAATGAACTTCACAAGCAGATTTGTTTCTGCTGCTGCTCCATTGCAGGTGTGACTCTCTCAAGTCATTGTCCATGGCACAGAAATATTTATTTTAGTCCAGTTAGAACAGTTTTATTTATAGCCCAGTTTAGCCCTGTTACACACACCAGCTTTTAGCACATTCAGCACAATTTATATGGCATAAAACAATATATCTGGCATTACTTGTTTTAAAGTGATGCAGGAATATTAATCCCCATATCTCCCCCAGTGGAAATTTTCTCCCTTTTTCCCCCCTTCTCAGTGCTAATAATGTTTCTGGAACAGCATCAAATATAATAAGTATTCAGGGGCTGATTCTGACCCAGATATTCCTCCACAGAAATCAACGGCACGAAGTAAAACCACTTAAATAAGGCAAAGGTCAAGCTAAAAGTGAAATATCTCCACCAGACTAAACCTAAACTGTGGATTCTCAGATTTATTCTTTTTTTAAAGCTAGATAAGGACACAAGTGTTCTCAGAAATTTGTGTTTATTGAATCAGAAAAGGTAAAGCATTTCTGGAGATGTGAAATGTCTCTGCATCAGCCTTTTCAAGTTAGGGAGAAGCTGATGAAATCTGGTCATGGGAACCAGAGACCTTGAAATCTGGGGTCCAACTGGCCATGTGATTTGTTTTGGGTGGTTTTGAAACTAAAACCATTATCAGAAAAAGAATTGAAGCTGGAGAAAAGGGTGAAATAGGCAGGTAAAATATGTGATTTCAGGTTTTCTTAGGAAAAGAAAATGAAAGCACTTTTCAGAACAAAACCACTGAAAGAAGAAATATCAGGTGATTGTTATTATTTTTTAACAACTGCTCAAAACATTTTTATCTCTGCTCAAATTATTTTAGATTTTATGAATTTTCTTCCCCAATCTCTTTGATCCCCAAAAAACTAACACTAAACACAGTCCAAACTGATAAAAAAATCGTTTACCCCCCACTTCCTTTCCCCTTAAAACTAAATATTGGTAAATAAGCATTAACTTTCTCTCCATATCGATGCAGAAGTAAATTTGAATCAAGCTCTAGGGAATGCAGCTCCAATCCTACCAACATAAACCTGTGCTGTATTTAGTCCCTGAGCACGTGGCTAGAGGGAAAAGGGAGAACCCAAAGGGAAAAAAAACAAGCTCAGTTTTCCTATTTGGTGGATGGGAGGGGTAAAATCTACATTCCTCAAATCAAAAAGTGGGTGGAATGTTTTAATTCCATCAATTCCATGACGATTGGAGGAACCCTCCTAATCAAGGAGTGCTTGCATGGACCATCCAGCACAGGAATGTTGGCAGGATCAGGGTCTAGAGGTGTAAAACACAACCCAAATGACAAAGAGGAGGCTGCTGGGATGATGTGGGAGGTCACAGGGCTGGGGATGTGGTGAACATCCCCCCATACAAAGGGGCTACTTCCCCACAGACCGAGGAAGGGATTAAAGGAATTCACCTGAAATTTTCCACAGGGATATTCCAGAGTTTGGAAGGGATCTCGTTTTTCACCCTTACATGTTATAACTGACCATGCTGTGCTTTGGTTTATTTATCTCCTGAGTGGCTCATCATGTCAGGTGAGAAACGAGGAGAGAATTCATTCTTTAGAAGAATCAGAAACTCTCAAGGATCTTTGCCCAAATCTGGGTGTTACACACCAGTATAGCATTTTGCTAATGTAAAGGATTTTATATAATGGTTGTGTCTTGTCTCGTGCCCTGGCACTGATATGTATCAGCCAGAAAAACTGACAAAGCTTCTTTTTTTCCCCCAATTTTTATGATAATAAAAATGCGGCTTAACTAAAGAGACAACTTTTGGTCCTGGTCCCCTTCCAAAAACACAAACCAAGAAATGGAGCTGGGTGATGCTGATGCACAAGAAACCTGTTTTGTTGTGTGCTACTGCGTGAATAATCCTCATTTTATGCAGTTAGAGGTCCCTTACCAGAGTGAACTCAGGTTCAGACTGTCCCCTGGGAATACACAGACACTTGCATTTCATGAGGTGAAAATGTAAAGCTTGAGCAGGTTTTCTTGCTCAGTCCCACTCTGCAGCTCAGGTAACAGCTGGTTCTTTCTTTTTTGTTATTTTTTAGTCTATTTTGAAGGAAAGCAATTCCCAGGGAACAGCAGAAACCATTGTGGCTCCACTCTCAGCCCGTGTAGTTGGGGATCCAAGTGAGACAAGAGACAGGAGCCACAGTTCCACCCTCTGGCCAAAAAGCTGGGTTTGTCCCATCTCCCACCACACATAAAAACACCTTGGCAGCTTGGGAGTTGAACTGGGAATTCCCAATTGCTCAGCTTCTGGCTGACAGGCACAACCCAACTAAGAAATTTTGGCCAAAGGAGAGTCAAAGTCTTGTTTGAAGGCACCGTCAGTCCTGTTCCAGCTTGAGCTTTGCTGTCCTTACCCTTTCAGCACAACAGCAGCATCCCCTGGATATGCATTCCTTTGTCCTGGGTGCTGTCACCTGCAATTCCTCTGCTGCCAACAATGCAAATTCCTTTCTTGCCACAAACAGAATTAAGAAACATTCTCTCACTGGGCCTATTATTTTGTATTTCCAAAATTGATTTTTTTTTTTCCTGGCTCGAGCTCAGGGTAAATTGCTCAGATTTAAATTGCTGCAGAAGAAGGTTTCTGGTTAAGGGCTCAGTGCTTTGGCTCAAGGAAAGTTTTCATTTGAACACTCTGATGAGGGACATTTGTTTATCCTGATTTTCCATCCATTAGCAAATCCCAGAGTGGTTTTATTAACAGCCTCTGTAGATCAGCCAAGAGTTAATTAGACAGTGGGAGTCAGACTGAGTTCCCCTGTGACACCAAAAGTATGTTGTGTTATTTCAGGTTTCATTTTTTTCTAACTCCAATACCTACCTCACGCTTAAAAGAACAGCAAAAGCAAATTAAAATTTTATTATTATTCTTTCCTACTTTAACTTGAGCTAAGCAGAATTCAATTTTATTGCCATTTTACTCCTTGCTTTGCACATTTAGGGAAATAACTTGAGATGGCACCTCCTTTGTGGTCTAAGCACACTGGCACATGCAGTCCCTCCACGTAAGCGTTGTGCTGCACTTCGGCTTCTTTAATCTTAAATTAAATTAAATTAAAACCTGAAATAGAAGGGGTCTACTCTCAGTAAATTTCTAGGCATTGGGGGGTGAAGAGATGAACATCTCTCTGCATGTCCTAGGGAAGGTGAGGATTCTGGAGCCGCTTCTCCCCCAGGGCTGCAGAGGGATGTATGAAGTGTTTTTCCAGCTAAATGCAAGGAAGGGAATAGGAGCTCTTGGTAAAAGTGATGATTCCTCTGCACCACCACTCCCAGGTGGGTGGGGTTAGATGCACAAATACACACCTGAATCTTGAGGGAAGGGTGAACTTCCCCTTCATACTCTAAAGCTGCTACTCCAAGAAATTCCTCCTCCAGGGCAGGACAGGAGAGTTTAACCCTCCCATCTGTGATGCCCAACCCCAACTACATCTGCTCCTTCTCAGCCTTGTTCTTGCACCAAGACCCTTTTGCCCAGTTCAACTTCCAGCTTTTGGGAAGAGCTTTGAGTTCACTCTGGCAGGGCACGGAGACTTTGTCCCCAGGGATAAGCTGAGATGGGGTGGGAGGCATCAGCCCTCCCAGGAAGATCCAATGCCATAAAAGTCTCCACTCCTGGACAGGTGGCTGAGTGAGGGATGGCTTTCCTAACCCACCTGGCATCTGCCAGGCGGCTTCTCCAAGGAAACCAGAGCTCCCCTGCTCCATTTCTTTTTGGGATCTGCTGCCAGCCCTGGGCATGATTCTCCTCCAAAGTGTGAACTTTGCAGTGACACTTCCAAATTCATGTTGCCTTCCAAGTATTATCGTCAAATCCTTTGGGACAACATGAAAGGCATCACCTGAGAGATTACAACCTGTTTTATTGAGCAACAGAAGTCACCAGTGCTTGGGTTTTTTTGGTGAATTATGACCTAAAAGAGCTTTCCAGCTGCTCTCCTCCTTGCACAAATCTAGTGGTGTTCTTCCATTGATCGTACAGTTTTATATTAAAACGTCAAAAAAGGCACTGAAAACGTTTGCTGCTTATTTATTGGTACTGTACACAGAGATGTCCTAATTTTATGGACTAGAAATGGTAAAATTCATGGTATAAAGTTTAGAACTGTTAGAATTGATGCTATTTCTTTTAGAAATGAAGTTTATAGACAGCTCTTTAAAATGAACTTTGTGTCTCAAAGCAAAATAAAATAAAATTGTTTTTATTCATATTTATCTCTGAGTGTTTCTTTATTTTAATGAACACCCACCAAGTACTCAATATTTACAGCCTGGAAGGGCAGACATTTACCCATGGCAAAATATATTATGTTTGCTCAAATGTGTAGAGTTGGGGGGTTTATATAATTTATATATTTTTAATATATTATTTATAGATGTTTCATTTTATATAATTTTATTAAAATAATAAAATAGATTGATTTATTAATATATTAATATGTTTATCATAACTTTATTATATATTCAATAATAGATTGGATTCTTATTATATATTACTATACTTATATATTATATATAAATATATTAATTTCATTGTATTATATATTAATAATATCAATTTTATTCTGAACACACACAGAAAATTATTAATCCCACCATTTCAAGAACTGTGAAATTAAAGCCTTTTCATCTGAGGACAAGGTGCAGATGTTTTCATGAGCCTTTAAGGGCTTCAGAGAATTTTGCTCCAGTGGTAAATGATTGAGTACTGGGACTGTAATTTTCAGTTCCACAGATTACATTTTTCTCCTCAAGACATAACTCAATCTCACCTTCATTTTTAAGGGTGCCTAACTCTGCCCCTCCAAAAAAAAAACAGGAATCAGTGTATCCCAAATATAAACACCCTGTTTTCCAATGAAAAACTCTAATTTAACAACTTTCTGCTCAACAATAAGAAGATTATTTTGTAAAACCTGGACATATTTTGTGATTTCTTTAGAATTTCAGAACATTGGAGCAGAACAGAATTTATGTTTCAGAAAATAGGACTTTATGGGGATTAACTAAATTGCTAATTCTCACAAGAGGATTCATTTGACCAACCCCATAAATTGCTATTTCTGTAAAAAAAAAAAAAAAAAGACAAAAGGAAAAATTAATTGTTTTCTACAGTAATTAATTACGTTCTTGGGTGTCCCCTAAAGGTACGGGGGGGGGGGGTCCAACCTGCAGCCTTGAATTTGGGTGTTAATCTGGCTTTTTCTAGACTCTAACAGTGATGGGTCGACTCTGTCAGGGGTCATCTCCCTTTCCCAGTCCGTTCCAGAGATCCCAGAAACAGAAATCACACCCTGACCCTCTGTTGGGTGGGAATGTCTTTGGAGCTCCCAGAAAGGTCAGCTCAGCATTTCCCAGCAGCAGAGCCCGACGTTGGCTCCTGCTCCAGCCCTTGTGACAGCAGAGCATCCCCTCCTCCTCCTGCCTTATTTGTTGAGATTAAACTCCTTAATTGAATAGGAGGGCACTGCCCTAAACCACAGGAGGGGAAGAGGTTCAGCATTCCCTGTGGATGGTCCAGCCAGTCGATGAGGAAAGACACACCAACACCTCCCTGAGCTTTGAGGGCATCCCTGCAGACAAGAGGGACATTCCTGCAGGAAGAGCTGCCAGGGCTGGGAAATCACACAAAATAGATGTTTGCTCACTGCACTTCCCTCCTCCCACCCTGAAAGCACGGGATGAAAAATTACATCCTTTCAGAGGGGTGGTGAGAGTAGCAAGAGCTGCCCATGGCCCAGCCCTCCAGCAAGATGACTTCACTTCTTGAAGGAGTGGGACATCTGTATGGAAAGCAGGGGAATCTCTGCAACAAAGACAAGGAGATATGAAACAACTTTTTGCCACAGCAGTGGGACTGTTTCTCTCTGCTACCGAATGGGCTGCTCAGAAGGTAGGAAAGATATTATGGCATGTGGAAAATTCCAGTACCTGAGTACAAATCTGTAGGTCCACTGAAACCAGACAGTTCCCAGGGCTCTGCTAGCACTGCCTTACACATGGTGGCACCTCATTAGTTTACCTTCAGAGTTCTTCCCTTTATGCTTCTTTAATAGAGAAGGGCAGGGAAGGAGCATTGGAAAGGACCTTCCCTTCACCCATTGGCTGCAGCCAATTCCCACATAAACCAAAAGCACAGCACTGATTCCCTGTGTGTCACACGAGTGGCCAAGAAGGCCAATGGCATCCTGGCCTGTGTCAAGAACAGTGTGGCCAGCAGGACCATGAAAGGGATTGTCCCTTTTACTGGGCACTGGGGAGACACCTCCAGTGCTGTGCCCACTTCTGGGACCTTCACGGAAGAGAGACATTGAGGGACTGGAGAGAGTCCAGGGAAGGGTGTGGAGCAGCAGGAACAGCTGAGGGAGATGGGGGGGCTCAACCTGGAGAAAAGGAGGCTCAGGGGGGACCTTCTGGCTCTGCAACTCCCTGACAGGAGGGGGGAGCTGGGGGTTGTTGGGCTCTGCTCCCAGGGAACAAGGGACAGGAGGAGAGGAAACAGCCTTGAGCTGTGCCAGGGGAGGGTCAGGTTGGACACCAGGAGCAATTTCTTCATAGAAAGGATTGTCAGGCTTGGAATCAGCTGCCCAGGGAGGTGGTGGAGTCCCCACCCCTAGAGGTGTCCAAGGAAGGATTGGCCGTGGCACTCAGTGCTCTGGGCTGGGGGACAAGGTGGGCATTGGGCACAGCTTGGACTCAGTGATCGTGGAGGTTTTTTCCATCCTTAATGATTCTGTGATTACTGACCCTCTACAGTCATAAACTAGACTTCAAAGTCATTCATTAGGCAGGTTCTGTTGAGCCTGCTGTGATTAATCTGTTATTTCTTACCTCACCTCCTAAATCACAGCCCCAGTTTCAAGCAGGGATTTCTGCACCCATTCAGAGCCACAAAACAATTTTTTTTGGCAAGCACAGCTTACTCTGGGAGGATTTTCTTGCCTCAGTGGGGCACCACAGGGTCATGCTTTGGGGCTGTAATTGCAGTAGTGACAGCACAGTTCTTTGGAGGTTTTACTTTATTTACTCTCGTGGCAGGATCCCAAGATGTAGCTGAGCAAAGCCCCACTATTTTTAGGAAAACTGCTGGGTAAAGCAGAGTGCTGTCACACTTGCAACAGGGAATTTTCATTCCATTTCTTCTCAGAGAAGTCCTACAGCATCACTGGGTGCATCTCCCAAGAGAGGAGGAAAACTATGATGCTCCACCAGCACCTGCCCTTTGCTTTCTGGA
>JAWWLV010000040.1:8793896-8805180 GCA_035041135.1 Platyrinchus mystaceus
TCCAACCTGGCCTTGGACACTTCCAGGGATGGGGCAGCCACAGCTTCTCTGGGCAACCTGTGCCAGGGCCTCTCCACGCTCTCAGGGGACAATTCCCTCCCAATATCCCATCTAACCCTGCCCTCTGGCAGTGGGAAGCCATTCCCCCTTACCCTGTCCCTCCATCCCTTGTCCCAAGTCCCTCTCCAGCTCTCCTGGAGCCCCTTCAGTCACTGGAAGAGGCTCTAAGGTCTCCCTGTAACCTTCTCCTCTCCAGGTGAACCCCCCAGCTCTCCCAGCATTTCCTCATAGCATACATTACATTATATATATATATATATATTTATATATATATATATATATAAGTTGGGACCAGTGGCTAAAAGAGAATCACCAAATTTAATCAGCTTCCCAAAAGGTCTGGCTGTTTCCACAAGTGAGGATTTGTCTCCCTTTTCCAAATCAGAGTAAACAAAGATGCTGCCAGCTGGAAAACAAGGAAAATTCTCCACAGGGACACATCCAGCCAGAAGCATCCTCCAAAACAGGTACTTTCTGGAGCCCAGCACAGGAAACCCCCGCACCACACATCTCCCACCAGCAGCTGCCAACACATCTGTGCCAGCCCTCCATGGTCCTTCCACAGAGCTCCCTCTGCCCCCAAAAAAGGGGATTTTGGGTGAGTTTGGATCCAGCAGCTCATCTCCTCTTGCTGTTTCAGGTTTCAGAGGTCTGGGGGTTGGAAGGGGCTCCGCTCCCTGCAGAAGGAACAGTGTTCATTGCTGGGTTGGTTTTACTCCTTCTGGGTGAATTATTTGAGCTTCCCAAGGACCAGCCTTTCCCTGATCCTTCTTGGAACTGGCACCTCCCAGCCCAGCACAATCAGCTTTGGGCAAGTAGTTAAAAGTAATTAAAAGGGGAGGGGGGGGTGTCACTGCCTTAAATACTTTATGGGGGGATACAGAGCCCTAAAACATGGGGAGGGTTTTGAGAACAGCTCCCAGTCACAGTGAAAACCTGGGATAGTGCCTGGATGGAGCCCAGATCATCCCAACCAAGCTTTTCCTCCATCCCCTTTCAAGCCACTGGACCAAAGAAACCACCCAAGACCTCGCTGCTGTGACCTCTCCCTCAGTTTTTCATCCCAACACCTTCTCTCCCCACCATCAGATGAGCAGAGGGAAACCACAGCCAGCTTTTCTCTGCCTCCCAAACTTGTTGCAGAAGCTTTTCGCCCCAGTAATTTATAATCCAGATTTTCAGTGCTATCCAGGAGCTAATGCTCCACTGCCGATGGATGTGACACCTCAGAGCTGCTGGGATGGATCAGGGACAGAGCTTTCACCACCAGAAATACAGATGAATGCTAATTTATAAATTTATAAACCCTCTATCTACCAGCCTATCAGAGGAAATGAATTCTAAACCATTCTCCAGGAAAATACAGTGCTGGCAAAAATTCATCAGAGCAGCATTTAATCTCCTTGGTACTTTATCATTTTTTTATCCCATTTCTCAATTATTTTTTTGGGGGGGAGGGGTGGTTCTCACAAAAGAAGAATAATAACAGAAGTGTAAGGTGGCCAAGGGGAAATATGAGCTGGTTGGGGTTATTTCTATGAACCACTTACAGTAATGGGTTTGAACATACAGTGCCAACAGATGAGACCATAATTCTTAGTAGGTGTATATTTAATAATCCAAAGTCAGGAAGGAGATGATGAATTGCCTTCTTAAGGAATTTTTTATTTAGATTTATGCTGAGGAAGAAATAACATTTTCCTGGAGTCAATGCATCTTTACTAGTCAGGTAAAAAAATGAAATTAATGACTTTTGAGATCTCTCTTTTGACAAAACCTGTAACAACCCAAGCCACCTCAGCCATTTAACTCCCAGCTGAGCCTTCTTTCCCTCTCCCCCATGAATCCTGCCCTACTCCTTGTCCAGGGCATGGAGAGGGTTGCAGGGCTGTGCAGGGAAGAGCAGCAGCATCCCAGGACCCCCAAACCTTCTGCTTGTGTTCCCACCCAAGTCTGTGTCACGGGACAGTGCCACATGCCCCTGCTCTGGGATTTATTCCCTCACACAACAGCACAAAGAGTGGTTCCTGCCCAGCAAAATGCCTTGGCTGATCAAAAAAATGGAAAAATGAAGCTGCTTGTGGAAGAGCAGAGGCAGGAGCAGAGCTGGGACCTCCTGCCCTACCCCTGTGGGGCCTGTTTAGGAAACTTCCCACAGGATTTGTCCCATCCCACAGATCTGGCTTGGAGAGGGCTGGGGATTGCCAAGGAGGGTTGGCTCTGTGGGATGCTGTTCCACGTGGAAGAGCTGAGCAGGGATGGCAGGATGGCCCCAGTTTCCCTGCAGAGCAGGTCCTGCACCAGCTTGTCCATCACCAGACTGTGCCCAGGGCAGAGGCCTCTGGGCACTTCTTAACCCCAAGAGACACCAACTGCCCATTGTGGGAGTGACTTCTGAGCATCTTATCCCTGAGTTCCCTCCCTCCTATCTGGGGAAGCTGCTTCTGGAGAAATTCTCTATGCATGGCCATCACCTAACAGAGAGGAGAGGCTGGATGGAGAAGTACCTGGGAGGCTGGAAGTGCAGGAGTTATCCCAGCATGGTAAAACAGGGGCTGGGACACACCAAGGGCAGCCCAGCCTCAGGCAGGACAGCACAGAGACATCTCACAACACACATTTCAGCATTTTCACTCATCTTGCCACAATTGACTCTGGCGTTAATTTTTCAGACTGTTTTCCTGGACACAGAGACATAATGCAGTATGGAAATCTCCTCTTGATTTCTGCTTATTACTCCTCATTAGTTAATCCATTTTTCCTGCCAACACTTTACTCAGGGACACAGGGGTAGATCTCAGGATCAGGCAGAAAGTCCTGGCTCCATCAGCCCAGCCCAGAAGTTGCTGAAGCGGTTGGATAAGCACCATCAGCTGCTGTTGCCTCCAAAGGGACTGTTCCTGCCATGCACAGGGACAGCAGACTGGGCTGGCCCAAGCAGCAGCTCTGACTCAAAGCTGCTGTCCCTGATCCACAGCAGCAGCAGCTTTGTGTACTCGTGACAGGATGCAAGTCTTGAGATCTCACTTAATCCCAGTTTCCTGCCTTGGCTCAGGCAAACAGAGCATGACTCTTGCTCAGCCCAGCTTTTCCTGTTTTCTCTGGTGCTGTGGTCAAGCCCACACCACAAAACTCCATCCAGGACAAACAACTTGAGACATTTGGACCATCCCTTTGCCCAGACCCACCATCACCTCCACCAGAAGCTCCTACCCAGAGGCAAATGACTGCACAAAGCAGGGGAGCAGCAGGTTCCATCTCCATGGTCACACTCAGCATCACAGAATTACAGAATGGTTTGGGTTGAGAAGGATCTTAAAGCTCATCTCATCCCACCCCCTGCCATGGGCAGGGACACCTTCCACTAGCCCAGGTTGCTCCAAGCCCTGTCCAACCTGGCCTTGGACACTTCCAGAGATGGGGAGTCCACATCATTGCTGGTTCTCTGGGATCTACCTGAAGTCTCTGCAAAAACTCTGAGTTGTGACCTTTGTAGTGAATTTGCATCATTTCCCCTTTCCAGTGAGGCAGAACATCTGATGGGAGGCAGCTTTCCTGCAGTCAGCCTGTTGGCTTCAGGCTCTGTGATGGCAACTGTGGGCCTGAAGGTGCTCCTGCACCCCAGGACCCTCTGGGGTGCCACATGTTGAACATGCAGCAGAATGGGAGCAGCTTCTGCCCCCCTGCTCTGCTCAAAGAGCCACAGAATGGTTTGGGTTGGAAGGGACCTTAAGGATCATCCCGTTCCACCCCCTATGGACCCTCCTGGTGCCACATCCCTCTGCACAGTGGGGTGATGATTGAGCCAAACTAATTTAGAATGTGGTTTAATCAATTTAACCTGCCTGTGCTAAGGCAAAGCAGTTTGCCTTGGAGGGCTTGGCCAGGCCTTTGTTTGGGATTTTCAAAGCTTCACAACCCACGGCTCGAGTCCCTCTGGAAATCTGTTCGGTGATTCTCAAGCCCCTCTCTGAGATTTTGGTACTGCAGAAGCTTTGTCTGCCTGGGCTCACTGCAAAGACATCAATTTCACCCTCTAATAGGCACAGAAAACTTGATCTCAGCCCCACTTACAATGCTGTAAATCCAGGCTAACCATATTAAACTCAGGGCAGCTGATGCCAGAGACTTAAAACCACCCCGAGTAAAGTCCCCTCAGGTGTGTGCAGCCAACAGCCTGGCCTGCAGCCACCCTGGGCTGATTTGTAAAGCAGCCCAGAGAAATTTCTCTATAAATGTTCCATTAATATTAACAGCTAAATCCCTGGCCTGCCCTAAAAACCTCAGCCCTGCCTAAGTTAGCAGCAACCCCTCTGATTTAATTTGCTCCCGAAGCTGACGGAGCACAGCAGCAGTGTTTGCAAGCTGATGTAGTTCCCTCAGAGTCAATCACATTTATTTCTGTCACTAACAGGGCTGTAAGTCAGTAAGTAAGTCAGGATCAAGCTTTTCCTCCATCCCCCTTTCAAGGCACTGGACAAAATCTGCTCAGAAACCACCAAAGACCTCTGTGGTCTTTGACTTCCCCCTCAATTTTTCACCTAAACTTCTCCTAGTGGAAAATTCCCCATGAGGATGAATTTTAGTGAGTTATTTTTCTCCTCCAAGAAATTATTTTCGAGCCTTTCTAGTGTTCTCCCACCACAAGAAAGAGCTTTAAGCAAAACTCACCATGGAGCTGATGCATCAATCGTGGTGCTGTACACGGGGCAATATTCCTTGTTAACAGGAAGAGAGAGGCCTTTTTTTCCCTGGACTAAAAGCAGCAACTGAGACAACAGCCAAGCACAAACATGGTCCATCCTGCCCCTAATAAATGCTTTGGCACTGATGTCCCTGTGGCTCCCTGTGCCAGGCTCAGCAAGGCACAGCTCACCCCTTTCCACCACTTCAACTTTCCCCAGTCCCTGACTGACTCCCTCCCAAATCCCCCCAAACAATGGTTTCATTCATGTGTGAAGGAGGAATTCAATACCACTTCATGTAAATAATAACTGCCTATTTGAACAGGAAAGCCCAACCCACAGGGAATTTCTTGCCTTGGCAGGAACACCCTGGTATCTCCTATTTGCAGTCCAGAGGATCCTCATCTCCTGTCTCACCTGGGCCCCAACCATCAGATAACATGGCCACGGGTGTCAAAACACCCAGGAGCTTCAGATGCTCAGAGGAAGAGGGAAACCATTCCTTCCTGCTCTCACTGGTGGCTCTGGATGCAGCTTTATCATTGTTTCAGTCTGAAAAATTAATACATTTGTGGTCCAACCACATGACAAGACAGGGTGATGTCAGTCAAGACACTTCCCTTTCCAAACTGCTGCTGTAGGCTCTCCTTTATTACTGGAAGCTCTGCTGTGTGTGGTTTATCATTAGACATTAGTCTGGGCTCACAAAAACCCCCCAGAAGTCAGAATATTTGTTGGTTTGGCTGCCCTGTAGCATTTCACTGCTGATACGATTCCATCCTAATAAAAAACTCCACCATGAGACTCATTGCAAACACAGTGGAAATACCCAAGGACAAATACTTTTTGCTTCAATATTTAAGGATCCTGATGCTACTTTTGGCTTCAGCTAAAAATAGTTCATCCCTTGAAGTCAGGAGCTCTCGTTCTTGGGGAAAGGTAAACCTAAAATCATAAGATCAGAGAGCGATTTGGGTTGGAAGAGACCTTAAAAATCATCTGAAGTGGGCAGGGACACCTTCCACTGTCCCAGGTTGCTCTAACCTGGCCTTGGACACTTCCAGGGCTGGGGCAGCCATAGCTTCTCTGGGCAACCTGTGCCAGGGCCTCAGCACCCTCACAGGGAGGGGTTTTTTTTCCATATATCCAACCTGAATTTCCCCTCTTTCAGTCTGAACCTGGATGCCTTCAGGGAGGGAAGAAGAGCATCTGCATCCCACTGTGTCATGCTCCAGGCAGTGCCAGCCCACCCAGGGATGGACAAACAGCTCCCTCACTCTGCCACATCCCACTAAATCCAGCCTGGGGATTCGTTTGTAAAAAACACAACCACAGCTTTTAGAGAGGAGGCAAATTCGGGCTTCTAAATTGTCTCAGATCACGTGAACAGTCAGTTTTAGTTTTTGTTCGTAAAGTGAACAGACTGAGAACCTGAAACCAGAAGGAAAGTAGAGAGAAGCAGAAGAGTGGGCAGCTCATAAAAGAATATAAAAGCACCAGAACAAACCCTCCCCACTCAGAAAAATAGGAAGTGTTATGAAGAACAAGAGTAGTTGCAAAAGAAGCCATTCAGAAAATCAGAATTAGCAATGCAATACCTAGAAATGAGAATATAAGGGTAAACACCCTCTGAGAGAGACGAGGATTTAGTGATAAAGTCTAATGTTGAGATGTAAACTGAGATGTAGATGGAAAGGGTGAAGAGAGACATCAAAAAAGGCTTTTCTGAATTAATTAAAACTTAGAAAAGGTAACACTAAGAGCCACAGAGAAAGGTGCAGTATTAGATACCCTTCTTGTTTCAGTCTTCAGAGAGGAAAAATTGCTTAGTTCTCCCCAGCTGCCCAGCAATGAGGCAGGAATACATAAAAATAAAGTCTGTATATATACATATACAGACTAAAGGGTGACAAATTATACAGCTACATTAAAATCTACATTTCCTACACAACTACTTCTAAAATCTCCAAAAAACTAAAAAATCCCAACAATTCAAAGGTATCAATACCTATATATATGTATTTTAAAAAGCACCAAATATTTTTTTTAATATCAAATACTCTGTATTTAATGGGTGAAAGACTCTGAAGTGGTAAGAGCCACCCAAAAATCTCCTTGCAGAGAGACAGAGGCCAGAGGAAGGGGAGAGTCAAGCAGGTCACGCAGAAAGGCAGAGGGGAGCGGAGCCAGGAATGGGCAGGAACATCAAAAGGCTGAACAGTCTGTACATGAGCCCTCTGAGGAGGCAAGAGACAGGCAAAAAGCACTTCTCAAGAGCAAATTGGGTCACCCAGCAGCCTTCCTGACAGGTATCTGGCTGTGTGGATAAGGAAGGAGCCAATACATTCCTCAGGGCTCTGAGCACGTTCTCCACGTGTGTCTGCTCTGTCTGGGTCTCTAAGGCTGCCCTACATGGCATCAGGAAGAACACACACAAGTCCTTGAAGCTCTGAGTTGCTTGGTCACTCATTTATGTGCCTCCAGAGAAGCTGCAGGGGACTGTGATCTTTATCCTGTGCTTTGGGGGCAGATCATCCCAAAATACTGCTCCTCCAGAGGGTGCCAGTAATTGCAGAAGTGCCCTGCCAAGAATGGCAGGCACAGAGAGAGCAGGCCAGGCAATGGCTCCAAATGATTAGCAACCAGCAGGCCATGGAATGTGCCCTGAGGGATCTCCTGCCTTGCCAGTCTCTTCTCAGAGGGTCTGTGGCAGTGCCAAGCCGGGCTGGCATCGCTGCCAACACCTGCCTGAGCTCCTCCATGGGGCACAAACCAATCTGCTGGCTCACCCTGGGGCTCTTAGAAGCCCCCCCCATCCTCCTGAAGCCCTCCCTGGGCTGGGCACTTTCCATGTCATGGTTATTTATTTCTGAGTTTTGCTGGAGTCTCCTTTCAGCAGTGCTGTCACCTTGTCAAAGGCACAGGTAGATGATTTTGGGGTGTCTTTGCATTGCAGTCACCTTCACCTCTCCTCAGACTGTGAACATCAGGACCAATTACTCAGGAATGTTCTGTTTGCCACGACTGGATCCAGGTTGGAAAGGAAGAGCTGGGCTGGGCTGGTGGCACAGGCCCAGCAGCAGAAATGAGCACCAGTGCTCCAGCAAAGAGGTCACCAGGAGCCACAACCACCTGAGGAATGTTTGAGTCAACAGAAACTCCCCACCAGCCGTTCCAAGAACGGAGCGTCTGGAAAAAACATGATGCCATTTTTTGGCTCCAAAAAAATCCTTTTCCATGTTCTTGTTATCCATAATTGCCACTTCAAGAGCCTCCTGGGCACTGAGACATGGTGTGAGTGTTGGGGATGGTCCTGTGCAGGGCTGAGTTGGACTCGATCCTTGTGGGTCCCTTCCAGCTCAGCAGGTTCTGTGATTGTGAGACCCCTCCATCCCAGACCTCTGCAGGAAGCCCTGCGTGGACTTGCTGATGTTTTGCTTATTCCGTGACTCCTCCTGATGCCAGTGAGGTTTTCCAACACAGGGTATCAGTTTATGCATGGTTATTTTCAGCACATAAGTCAACAGCAGCAGCACCATGTTTACAGAGCCTTTTGAGCTGCTCCTGAGCTGGTTTTGCAGTTCCCTGTACGATAAATGTCACCTGTCCTTTCTTCTGAACTGGACCAGATCCCTACACCCATCTCCCCAAACCCCTCTGCCCCAGGTTATTTCCTCCTGAGCAAACTGGTGTTCAGAGAAAGGTGAAGCACTGGGAGAAGGGCTGAGGGGAAAAATCCACAACACACTTGGGCAAATTGTGGGCATTTCCCTAAAGGGGCTCCAGGAGAGCTGGAGAGGGACTTGGGACAAGGGCACAGAGAGACAGGATAAGAGGGAGATTGTTTCTAACTGAGAGAGGGCAGGGTTAGGTGGGATATTGGGAAGGAATACCCTGTGAGGGTGGGGAGGCCCTGGTACAGGTTGCCCAGAGAAGCTGTGGCTGCCCCATTCCTGAAGTGTCCAGGGCCAGGTTGGACAGGGCTTGGAGCAACCTGGGCTAGTGGAAGGTGTCCCTGCCCATGGCAGGGGGTGGGACTGGATGATCTTTAAAATCCTTTCCAACCCAAACTAGTCTGTGAGTCTGACTGAGCTGTGGCCACTTCACTCCTTAGAACAGCCCTGGTTTAACTGAGGTCTGTCTGCAGACCCCACAGGTCACAGAGGTGGCCACAGCAGAGATGCTCTGAGATGGCTGGAGATGATGTCCCTCCTCAGCTTCAGGTGATGTTCTGTCCTGGGCAACATCAGAGTCTGAATGGATGGCAGGTTGCCTGCAAGAACATGGATTGATTTGATGACTGTTTGCACTTCTTGAAAAGGAGAATCAAGAGGCTGGGGAGTCTCATTGTCAGAAAAGCTCAGTTCTCACATCAGCACTGGGAACACTGCCCTGCTTTTCCCAAGATCCCAGAGCACTGGGTGCTGCTTCACAGAAACCATGGCCTCGAGCAGCCTGACACAAACCATAAAGTGCTGAGCACTTACGGCCATAATTTGCTGCTTACAAGGGCACTGAGCTGTTCTGAAAGCCCAGCCCAGATTATGGGTTTCAAATACCAGAAAATCTGCCCCTGAGCCCTTAATCCAGTTTATGGACTCATCACAAATGGAGCTGAGCCATTCTTGGAAAGAAAACTTGGCAAAAGCAGTCCCTCTGTACCAGTAGAAACCACATACAACGCTCAAGCCAACAAATCTAGGTGGGGGAGCAATTCAAGCATGTAACAGCCTCTCTCACTGACTCAGGGAGGTGGTGACAGAGGGGCAGCTGCTGGAGCTGGGTGCACAGGACCAGCACCAAAACCCCCCTGTGAGGTTGCTCTGTGGTCACTCTCCTGGGTGGGAGCTGAAGACTCCTCAATCCCAATCAAGCCAAGCCTGCCTGTGCCAAGGAGCTGCCTGGTTGTGCCCTGGTACCTTCAGTGTGTAGGAACATCCTCTCCCTCTGCAGAAGGCACGGGGAGAGAAGCTCAGCTCACCTCAGCAGTGCTACTGAGGTTCACTGAGTTGTTCTTCACCCTATTTACACTTAGTGGGGGAAAAAAAAAACAGACCTGAACGTGGCTATTCTTTTTTAAAAGTCTCTTCTAACAACATGTCTCTTTCAACAGCTCATTTACTGCCCATCTGGGACTCCACAGTAAAATCTGTTCAGCTGTGGACCTAAATGACTTCCCTTCGCACTAATCCTTGCTGTTCTCTGGCAGTCAGGCTGAATTCTCTTTTGATTGCCCACATCAATAAATCAGACATTATCCATGCTTGAATTTGGTTAAGATTCTGGTTAATGGTGCATGAGATAGAAGAGGACTCAGCTGAGGAGTCTTAGCTGTGCTGCTCAGTAAAACTGGTTGAAGTGGAAAAAACCAGCCAAGATGGATTTTTGCAATTAAAAATCAACTTGTCTGATCTCGTGCACGGGTGGTAAAAGATGCACTGACTAAAATCGTGATGAATCTGTGGAGTCTCAAACACCAGCAAGGGAAATAAGAAGTGGGAGAAGGGCCTGGGATGTGTTTGCTGCCAATGGACACGGTGAGCGGCACAGGAGAGCACCTGGATGAGGGCACAGGAGCCTCGCTGGGAGCAAGAGGAGAGGGAGATGTTCTCACCCAGGAGCCCTCTGGCAGGGCCAGATGAGCAGAGCCCGTTCACAGGAGGACATCCCTCCTCCCAGGCCTCTCACCACCCATCTTTTCTCTTTATCTTAGCACCATCTAGAGGGATGTGCCTGCACACCCAAGGCGGCCTCTCCCCAGTGACATTTGGCAGAGGAGAACACCCAAGGGCCACGTGTGGAGTCAGGGGGAGCCAAATCCTCAGCAGCAAAGCCTCAGAAGAGCAGTTCACTCCTCCAGCCACCTTCACTCTTTGCTTCAGTACAAGGTACAGTCATTCCCCTTGTCCTGGGGAGCTCATCTGAGAACTGGAAGGATTGTTCCTCCAGAGGGGGTTGGGGGCTGAGAGGTTCAGGGGGGAGGTTTGGAGGGTGTTGCTCAGGGATTGGGGGTTTTCTCTTGATTTTTTTTTTTAACACCTACAGATCTTGCATCACAAGCTCCTGCAGGCTTCAATGGAGGCCACATCTGGAGTGCTGTGTCCAGTTCTGGGCTCCTCAAGAGAGACATGGAGCTCCTGGAGTGTGTCCAACAGAGGCTACAAAGATGCTGAAGGGACTGGAACATCTCCCTGACCAGAAAATGCTGAGGGAGCTGGGGCTGTTCAGCCTCCAGAGGAGACACTGAGCGGGGACCTCCTCAATATCTGTCAGTGTGTGCAGGGAGGGGGCAGAGGATGGACCAGGCTCTGCTTGGGGGTGCCCAGCAATGGGAAAAGAGGAACAGGCACAAACTGATGCCCAGGAAGTTCCACCTGGACATGAGGAAGAACTTGTTCCCTGTGCAGTAACCGAGCACTAGAACAGAGACCAGAGAGGGGGTGGAGTCTCCTCACTGGAAATATTCCAGAACCATCTGGACACAATCCTGTGCCATGTGCTCTGGGATGGCCCTGCTGGAGCAGGGAGGTGGCACCAGA